>RJWJ010000214.1:0-117390 GCA_004363605.1 Indri indri
AAAAAAAAAAAAAAAAAAAAAAAAAAAAAAGAATAGTGCCTCCCTCATAAATTTGCTGTGCAGATTAAATGAGTTGGTTGCCTATAAAGTGGCTGGCACATAGTAAATGCAGTGTTAAGTATTTGCTATCATTATTATAGGACACGCACACTCACAGAGCATGTTTCCCACCCCGAACCGACCATGAGACATCAGAGACATACTAGGCACATCTGTCCAGGCCCACCATCCCCAAACACCTTTGCATGCACGGCCTACAAGTAAGGAGGAGCCCAGCACCCATCAGAGCAGCCAGGGGTGGCTTCCTGGAGGAGGTGGTACTAGCACTTGGCCTGCGATGGAGAGGAGGGTGGACCTGGGCACCTGCTGGGGCTGGGCAGGGAGGATACTGGGAGCGTACCAAGGCCCAGCTGAAGGTATTACACTGATTCAGGAGGACGTAGGGAGCAATTGTAGACCCTAGCTCAGGGAAGGGTGGGCTAACATTTAGTAGGCACCTGCTGCACACAGATTTCTGTATCATATGTGTTATTTCTTTGCGGAGATGAGGACACTGCGTCTGAGCGCTGTTGCGTGACTTGCCCAGGGCCACCCAAGCTGCCACTGGGGGGGTGGATTTTGAATTCGTGTCCGTTTGATCCTGGAGCTCCGCTCCACTCCCGGCCCAAGTCCCAGTGTCGTGGGGCCGGAGAAGAGAGCCCGTCCACACTCTCTTCCTGTGATATTCTGCTCTGCCTGGACCCCTCTGGTGACGGGGAGCTTGCTGCCTTCTGGACCTTTAAGGGCATTTCGTATCACTCCACTCATTCTAACAAGGCTACTTAGTGTGAGCCCAAATCCAGTCGCCACGGCTCAGCCCGCAGACCCCTGTCGCTCCCTCAGCCATGCCCCGCTGGTGTGCGAGAGGGGCGGGGAGTGCCCCACACTGGGCACCTGCAGTGCACCAACCACAAAGTGTGGCCCTGCCACATCCCACACAGGACCCCGTGCGGTAGGCCGGGCCACGCTCGGGTGGACACGGCCCCAGAAGCTCATCGTTCCAGACAGCCAGGACTGCCACCGGCACCCGGGACAACCGGGAATGGCGCTCAGCCCTGGAGTATCTGGTTTCCAGAGTATTTAAACAGATGACTCCACTAGGTGATAATTTTAGCACGTTATGGCCGATGTGTTCTTGGGGCCATAAAACAGCAAATTTTTACCCCTGGAAGCAACTCCAGCCCAGACGTGGGAATTACCATGTCGTCTGTCATCGGGTATCAGTGACTGTTTGGGCAGAGGGGAGTGTGTGAGTGCTGAGAGACGTGTGCACCCTGCCCGTGCACGGCAGCCAGCCTCAGCCTGGGAGGGCAGGGGAGGAGGGGGAGCCGTCCGTTCGCCCGGCTGGTGTCACCGAATGCCTGCCCTGTCCCAGGTGCCGCCTGCACACACCCCCCTCGGGCAGGCGGGGCACACGGGCAGTTCCACATGCCAGTGTGCGGTGATGGGGTGCACGGGGATACCTGTGAGATGAGGCGGGCAGGTCTCCTCAGGGAACACCTGTTGGGGAGGCCCTGGGGTGGGGAAGACGAGGCTGCGTGGCCAAGAGCAGTGGCAGGGGCAGGGCGACCAAATGAGGGCATTTGCTTGGCACTTTGGGCCCGAGGGGTATTTTGAAGGGTGGTGATGAGCTCCTGATGGGTTAAGCAGGGGTGGTGACTGATCTGATTTATGTCTTAAAAAGCTCTCTCGGGCCACTGTGGGAGGGGCCCAGCGGGGAAGGGATAAGCCAGAAGTGGTGGAGGCTGGGGTCAAAATGGTGGCGTGGTGACAGCAAGAGGCGGCGATCCAGACCACCACGGAGAAGGAACTGGGGATGGGGGAGGGCCGTGGAGGAGGCAAGGAGGACCCATCCGTTCCCGGCTCCAGCTGCAGCAGCCTGTTGTGGGATGGGGAGGAGCAGTGGAGCACCAGGAGTGCGATTTTTTTTTTTTTTTTTTTTGAGACAGAGTCTGGCTCTGTTGTCCGGGCTAGAGTGCCGTGGCATCACTGTAGTTCACAGCAACCTCAAACTCCTGGGCTCAAGTGATCCTCCTGCCTCAGCCTCCCAAGCAGCTGGGACTATAGGCATGCGCCACCATGCCCGGATAATTTTTCTGTTTTTTGTAGAGACGAGGTCTTGCTCTTGCTCAGGCTGGTCTCGAACTCCTGGGCTCAAGCGATCCTCCTGCCTCAGCCTCCCGAGGAGCTGGGACTACAGGTGCACGCTGGCTAATTTCTTCTATTTTTAGTAGAGACAGGGTCTCACTCTCCCTTAGGCTGGTCTAGAACTCCTGAGCTCAAGTGATTCTCCTGCCTCGACCTCCCAGAGTGCTAGGATTATAGGCGTCAGCCACCGCGCCCGGCTAGGAGTTTGATTTTGACCACCTCATTGCGCAGAGATGACCTGCCGGCAGTTGGGGTCACAAGCTTGGAGTTCAGGGGGAGGTCTGAGTGGGGGGCGGGGATGTGGGAGCCAGCAGCTGCAGGTGGGCTCAGCGAAGACCACCCAGGAGGCCGTGTGGATGGAGGGAGGACCAGGGCTTGGACCCTGGGCTCTCCGCGTGCAGAGCTGAGAAAGGAGGAGCCGGCACAGGAGGCTGAGAAGGCACGGCCAGGCCGAGCGAGGACGGCCGGGGTGTGGTGTCCCAGCAGCCAAGAGGAAGGCCGGTTCTGCTGCTTGCGCTGTGTCTGCCCACGCCGCTCCTTGGTGCTGCGTCCTGCGTACTCCAGTGCAGTGTCGCAGCCTAGACTGACGTCGGTGCGATCCACGAACCTGTTCAGATTTCCCCACTGACACACACGCCCGTTCGCTTGCCTGTTTGTATGTGGTTAAGTGTAACGTCATCACAGCTCTGTGCAACTACCACCGCCACCGTCGAGACGCAGATCTGAACCACGCCACGAGCCCTGACACCAGCCTCTCCCCCTGCCCCCAGACTGCCACTGATTTGTCCTCCATCTCTGTCATTTTGTTATTTCATGAGAGTTACATAAATGGAATCACACAGTGTATAACCTTCTGAGACTGATTATTTTTTTAAGTTCAGCACAGCGAAGGGAGGGGGCTTTTAAAGGATCACAGACACAAGAGCACGACTGTCTGCTCGCGGGGAGGGTGGGGGGTGGACAGGGGGTGCTGAAAGCACGTAACGGTGGGAGCCCGGTTTCTGGGGTCCGGGGCGATGGGGTCAGAGTCTAAGTGAAGGTACCGACCTTGGGCAGCAGCGCAGCCGCTCCTCAGGCAGGCGGCGCAAAGCGCAGGGCAGGGGAGGCTCACGTGCGTCCGCTGCCTCGGTGGAGAGCCACGGGGCAGACCAGGAAGGCGGCCGAGGGCAACACTGCCGTGTGCGAGCGGGAAGGCGGGCAGCCAGGGGACAGTGCTGGGACCGCTGGAGGTTTGGGATTCGAGGTCACAGAGGGAAATGTGGGGTCATTTTCTCTGTCAGCATCTGGCTTCCCAGCTAGGAGTGCCAAGGGGGTATTGGTTGGGCTCGTCTCGTTGGGATCTCCTGAAAGTCCTGCCAAGGGCAGGGGGCCACGGTGTTCGAGGTGGGTTATGCCGGTGGCCTGTGCAACCCAGGCTGCCCGTGGGGAGTGAGGGCGGAGGAGCGGTGACGGTGGCTCAGGCATGAGGTCTCCGTGCAGCGAGGGACTGGGGGACTCCTTACAGCGCCTGGAGGTTTGGCCAGGACCTGGTGGTGCCAGGGCCAGGCTGCGGCTGGGATACAGGGTGGAGGCAGTGTCAGGGAACGGAGAGCCCCCGCACGGGGATGTCGCCTGTGGAAGGGAGGCGAGGCTGCAGGCACGGAGGGAGAGAGACGAGCCCTCCGTGGCGAGGGAAGTGGCCGGGAGTTCTAGGGCAGAGCTGGGGGGCACGGCTGATGGGGTGGGCCTCAAAGGGACAGGAAAACTCCAGGTGGGAGGGATTTGCGCCTGAGGACTAGAAGGGGCCCAAGGAGCAGGGGGCACGTCAGCCTGTCCCGGCCCGGCAGAAATCATCTGCGAAGTGTCACTGTGTGCCCACCCCTCAAATGGGAAAGCAGAGGCCCGAGAGGGTAAGTGAGTTTCAGAAACGATAGGCTCTGCCGAGGCGGAGCGAGGGCCGGCTCCAAGTCAGGCGCCAGCACGTCGCCTGGGTCCGGGTACTGCCCCTCTGCCTATAGGCGGCTCATACACTTTTCTAGGCCTTTCATCATTTGTGAAAGGGAGCAAAGGGCGGCACATACTGCAACGGGGCAGTGAGGACTGAGTGAGTTTTAGCGCGTGCACGCCGTGAACCCCCGGGCAGCCCTGTTTGCATATAGGGACACTGAGGCTTGAGAGAGGAATCGACTTGTCCAAGCCCCAGCGGTCCCCAGCCTCCCTCTCAGGGCCTGTCCCCCTGCCCCAGGGTGGCCATTTTCTCCCACACTCTCCCCAGGGGACCCCGCCCCACCGCACTGCTCCATCCCCCTGGAGAACGTCTGTTTCTGCCCAGTGTCATTGTGATGCTCCAGCCGCACCATGAAGGAAGCAGGATGAGCAGGGTGAGGCCTCATCCCCATTGGGCAGATGGGGAAACTGAGGGCAGCATGGGGTCTTCTCTCCCTGTGGCCGCCAGAGTGCCAGAGAAGGGCAGGGCCTTTATTATCAGCCAGTCTTTACTGTGGGGACACAGAGGTGACACAGGTGCTGTTCCTGTCCTTGTGCCATAGCCTCACAGGGGAGATGGGACAAAATAATGAGCAGTTGTTCAAGGAAGCAGGGATTTGGGGCTGGAAGCTGAGGAGGGAAAGACGCAGGGACCACAGGGGCGAAGGAGGGGAGGGAGGAGTGGGGCTGAGCCGGGCTCTGAAAGGTGGTGCGAGCTTAGCAGAAGGGGGCCCTTTTTGGGGGGTGGGAGCGGGGCTGGGGAAGAGGGCACCCGCCGAGCAGGAGAGGCAGAGGCAGGGCCGTGCAGGCTGGACCCCAGACATCTCAGTCTTCTCCCGAGACTGTGAGCAGATGCCAACGGCGGGGCATTGGCCCGTGGGTTCTCCCCGGCCCAGCTCTCCCGCAGCTGCCAGGAGCAGAGAGGGCCCACCGTCAGGGCGGCTCGCCGTGTGACCTTGAGCCACACGCTCCGACAGTGGGGCTGCCCAGCTGCTTGTCCTCCCCCGGCGGGCTGTTGGTGCTCCTGCTCTGTGAAGTCTTCTCTGGCATAACAAAAGCTGGCACCACCGCGGAGCGAAGGGACGGAGGCGAGGGCTCCTAGCGCCCTGGCAGGGACGCCCAGCAGAAACTCAAGGCGCGGCAGAAAGCGGAGTTTCCGGGTGAAACTTTGATTTAGAGAACGAGGTTTTGGCAATCAGAGAACAGAGGTGGCCGCCACACCATGAAACTGAGCGCCGTAAACCTCATTAATCTGATGCCTCCGTGTTCAAAGTGGCACCTAATTAGGAGCCGAGACTCTCGACAGGCTGGGTGGCCCATTGTTCCTGTTGGGCGACACATGCAGTGATTTCAAGCCCGTCCTCATGTCCCTTGGCCGCTCAGCGCCAATTGACCAGCATTTTGAGGCGGTGCCGGGGCTGGGGAGCTGGGGTGGCTCTTGCTCTGTTTGGTGCTGGAGCAGCGGGGCCCCCGCCAAGGCGGGCACGGGTGGGAGGGGCTGAGTGCTGGGCACGGTGGGGTGAGGGACAGCCCTGGGCAGCCCTGACGGGGCCTGGCATGCCCACCCAGAGGTCAAACTTGGTCTGGGGACACCCTGTGAGGTCTCTCCAGGTGGCCCGATCTGTGTGGACTCTGTCCCTGAGGAGAGGTGGCTCCTGCCTCCCCTGGGTTTTACTCCCGCCTCTGCTGTGCTAGGGTTGTCACGTAGTGGGTGCTCAGTAAGAGCCTGTCACCCAGGGTGGCTTCTGTCTAAGCTGAATGCCATCTGAGAGGCTGGCGGCTCCATCAGGACACATGCGTCAGAGCAGTGGGCCTGCAGGGCCACTTGGAGATTCAGGGTGGAGGTGAGATGTCACTTCAGTCTGGAACAGCTGGGACCAGGGAGACTGGGCTTTCCTCTGCCTTCTGGGATACAGAACCACAGTAGGATCTAGAGGCAGGGCGGGCACAGAAGGAAGACTCAGGGCAGTGAGACTGGAAGAGCCCCAGACTGGCAGGCAGGACTCCAGGACCCCAGGCCTGCCACGGCACCGACTGGCCCCCTTGTGCTCTTGAGCTGGTGATGTGCCTCAGTTTCCAAATCCGTGGGAAGGGGACGATAACCCTGTCCTGTCCTGTCCCCTGGGCTGCATATGGTGAGGTCAAGTGGAAGACTAAATGGGAACCTGCGCTGGAAGCTGTTCAGAGTACTGGGGGAGACTGAGGACACTCCGGCTTTGCTTGCACACCTCTGGAGGTAGGAGGCTCACCACCTTTTGAGGCTGCATTTTCCGTGGCTGCATAGTTGCAGTTGTTAGAAGGGTCATTGTACTAGTTTCTTAGGGCTGCCATACACCTGGCAGTTTAAAACAATAGAAATTATTCTTTCACAGTTCTCGTGGCTGGGAGTCTGAAGTCAAGGTGCCAGCAGGGCCATGCTTCCTCTCAGGCTCCAGGGGAGGGTCTTTCCCTGCCTCGTCCAGCTCTGGCGGGTGCCAGCAATCTCTGGCATTCCTTGGCTTGCAGATGCCTTGCTCCAGCCTCTGCCGTCTTCGTGTGGCCTCCTCCGTGTGTTTGTGTCCAAACCGACCTCTCATGTAAGGACACCGGGCACTGGATTGGGACTCTCCCTATTCCAGCAAGACTGCCTTGTAACTAATTCCATCTGCACAGACCTTATTTCCAAATAAGGTCACATTCTGAGGTTCCAAATGACATGCATTTCGGGGGACACCACCCAATCCTGTGCCTTCGTTTTCCTTTCTGATCCCAGATTTCCACTGTGGCTTTGTCCCTGTGGCCTCTCCCCTGCCTGCCCTGCCCCAGCTGTGAGCCTCCCCTGCCCTTCAGGGCTCGTGGGACTCACGGTGTCCCAGAAACTTTTCTGGCAGAGTTTCCGTCCTCCCTCCCAGGGCCCATCATCCACCCTCATGCCCTTCTTGCCTTGGAGATTTGGGAACTCATCGCTTTGCTCCAGCACTCGGCCAGGGTCCCACCAACACCAGCTGCCTTGGTGTCTAACACCATAAACCCCTTCCCGTCATTACAGGAAATTTCCTTTGAATGGCCTTTAAAAAACATCTCATTACACAGGAAGGACTGTGATTACCTTGCGCAAAACAGACATTCTGGATGAGCTGGTGCCCGGTGCTGTCCAAACCGCAGGACAGTGTTCCCTGCTGGCTGGTTCGGCCACTAGGAGAGGGCTCCTCCCTCCCTCATCTCATCTTCTCCAGCCCCTTTTCTGCGGGACTAAGGTACCCACATCTCTGCTGGTGGCCCCCAGAGGTCAGAGCCTCCTGCAGAGAGAGCAGAGCCACCTCGGACTGGTACCCACGCTCCTGCCCGGCATCCTGGCAGACCCTGATGGCCAGCACTCCCCAGGCATCCTCAGGGGATGCCCAGCCCCTCCCTGAGAATCCCCCCTGAGCCTTCTGGGGCCTGCCCGGCCAGTGCAGCTGGTGGGACTCCAGCGGTGAACGGGCTCAGCGTCCTGCCCTCAGCCACTCAGCCAGTCCTTTTGCCCACCAGTCTCCCGAGGTGGGACCCCAGCCCTTCCTGGGACAAGGTTTCTCCTCCATGTTTGAGGCGTTTCCCTGGTGTCTGGCTAAAAATCCCTGCTGCCCCAGTGCTGACCTGACTTTAGGCTCCATCTCTTGCTGGCCATGGGACCTTGGGCAAGTCGCATGACCTTGCTGAGCTGTTTCCCTGTCTGCAGAATGTCAGGATCATTTCTGCCTCCAGGGTCATGGTGCACAAGGGCTGTGGCGCGGTGTCGCCCCGGCATGGGGCACATACTAGGAAGCGCACCCACATTGCTTTCCCTTCTAGCAGAGGTTGACCGTGGGGGCCTCTTTCCTCCTCCTGTCTGCGTAATGCTGGGCTGAGTGGCTGCTGAGTAGAGTGTTGATGTGAAGAACTGGTCCCCGGCATCGCATCGCTCAGTGGCACCGGGTGGGTGTGGCTCCCTCCCGGGCCCTGACCTCCTGCCCCAGCCTGGGGCTATGTCCGTGTGTGTGTGTGTGTGTGTGTGTGTGTGTGTGTGTGTTTGGGGGCAGCTGCTGGGATGGCTGCTTCTCTTTCCTGGTTCCACCCCAGCTGTGCTAAGGCCAGAGATGTGGGCACAGCGGGGCCCACGCCTCAAGCCCTACCCCTCCCTGAGGATGCCAGCATGTTGCAGGGGAGCCGGGGTGGGAGGAGAAAGGCTGTCGGGGTGCCCCTTGCTGGAGAAACCCCCTGTGCTGTGGGGCTTTTTTGCCACCTTGACTTTTTCAGTTGTCTGCATTCTGATAGGCTCCTGGGAACTCCCTGGTCCCCACTGACTAGTGAGGTGGCCATAGCCAGAGGATGGTGGGGCGGGAAATGTTAGCGATGTCCCTGGAGCCTGACAAAGTGGCTCCCTTGGGATGGGGCGGGTTGCCGGGCCAGTGCTAGGAAGGCTTTGGGGAGAGACCACGTTCCCCCGGCACCGGCCTGGTGGGGCAGGAGGGGGAGGGTCTGTGCTGGCACAGGGCCTGGGGTCAGCACCATCTGCCCTGCCCCTGCTGCCACCGCAGTCCCGCTCTGTGGACACCTGCACCACAGCGCAGGCACCCTCCTTGGGATCCCTGCGCCCTCCCAGCAGGGTCTGGGCATCCTTGTGTGCACCTGCTGCCCCGGGACTGCCACCACAGAGCTCTCCTCCCACGCGCCCCATGCCAGCCAGGACCTGGCGGCCCTGAAGAGGCAGCTTGGAAGGGAATCACATCTGTGTCCTCGTCTCCCTCAGGAGCCAGGCGGGGGTCGTGCAGGGCCCACGCAGTCCAGCACTCCGTGCCTCTGCAGCGCCTGGTGCGATTCGCTGGGCGGATGAACGAACAGGAGGGTTGGGCTTCGCGGCCAGGGCGCCCTCAGCAGGCCGGCGACTCTGTGGGCGGGGAGTCCAGGAATGCTGCCTGCAAGATCAGGGCGGAATTTGGACAGGCAGAGGCTGATAAGCAAGGACGTTGCAGGCCGAGGTGCGGCTGGACATCTGCGGCCTGCTGGCAGGAAGATGAGAATCTGGGCTTCTGGGAGGGATCAGTGTGGGAGGAGTCGGGGGTCAGACTGGGAGATGTGGAGGGCCCCAAATGCCAAGGAACGGCTGCCATTTGGCCCCTTGCTCCACCAGCACTTCTAGGAGAGGTCACGCTGCTTCCGTTCCGTGGTTCGAGTCCTGTGTGTGTGAGACGCAGCCCTGCCCAGCCACCCGTTCTCCCAGGGTCCGGTTGTCCGGAGTGAGGCCTGCAGGGAGCATGCCCCACGGAGGGCCGACCCGGCCAGGGCCTGCCAGGGCCCAGCGCCCAGATGGGCACAACCGCAGGCCGAGCTTGGACGGTTCTCCCCCTCCCCCTCCCCCTTCCTCCTCCTCCTTCTCTTCTCTCTCACCCTCTCTCTGTCGCTCTGTCTGTCTGTCTGTCTCTCTCTGTCTTCTGGAGCATCGGAAGACAGAGGCACGTGCCGTTCCTCTCCGGCAGCCCTGCCACCTGCCACCTGCCACCTGCCGAGGTGATGTGCTTTGAGAACACCCAGCCGCTGGCACGGTCTCAGCTGCTGCGTGTCCTCCTCTGCTCAGTCCCTAGCTGTGCTGTCCCCTGCAGGAGATCTGCATGGCAACCTGGCACAGCCACAGCCGTGGGCGCTGCCCAGGGAGGCAGAGCTGTGCCTATCTAGGTGTCTGCGACGGCCAAGGCCTCCCCTGGGTCTCTGGCGCTGGCTGGGGACGCGGGAGGGAGGGCTCTCTGGTCTGCTCATGAGTGATGGACCTCAGGGGGATCCTGCTGTGTTCCAGGTGCTGTGCCGGACCAGACACAGCATACAGTGAGCGAGAGCCGTGGCCCTTCCCCAGGGAAGCTCACGGTTTTTGTTGGGGGCGGGACAGATAATAAATAAATAAATAAGTAGAGTATACTTGCAAATTGCGATGAGTGGTATGAGGGAATGGTAGAGAAGGAGGAGGTAGGGGAGGCTGCTGGCAGACTGAGACAGGGCAGCCTGGAAGGCTTCTCTGAGGAGGTGTCTTATCCCATAATCAGGTGGATGAGAAGGAGGGAGCTGTGTGCCAGGAAGGAGAAGTGCATTTCATGCCTGGGAGAACCTTGGTGTGGTTGAGGAGCTGGAAGGAAACTTGCAGGGAGGGGGGCTGGGCATGATGGCTCACACCTGTAATCCCAGCACTTTGGGAGGCCAAGGCGGGAGGATTGCTTGAGGCCAGGAGTTCGAGACCAGTCTGGGCAATGTAGTGAGGCCTCATCTCTACAAATAAATAAATAAATAAATAAAAATAAATAGCCGGGCATGGTGGGCCGGGCATGGTGGCATGCACCTGTAGTCCCAGCTTCCTGGGAGGCTGAGGCAGGAGGATGGCTTGAGCCCAGAAGTATAAGACTGCAGTGAGCCATGAGGATGCCACTGCACTCTAGTCCGGGGAACCAGAGCCAGACTCTGTCTCAGTTAAAAAAAAGAAAGAAAGAAAGAAAAAAGAAACTTGTGGGGGTGGAAGGACGAGAGCCAGGGGAGGTGGGGCTGGGTCAGCAGAGCCTGTGGAGGGCGGGGGCGTTTGGTCTCGGGGGAAATTGCTGGAGGGTTCAGTGATGCTGCCCTGGCTGCCGGGTGGAGAACAGAGAGGAGGGACCCAAGGACACAGAAGGGTGACGTGGGCGGCTCCACAGTGGTCCAGGGTGGTGGGCGAGGCCAGGATGGAGGTGCAGAGAGGAGGCTGGATCGGAGACACATTTCGGACTCGTGCTGGGGTCGGCGGGGGGATCGTAGGGCTCCAAGGAGTCGGGCTTGGGCAGCTGGGTCGATGGTGGAGACATTCGCTGAGGCAGGGGCACCGGAGGAGGGGGTGTGGTTTGGGGGACGATGAAGGATGAGGTGTTTGTGGGGCATCCTGGGGAGGTGGCACAATATCAGGACCTTAGTTGTAACAACCATGCGATTTTCATGTTATTATCCCCATTTGACAGATGAGGGATCTGAAGCTCAGAAAGGTCAAGTGTCCCAAGCATGGCCACACAGCGGGCAGTGCTCAGAGCCAGTGTGTGGGCCCAGAGCTGTCGCCTCTAGAGGCGGCCCACACGCCCGTCTCACCTACGGTTGGGAAGAGCAGTGCCGTATGTGATGGGCGCATGAGCGGTAGATTTCAGGTGTCGGGGGCCTCTCGTCTCCAGCGTTGCCACTTCAGTCTTCACCTGGGGCCGTGTCTGGATCTAGTGGCCGATTGTCCCCTAGGGTCACACAGGCCGGGAGGCCTCAGCTATTCCGGGAGAGTCGGAACAGCTCGGTCCTGCGGCCCCAGTGTGCCAGCGAGGATCCAGGAAAGTTCTTCTGTTGTTCCCTCTGAGAAGAGGTCTGAAATGAGCCTAGTCAGGGCTTTCCCGGGGCAGAGGAGCCCAGGGCAGGGAGGCTCTCTGAGGCTCCGCCAGCCCCTGCCTCCTGTGGACTTGGGAGGGGTGTGGGGCTTGCCAGCCCCCAGCCCACAAGGGCCCTCCCTGTCCTGGCAGGGTGCTGAGGGGAGGGAAACCCCCTGGCAGCCGAGAGCTGGGTGGAATGAGCCCTCGACCAGGACAGGGGTCCTCGGGCTGCCGTGAACCTCCCAGCATCCCCACCTGGACTGTGAGCCCAGGGAGCGAGCGAGGCCTAGCGCCCTCTCCCCCAGGTGTGCCAGGATCTACACCTTCCTGTCTGCTGAGGCGGGGGCTGGAGAGTGTCTCTGGGCTTGGGCTGTGGAGCCGTGGTCAGGAAACAGAACAGCCTGGGGAACGCGGCCGGGGGGTGGGAGCAAGACTGGTGTGTGTGTGGAGGGGCATCTTCGGGCAGAAGCCAGTGGCGTGGGGGCGGGTGGCAGGGTGTGGGCTGGTGCACAGGAAGGGTGAGTCCACAGGCTCTGCCCGTCCCCTCAGGGACGAGCCAGTGGAGCCTGGTGGCCCTCTTGGGGCTAGACCTGGACCAAGACACTGGTCTCTGGCGCAGACTGGTCACGGCAGCTGGTGGCTGAGTCAGGGCCAGTGCATGACCAGGTCTCAGTGGGTCCAGGGTCTCCAGGGTTCAGTATGTGACAGAGTCAGGGCCCAGCACAGTTCTCCAAGTGTAGCCCCCTACCTGTTGGTCAAGTGTCCAAGGCCGATGTCACCTGCTCTGAGCCTGGATGAGAAAAGCTTAAATGGTCATAATGTCTACGGTTCCTCCAGAACTTGCCACATACCGGGCACCATACGGGCCACTGAATGATGGGTGTTGGTGTCCCCGTTTTACAGACTATCAAACTGGAACTCAAAGGGGTAAAGTGACTTTCTGAGGTCACCCAGCTAGTTAAGTGGTAGAGCCGGGATTCAAACCCTTTGTCCCTTGTCTCCCTGGGGCAGAGAGGGACCTTTGGTATCGCTCTCCTCCTGGCCAGTCCCCCATGGAGTCTCTTCCGCTTTCCGTCTAGACTGGGGGCTGTGGGTTTGGGCTTAGTCTTTCTCAGGTCGAAACTCCCAAGGAAGGTCAACCCGGCCTGAGGATGGACTGGGAGACCCTTCTCCCAGGCCTGAGGCATGCAGGCGGGTTCTGCCCGCACTGCATTTGGAAACGGGGCAGAGCCTGTCTCCAGGGCCCCATAAACCCAGGGATCAGGCTTTTCCCTTGGTTAGAGGACAAAGGAGTATGTCGGCCCCAATGGAAGCATTGTGGGCATCATGGTCCTGGATTTTAGAGCTTTGGAAGGTCCTTTCTAGCACCCCGACATCACCCCACAGGCATTTCCTCTTTTCCTTCCAGAAAGTGGTGGGAAGAGCGCCACCCACTCCTTCTGTAGGCCTGGACACCTCATGTGGCAGGGGAGGTAACTGAGGCCCAGAGATGTGAGGACACTTGTGCCAAGACACAGAGTATGTTAGCAGAGGAGGGGGCCAGAACCCCAGGGTCCTGCCTCCCACTGCAGGTGTCCCCTGCCCCTGGCTCCAAACCCTCGTGGGAACCGAAAACCACAGGGACACGAAGGAGTCACGTTCCGAGAGTGGGACTCTGGGCACTGTGCCAGCTGTTCTCCCAGGCCTTCCTGACGTTTCCCAGCAACAAGAAAGCCCCATTCGTGAGTCATTTGGAAGGTCTCCTAGGGGAGGTTGTCCAGAATTGAGTGAAGTTCCAGGAGGAAGGGGACTGGGGGAAGGTCGGCGGGAGGTCCGGCTGCCGTGGGGAGGGAGCAGCCCCTTCCCGTGGCTGTTCTGCCCTGCGTTGTGTAACCCTGGGACCTGTGAGGGGCAGAGGTAGCTCACTTTCCAGTGGTGGAATCTGTAGCCCAGCGAGGCACGGCGATGGGCCTCGCAGTTCTCCGCTCAGTGTCCACGTCTGCTGGTCCGAGGCCAGCGGCTTCTCACCAGTCCCTTCTGTGTGCCCAGACCATGTCACAGACAGAAGGAGACTGTTCCTGCCCTTGAGGAGCGGCTGGGAGCATGAGATTTAAGTCAGAAGTAAAGGGAACAAGAGAGCTGCGCTGTTGAGGTCCCCGTGCCATGCGGCGCGGGTCACAGACCCAGGGGCCCAGGACAGATCTGTGCAGCTGGAGCAGCCAGGAAAATCTGGGCGAAGTTTGGATGGGACGGGGGATTGGGAAAAGCAGGCATCGCCTCGGGTACCTGTGTGTGTGACCAGGACTGCCTGGGGCGGTCAGGAAGGCAGCGGCACTGGCTCAGAGCTCGTGGCGCTGTCCAGGGTGCTGACCCAAACCCCGCCCATGGGGCTTGTCTGCAGCTCCTCCTGGACACCTTGGCCGGACCCTTCACATTCATGTCTGAGCCTCAGTTTCCTCACCTAGAAAATTAGAACACTGACACCTGCATCACCACCTTGTTGAGAGGGGACAGGAAGGCCGTGGCATGTCGCAAGGAGGGTGCAGCCTGTATTCAGTTGGGACTCTCCAAACAGGAGCAGTGACTAAAGGAGGAGGAGCCTCCTCCGCAGGTGCCTGGGCCGGGCGTGGGTCATCCGGGATGCCTGACCTTGGCAGCATGTTCCCTTGGCAAGGGTGCGTCCTGCCTCAGGGTTAGAGCTCTCCCTTGGCATTGGGAGAAGCAGCTTGTGTGGGGCATCACCACCAAACTAAGAGTCCCCCAGCCTTGGGGTGTGTGTGACTGGGAACCAGAGAGGGCAGGATGCTTGAGCCAAGAAACACAGTAGAGGAGGGGCCAGAACCCAGGGTCCTACCACCCGCTGCCAATATTCCCAGAGGTTGCCTCTCCCAGGCTCAAAGTCTTGTGGGAACTGAACACTTTGGAGGACTCAGAGGAATGGTGCTGCCTTGTGGGACTCCAGGCACTGTGCCACCTGTTCTCTTGGGCCTTCCTGGCTGCCTCGACTAGCCTAGCGCACAGGTGGCCAGAGCCCCAGCTCTGGGCTGGGCTTTCCTCTCTCTTGAGCCACACCCCAAGCCCCTGGCCCCACACAAGCCCTCTGGGGACCCCCCCCCAGGGAGGTGGGATGTTTGGGGGCAGGGGTGGGGCAGGGGCAAGGCTGCTGGAGGCAAAGGAGAGACCTCCCTCACTCTCCCCTGCCATTTGTCACCCCAGCTTCTCAACCTGCCTGCCCGCCTCAGCCCTGGCTCTGCACAGCCTGCAGCCACGGAGGGGCATCCGGGAGGGGCTCACCCCAAAGACCCCTCCCAGGCCGGTTGATTATGCCTGAAATGCCCTCCAACTTCGTCCATTAGCCCTTTCAGCCTTTGGCATCTTTTTGTCCGTTAGAACCAGATGGTCCCAAGTGTGAATCCCAGCTCTGCCATTGCCCCTGACCTTGGGCAAGGAACATCACCCCCCGGAGCCTCAGTTTCCTCATCTGTCAGGTGGGAATAACAATGCCTACTCCACAGTGAGTGGTTTCAGCATAGGAGACGCGCACAGCAGACGGCCACTGCTGCTGTCCTCTTTCCTCTCCTCCCTCTTGCGTGGCAGCGAGGCCTCCCGCCCGTCCCTGAGATCGGGCACCAGAGCCTGGCATGTGGGCGACACCGGCCGTGGGGAAGACAGGAAGGGGGAGGCTGCAGGTGGAAGCCGCACTTGTCATGGGTGTTTTTGATACTGGAAAGGCCATGCTGAGCTGCCGCAGCCATGTGTAACCTCTGACCCTGCTGCCCCTGGCTTGGTTCTAGAAGAATCCCTCCCCCATCCCACCCTGCGCACCCAGGTTCAGCACAGCAGCCGCTTGGAGTGATAGTGAGAAACAGCTGGAGTGATACAGCTCGGAGACCTTGACCCCCTGGTCACACCCACCCCGTCTGCAGCTGGCCCAAGCCGGGACCCCAGTCAGCCCTGCAGCCCGCGCAGCTGAGCTAAGAGTTAGGGGGACGGGCTTGGCCTCAGCCAGCCTCAGTCTCCAAGGTGCAAAGGGCTCACATGGCCCCTGGCACAGAGTATGTGCCCCAGGTGCTTTAGCTACTAGTAGTAGTAGTAAGAGTCGTTGCTGTTGTTGTAGTAGAGCAGTCCCATTTCGCAGAGGGGCCAGGTGAGGCCCAGGCAATTGAAAAGCCACTGCCTCTGTGAAATCCGCCAGGTTCTGCCTGTTCCCTCGGGGTAGGTGCCCCTTGTCTTGACTTGTTTCAGCTTCTCTGCAGTGCTCTAGTTTGGGCAGTGCCTGGCACAGTGGGGGGGTTCCAAGGGCTGCAGGTGCTCCGAGGAGGCCCTGGAGCAGGCGAGATGGGCACCCCGCTCCCTGGTGGCCTACTGAACTATGACAGTGCTAACGTGTCTGGCAAGAGCAGGGCCTCTGCTACCCTGGTGACCTTGGGCTTTGCCGCGTCCTCCCTGCATCTGTGACATCCTCCTTCCTCTCAGCCTCTTCTCTCTCACCGGGTCCAGTGGGCAGAATGCTGAGCTGGTCCCGTGGCTGCCAGCCGGTTAGCAGTTAGACTCAGGTCAGCGAAGGGATCGAGCGCGTTGTGCGTTTGCGGCACTGGGGGCGCTGCGCGGGCCAGACTCCGGGCCTGCCGCCAGGGCGGGCGGGCACGGTGGTTCACGCTCACCTGCCGGGCGTTCCTGACCAGACTGCTGCGAGCCGGGCTGCCCCCTGTGCTAAGGAAGAGAGCAGGGCCCCGGGGTGAGGGACTGCGGAGGTCCCTCGCCAGGGCCCAGTGCGGATGCGGGGGAGGTGCGGGGGGACTTCGGGAAACGGGAGGAGCTGACCCCGGCAGCTCCTGTCACAGCGTGAGTGAGTTCAGGAGGCAGTGAGGCTGCTCTCGGCTTTTCCTGACACGTCCCTGGGGCCCTTGGGAGTCATCTCTGAGGAGGTGCTTCCTCCTCTTGGCTCCTTAGCCCACCCGAGGCTGCTGCGTGGGGCACCCACTAGGGCCATCCGTGGGGCCTGCTCCTGTCTACAGGGCCTCCCTGCCTTCTGCCCTTCTGTGCAGACACCGTTGGGGACCCAGCCCAGCTCCTGGTCCTCCTGGCGTGCCCACACCAACACCTCTCACCCTCGGGCCCTGCCTGCGTGTCCCCTCGGTTGGGCCTAATGGCCCTGCCATCTCTGGTCTGCCCCCACCGTTTCCCGCCTCCAGCCCGTGGAGGTCAGCACCCTCCACCCGACTGTGCCTCCTCCCCGCTCAGTGTCTCTCTGGCTTCCCGCCCCTGTTTTGGAGGAAGAGGAGCTTCCACTCCAGAATGGTACCCATCCCTGCTCCTGGGGGCTGTGATCCAGCCCCCCACCGGGCACTTCCTTCCCATAGCTCCTGCCTGGCACCTGCCCCCACCCGTTCCCCACCTGTGGAGGATCCTGCATTCCCAAACCGGTGACTGATCCGGGTCACTCCTGTGGAACTCTCGGGCAGCACGTCTGGGTCTCAGCTTCCCCTTCTGTGGCGTGTGCCAGACGGTGGCTGGAACTTAGTAGGCACTAAACAAATGCTTGTTGCATCAATTGACTAAGTAAGTAGCACATTCCGGGCCTGTCTGCCTCACCTGAGCATCGTGTGGATCGAAGCATCTAATGGATTTACAGGGCTTTGCAGAGTTTGCCAGTGTTGTTTGGTGTGTGCACGGACGGTGCTCGGCGGGTGTTGCCACGGTCGGTATTGTAACCGCGCCCCTGCACATTCTGACCCAGATCCCGCTTGCGTCTGCCCCTCCTCTCCTCCCCTGTGCTCCGCCTCAGGCCCTGTCTTCTCTCCCCTGGCCCCTGCCTCGTCCTAACCTGGCTCACTGTCCCCCGTCTTCTCGCGTGATCTATCCTCCACACGGTGGCAGCCAGCATGACCTCTCTGAAGCACAAATTGGACCCTGTCACTCCCCCACTTAAAACCCTTCCGACTCCTGATGGCTCTTGGGGTAAGAGCTGCACCCTCAAGTCGTGCGTCCCAGGCCCTCCCCCAGGCCTCGGACCCAGCTCCTTCAGCACTGCTGAGACCCCGACCCTGGCTCGGACGGCCCTGCCGTCTCCCACAGCCCACAGGCTCCCACTCTGACACTCACACACCCTGGGTGGTTGTTCCTCGTCTGCGTGTGCCCCACCGCTGCCCAGCACACTGCAAGCTCTGATGCAGGATCTGGCGTTTCTGTCCTGTTCGTTCACAGAAAGCATTAGAGGGCATTTGTTGAATGAATGAATGAATGAGTGGATGAACAAGCGGCTCTCCCAGGTTGCGGGCACTCTGGGCTGGACCCTTGGGGCTGCAGTGGGGAATGCACAGCACAGTGTGCCTCCATGTGGGAGGTGGCCTCCTTCCTGCGTGTCCCCTGGGCTGTAGGCCTCTTGCCCTGGAGTAGTCCCTGCGTGGTCCTCCGGGCGTGGCGGCACGCCCGGCAACAGCGGTAGCTGCATCTGCAGTGAGGGGTTCTGAACTGCCCCAGGGGTTTACTGAGGGCAGCATGGGAGCCCTGAGGGGCAGAGCCTGGGGTCTGCAGAACCTCCTCGCCTGGTGCCCTGTTCCCCACCCAGCCAGGGTCATCCGACCCTCAGTCCCACATGCCCAGGCCAGCCCCACCCCTGCTGACCCCGGAGGCCTTTCCTGGCCTGAGCAGCTTCTCTGCCCTGTCCCAGGCCCAGCACTGAGCCCCACCTCTCTGCTCCTCTGACCTGGCCCTGAGCCCTGCCTTGCGCCTTGGCTGGTCCTGCTGATGGTCTGGGATTGCTGGCTTCCTGTCCCAGCTTCCTGGTGCCCACTGCCTTCCCATGAATGTCACCCCTCATGACACGTGCCCGAGGTGTCACCATCTCTGCTCCTGGTTTCTGCTAGTCCCTGCCTCCAAGCCTGAAATCCAGGCAGAGTCCTGGGTGCCCAGTCCTGAGGGTGTGAGTGGGGGCCGGGAGGGTGTTCAAGGGGACTCCTAAGACCAAAGCTCCCGCATGCTCAACCACCGGGCCCCGGGAAGGCCGGCTCTGGGTTCCGGCCATAGTGCCCAAGGTGGGAGCTACCCAGGTGTGGGGGTCAGGGAGGGTGTCCTGGAGGAGGCGGTGGCACCCTAGGTGGGCCAATGAGGATGAGGAGGGTGGGGAGACTCTGGCCAGTGGGCAGAGCAGGATGCCCACTCTGCTGGTTCTGTGCCAGCTTTGGAGCTGCCACCGGCACGGCCAGACTTTGGGTGGGTATTGTTAGCTCCACTGAACAGACGGAAAAACAGAGGCTCAAAGAGGCTCGGGCACTTGCCCAGAGTCACCTGGCTGGCCAGTGGTGCTGTCAGACCCCCACCCCAGGTCTGGCGTCTTTTCAGGCTCCTAAGTGGAGGGAGCAGGGAGCGTCTGGGAGGAGGGGGAGGGAGGCTGGCGCCACCACCAGCATTGAAGCAGCTGCTGACTGTGACTTTCCAGGGAGGCGGCGTGGGGTGGGGGTGGCTTTCTGAGTTGTCCTGCACCCCCCTCCCCCGCCGTGGTAGAGCCCTCACGATGCCAGGCGCGAGGTCCCACCACCCCCTCCCCGAGAGGCCGGTTCGCCTCTTCAGAGGATAATTCCCCATTATACAGAGATATTTAGCCTAATAGAAGCCGACAGATCATGGGGGCAGTAATGTACTCGGGCTTCAAGCGCTTGGTTTCCTCAGCCTGAACTCCCAGATTAAAGACTCCTCACCCGCCCGCCGGTGCCACGGTGCTGCGACCTCGACTGCAGCGATGGGGTAGGCTTCTCCCTCCCGCCTCCCTCCTCCTCCTTTGCCGGCTTCCTCCCGCCTTTCCGCCCTCCCTTTCTCTTTCTTTAAAAAAAAGATCTTTTTCTTTTAAATATTCAGTCAGAAGGCTGTGGCTTAAACCCTGCATGCTCTGGGGACAGGCTGATGGTCCCCGGCTGCCAGCCGGGTGGGCACACCTGGCGGGCCCAGGGCACTAGCTCCGCCGCGTGGGGCCGGCCAGCTGCTGGACCCTCAGCCGGGCAGGGGCGGGTGGAGGCTGGGCAGACGGCCTTGCTCAGGGCCAGGGCCGGCCCCCTGCTCCCTCTGCCCCTCCCTGCCGCAGGGCGGCCCGCGGGGGGCCTAGCCCGGCCTCTGCAACAGGTGGGGGTGCCCTTAAGGATTGCCCCAACAACGGGAGCTCCCTGGCCTGGGCGGCCACGGATGGACCCAGGGAACAGTCGTGGCCGGGCGGGAGGGCAGATGGCAGCGGAGGTGGCGTGGAGGCCTTTCCAGAGCTGCCTCCCTCCAGCCGGCAGGGCTCCCTGTCTTCACCTGCCTCTGCGCCCCTCTCTGTCCCTGCTTTGTCTCCCTCCCTCTGCCTGCCTCCCCCAGCCCCATCTGCTCGCCAGGCTGCCTGCTGGAGCTGCCTCACACTTCTGCAGAAGCAGCAGGGCGCACGGAAGGCGCTGGATATTTGGGATCAGCTAGTCCTGGGTTCAAATCCTGACTCCAGCACTGAGAAGCTGTTTCTGTTCCATGTAATAATTTTGAATTGGGGCAAGTTCCTTAGTCTCTTGAGCCTTTGTAGCCTCACCTGTAAGGCGAGATGCGGCTACCTGGCCGCCAAGGTTATCCTGAGGGTTCAGCGTGTGACGTGCTGCCAGGGGTGGCAGCTTCCCTGCCTGGGCGACCCCAGTCCCCCCGGGGAGACTCTCCCAGACCCCCACCACTCCCACCTCTCCTGCCCTCTGTCTGCCCATCTGGCAGGAAAGGTGAGGGTGGCCAGGAGGTGCCGGCAAGGTGGGCTCTGGCCTGTCGGGGGAGGACGATCTGCAGGGGAGGGGCCGTCTTGGGTGCATTTCCAGGGCGAAGCCTAGGGTTTGGCACTGGTCTGATTTGAAGGAGCCAGCTTAAGGGGCTGTGGTGAGGCCGCCAGGGGAAGAAGGGGCCAGGGTGGAGGAGCAGGGCCCATGTAACCTGGGGGGGGCCTCTGGGCTGGGACCCCTCACAGGTTCAGGGGGAGGGGCAGTGAGCACCTCTAACCCGCAGGGTTGGGGAGTCCTGGCAGCCGAGGGAGCCTGGGTGGAGCGGGGAGGCCCCTGCTCCTTGCAGAGTGGGGGAGGTGGGTTGCCCACGGGGGGCGGGGGGGAGAAGGTCCCTAGGTGGGAGGCTACAGGGGGATCTGGGGCTGATGTGCTGTGGGACCCTGCGCTGATCCCATTCCCTCTCTGGGCCTCAGTTTCCTCATCCACTAGATGGGAGTCATCATCCTGTCTTAGCTGCCTCACGTGTGGGCTAAGAATCCAGGTAGAGAACAGAGGGGAATGTTCTGTGATCTGTAATGTCGTAATAATAATAACTGTTACTCTAGCATTACCTTGTCTTCCTGTCTATAACCCCCCTGACCCGCACAGTCTGGCCCTGGTTCCTGCATGGATAGAATTAAACT
This sequence comes from Indri indri, assembly GCA_004363605.1. NCBI lineage: Eukaryota > Metazoa > Chordata > Mammalia > Primates > Indriidae > Indri > Indri indri. The sequence goes on from RJWJ010000214.1 coordinate 20,890, forward strand.
CGCAGCAGCTAGCAACCTCCTCATTTAGCGCAAATCCCCACCTAACATACATGGTCCCCAGACCTCTGCTTGCATGCCTTCAGGGACAGGGAGCTCACCACTCCTCATGCTGCACAGAGATCTGTCTCCCTGGAATCTTTTCTCTCTGGTCCTAGCTCAGCTCCTTGGGCCTGGAAATGCCAAGCCTCAGTCAGGGACCTGAAGTCCTGAGCAGGCCCCTGCGGCTTCCGGGGTGGGAGGGAGGTCTGGGTGTCTGTGGTGGCAGATCTAGGAGTCCTCCTTGACCCCTCTTTTTTGTACCCCACCCCTCACATCCAGTTCGCCAGCCCCCTGCCGCTGGCTCCGCTGCGTGTGAGTCCCGAATCTGCCTGCGCCCCCCTCTCCGCGCAGCGCCCTGACTCGGCCTGCACGCCTCGTCCTTGCGCGAGTGCAACGGCCACACGCTGTCCCCTGCCCAGGCCTGCTGCCCTGCAGTTCAGGGGAGGCACAGCTGGGCAGCTCAGGGGATGAAGAAACAATTCTTTTAACAATGAAGAAAGCACCGTAGCCCTTCCCTGGTTAAAACCCGGCAGTGACTTCATTGCTCTCGGCGAAGTCCAAGTCCTTCCCCTGGCCCTCGGGCCCCAGCCTGCCCTGCAGCGCCCGTTTCCCACGAGGTGAATTCCAGCGGACCTCTTCTGAAGGGCCTGCCCCGCCCTCCAGCCAGGATAGCCCACCCGGTGTCCGCCCGCGTGGCCGGGCGCGGTGATCATCCTGCGTTGGCCACCTTTGGAACCATCTTGTTTATTTTTTTGTTTGTTTATTTGCTTATCATGTGGACCCCCGGCCCCGAGAGATCGCCAGACTCGTCTGTCTTGTACCCCCAAGAACTCCCAGCACCTGTAATGCCTGGCAGGTAGTAAGTGCCAAGTTAGTATTTGATGAGTGAATAACGCGGAAAGCAAGTCGAGGAGAAGCAGTGGGTGATGCAGTTGTGGCTGTAGAGGCGGTTAACGGTCTAACAATTTGGTGCGTGTGCGTGTGTCAGCAGGGAATCACCTGCCCTTTTAATGACAGGCGTGGGGGTGTCTGGGCCTGTGGCACTGCAGGAAGACACATGCGCGTGTATGTGTGGGCCATGTGCACACACACGCCTGTGCATGTGCACACACGTTTCCTATGCAGTGGTGGTGTGACCTCGGGTGAGGTCTTTCACCCTGTGGGGCTCAGTTGTTCCACCTGTGGAATGGGCTGCCTGGGGCTGGAAGCAGAGGCCTCGATGCCACTGTCTTCTGAGGTCAGACCTTGCCACTGCCTGGCATTCTGCAGGCGACAGGGGACCCGGAGCCTGCCCGCTGTGCGCTGGGAGGTGACTATTGAAGTTTGTTGCCGTGCAGGGCTGATCCCGCCGCCCCTGAGGTGAGGATCTCACCCGGGCACGAGGGCATGGTCCCGGGTCAGGAAATGGGCAGAGAAGCCCGGACGTGGGTTTTGCTGCGGGAGGTGGATTATGCGTCCGTAGCTTCAGCGTGATCACTTTTAATGTTTTTTTGAGTGTGCTTCTTTTTCAAAACTTTTCTTGGATACATTTATTTTATTTCTTGGACTTTTTTCTTTCAATTGCTACAAAAAAGAATTTGCATGAGGTTAAGAAGGGGAAAAAGCCCACATCCCTATTTCTACCCCTCCAAGGCAACAACTGTCCCCTCCCCGCCCCTTGCCCTTTTCCTGTGAAGACAGTGCTGGACTGTTGCAGAATGTTTGAGAAGTAGAAGTGGCCCCAGTTACCTCAAGGTAGCCGCTGCTTCATCCAGCCTTGTGCCGATGACACGAGTCAGCATCTGTGACGTGCCCGGGAAGGTGGCTGGCATGGATGGACAGCCCCGCCACACCCTTCCCCAGTTTCCTGCGCGGCTTCGCTAGGGCACCGTGGCCCCGCATGGCTCCCAGCCTCTGTGTTTATCATTTTTAATGGCTGCATGATATTCTCTTGAGCAAGGTGCCACGGTTCACTTTGCAATCTCTACTGTGGGGTGTTTAGGCCGCCGCCAGTGTCTTCCTGGTGTAGATAACCCTGCAGAGAACGGCTCTGTGTCAGAGGGCTTCCCCTCTGAGGGGCGATTTCCCCAGGCAATGTCAGGGACATTCGCTGAGGCTGTTTTGCTGGGGGACTGAGGGATGGGCCAGCAGTAGTGGCTGGAAGAGGTAGGTCTGGTCAAGGGTGGCCGGACACCCTCAGGGTGTTGGGAAATAAGACACTCCATGTGACAGTGCTGAGCATGATGGGAAAACGTGAAGCCACTGTGGGAAGGGCAGCGGGAGCTGCAGAGGGTTGGGACTGGGAGCTGGAGGAACTGGGTTCTGGTTTTGCCTTTGCTACCTTCTTGCTGTGTGACCTTGAGCAAGTTGCTTCCCCTCTCTGGACTTCAGTTTTTTTCCACGTACTGTGGCCAGGAGGGGGGCAAGGATTGGTTCAGAGCTGCATTGTCCAATGTGGTAGCCATTGGCCACATGTGGCTATTTAGATTTAAATGTAAATTAAGTTGGGTGCAGCGGCTTACACCTGTAATCCCAGCGCTTTGGGAGGCCAAGGTGGGAGGATCACTGGAGCCCAGGAGTTCAAGACCAGCCTGGGCAACATAGTGAAACCCCATCTCTATAAAAAATATAAATAAAAAAAATTAGCTGGGTGTGGTGGTGCACACCTGTAGTCCCAGCTACTCGGGGAGGCTGAGGTGGGAGGACCACTTGAGCCCAGGAGTTCACGGTTACAGTGAGCTGTGATCACGTTTTTGTTATTTGCCTCCCCTTAGGCAGGGGGTGACAGAGCGAGACTCTGTCTTTACAAAAAAAAAAAAAAAAAAAGTAAGTTAATTGAAATAAAACAAAACTAAAAATCACTTCTCGGTCACCCCATCCACACGTGCTGGTGATGGCCGTATTGGACAGCACAGACGCAGAGTGTTTTCCTCGGTGCTGAAACTTCTGCTGGACAGTGCTGGGCAGGCTACTTCCAGGGCTCTCACTCTGAGCCCACAGTTGCCAAGGTGTGGCCACCACGAGCCCCTCTCTCCCCCATGTGGACCCTGCTGCTCACTCCTGTTTCTCTTCTTCTCTAGGGACCCTGTGACCATGTCCTGGCTGCCTTGAGTGTGTGGGCGACACAGCCTCATGCCCACGTCTTTGGGGCTCTGACTCTGTCCAGCCCCTGGACCAGCTCCCAAGCCTACTCCTCACCCCAACCTGGGCCCAGGGGACACCTCAAGCTTTGGCACGCAGCGGGCACAGCAGCAATCACGGTAGGTGGCATCCCTGTTCTACCCACTCCCTGGATCCTGGGGATACGTGAGCCAGCTTGGTCCCTCAACAGGAAGGATCCCTTTCCGAACATTGTATCGGTTGGGATCCATTTGATTGTAAGTAGCAAAAACAAAAACAAGCAAAACCCTATTTCAATGAAATGAAATGATCAGCTCTAATAACCAAAGTGTCTGAAGGTTGGATGGGCTTCAGGCAGGGCTTGATCCAGTGGTTCAAACAGTGCAACCAGCACTTGGTTTCTGTCTGTATTTCTTCATTCCTCTTACTTGGTGATGGCTCTGCTCCTAGTGGCATTTGACATGATATGGTCAAAAGATGTCTGACAGCAGTTTCTGGGGCAACATGCTTCCAGGTTTAAATCCGGAGTTGGGGGTGAAGATAAAATTTGCTTTCCTGATAGAACAAATGAAAGACCTAGAGTTGATCTCCGGGCCCTACTGGCAGGATTTGGATCATCCTGAGCCTTTAACTCGGACCACAGGACTAGGAAACACTGATGGGCTGGGGGACAGGGCCCATCCTTCTCCCACCAAGTGGCCAGGAATGAGGGGAGGGTCATTACCCTCATTACCAACTAGGGGAGGCAAATAACAAATGAGCATTATAGACGGTGTCTGTCCAGGTTGGACAGCTTGAAGCCAGTCCTAGATGGATGTGGACATGCTGTGTGTCTTTGGACAAGTCCTTATGGCTCTCTGGGCTTCAGCTTCATCACTGGATAATGAACCTCATCTGGCAGGTGCTCAGTAAATCGGCGTCCTCTTCCCTTTCTTGCTTCCTTCCCCAGGGAGGCCGGGACGTCCCTGCTTTCTTCAAACTTAGAAGGAGCTGCAAGGGAGTATTGTCGGTCAGAATTCCTAGAGGCAGAGCCTGAGACAAGGATTTGTGTACCTGAGATTTCTCAAGGGTGGGGTCTCCGGAGGAGGGAGGAAGAGAAGAGATGGGGGCAGGAATGAGAGCCCAGTGAGGTCGTGGTCTCAGGTAGTTGGGCCTTGGGCTGGACCAGGGGGCCCTGGAGCATAATTTACACCACAGAATTACCCCCCGGACAGGGGGCTGGGCCTTTGTACCCCTGTCAGTACCCCGATCAGTTACTGGCCGTGGGCCACCCACAGGGGGTCTGTATTGCTCGGGCGAGGTGGCCTCCCCTGTTGTGGAGGGCAATTTTCTGCAGAAGAAAGAGCAGTGAGCTGAAGTAGCCCACACTCCCAGCAGCTGGGGGACAGGGTGTGCCCTGGCTGTAGAGGAATCTGGGACCTGTGTCCCCAGCCTGGCCTGGAGGTCCCTCATCTGCTATCTCCTCTGGCCTTTGCTCGTCCTGCCCCAGCCAGCAGTGCCAGTACCTTCTAGCGTGGGGGGCTGGCTGCCCAGCACAGGCTCTGGGGACGGCGTGGACCCTCGGCCCCTCCTTCGGAGACACCCCTTCCGTGCCCAGGCCCCTCACGCTCCTCTGCGCGGCCTCTTCTCCTCCAGCAGTTCCTCCTCCCCCAAACCTGGGCTGGGCAGCTCCCCGGCCCACGACGCCCTTCCTGTTTTCAAGGCCCAGTCCAGGCCCCCTCTCCAGGAGTCCCCTGCTTCTGCGCCTGCCAGTGAGTGTCTCCGATAGTCCGCCTCCTGCACCACCTTCGTGCAGGTGACGCCAAATGCCCGGCGTGCGTGTCTTGCGGATGCGCCGCCGGTTGCTGCAGCAGCGCCACCGCGCAGCTCTCCTGGTCCTGCCTGCAGGACGCTCACAGCCGGTTCACTGCCCGCTTCCGACACGTGCTCGGGACGCCGGGGCGTGCAGTGGCCCCATAATCGTGTCTCTGGCTTCATCGCTCTCATTTTCCCTTGCCCTGATGTCTTCTCTTACTTTCCAGCTTGTGCTGCTTATATTGTCTCCGCAGCCTCAGACTCTTCTGGAAGGAGGTGGGGTATAAATAACCGAGGGTGGCCGTAAATGAAGCATTCAGTGCTGACTGCAGCCAAATGCTGTGTCTTCGCCTTCCTGGAGCAGCTGGGGTGGGGGGTCCCCCCAGGCCCAGGGCTGAGCCTGTCCCCGAGGAGGCACCAAAGCCTGACCACGGCCTGGCCAGTGCCCGCCCTGCCCTCCGAGGGTCAAGAACAGCATTGTTCTGCTTCCCACCCCCTCCCTGCCCTCCCATCTTATCTGAAGCTAATGAAAGAGGCTGGGAAACCCAATCCTCTGGTAATTAAATTTACTTAACGGGTATTCAAGTGGAGTAATGAGAAGTTTAATGCAGTGATTAGATTTTTCTTTAATTAATTAAAATGAGAGCCATGTGTCTTGCCAGTGCACCAACTTGACCCTGTGCTTGCGAGTAGCGGAGACAGTGTGGGTGGGCTGGGCAGCTGGGGGCTCAGGGGCAGGTGCTGCCTCCTGCCCTGGTGCAGCCGTCCTCGGAGGTAAGCCTGGCCCCGATGCCCAGCCAGGCCTGTCTCTGACTGGCTCCTGTTTCCGAGGCCTGGGAGCGAGCAGGCCTGGGTCGGACTGGCTCACGGGGCTGGGGCCCGGCAGTCTGCACCCTCAGAGAGCTGGAAGCTGAACTAGCACGGGGATTTCAGACGGGAAGGTTGGCAAGGGGGCGTTAGAGGCAAGGAGCGCAAAGGAGGGCTATCAGGCGCTGTGACGGGAGGAGGTATTTTGGGTGGCACACCCCATTGCCACGTGCCGGCAGACACCTTCACCTTCACGGTCAGCCGGACCTGGGTTTTGCATCCACGGGCGCTGGAGCACCTGGGCTGACGGAGCGGGCGTGGTGGGCGGGAGCACGTCCGCGCAGAAGGCTGACTGTCCCTGCCGTGTTCCTCAAGCCCAGGCTGGGAGGCAAGGAAGCTCTTCCCCCTTGAGCCACTTCTGCTGGGGTCAGGCAGAGGTTGCGGCAGAGAGAATCTGGGAATCTCAGTACAGTTGTCCGGAGGTACCACCTAGCCAGGCTAGAGGGTAGGCACAGCAGGGACCCAGGAGATGGGCCTTGGCACCCCGGGGGCAGGACGTGTCATTTTCAAAGCAGTGAGTGAGGTGGTGGAGAATCCTGCACTCTTCGCAGGTTGGGGACACAAAACGTCCTTCATTAAGCCCTGAGCTCAGCTGCACACTGAGCCCTGATCCTGGGTGGACTGAGTCCCGACCCTGGCCCCACCTTGAGCCCAGCGTCGTCATGGATATGCCAACAGAGAACAGGTGCCAGGACGGGAGGAGTAAATGGCCCTGCCGTCCATCCCACTGCCAGCCCTGCTGCCCATGGGCAGGGTCCTGTGCCAAGCCCCGCACTAGGCTCCAGCACGGCCAGGAAGAATCAGACGTGATCCCTGCCCACAGGGCTGAGGGGAGGTGACACGCACACAGGATGACAGCGCCAGGTGATCAGAGCTGAGGTGGGGGAGGCCCAGGAGCCTGGGGGGCACAGACCTGCACTTAGAGTTCCTCTGGCGGCAGGTGGGAGATGCGGGTGCTGGAGGCAGGGCCAGTGAGGGGGCTGAGATGGGTCCCGAGGAGGTGAGGGCGGTGGTGCCGTGGTGGGGGTTGAGGGGTCTAGAGTAGATTCTCCCACCAAGAACTGGCCGTGACCCCCCACACCTCCCTCAGCTCTCGGCCAACCCAGGGACCCCCTGTGAGCGAGTGCTGGTGTGTGAGCGCCGGGCCGACTATGACTCCACACGAGGAAGGCATTGGATCTGTTCCACGGAGGAGGAAACGGAAGCGTGGGGACTTGCCTGATGCCAGCAGCGTGAAGTAGCTGGGCCAGCCGTGTCCCGGGTCTCGCCTGCCCCCGGGCCTGCTCACTGGTGCTCCTGGGGGGGAGCTTGCTCTGAGAGTGGGGGGCTGCTCTTCTTAGGGCTCCTCCACTCCCACCCCGCTGGGCACCGGTAGGAGCTGGGGTCACTCAGGTGAGCCTGGGCCCGTCAGACTGGCAGCAGGGCCTGGGGCAGGGCTCACAGACACAGCTGGCGTCCTCAGAGCGGGAGGAGTGAGAAGGGCCCCTGCCGGGCAGGGGATGGGTGTGAGGCCGAGGCTGCTGAGCACAGGCTCAGGGCTTGGGACTAGCCCAGGAAGGAGGGTCCTCTGCTTCCTTCACCGCCCCCACTCCCTCCGGACCCCGCCCCCACCCTGAACTCACCCATTTCCTTCTTTCCATGGCCTGGCTTTTTCTGAATAGCCAGGCCTGGAGAAGCCACTTAGATAGCTGCCCACCGTGCACTGGGGGAAACTGAGGCCCTGGGAGGGGCAGAGACCCCAAGATCCTGGGGCTCTGCCTCCTCTACTGATTTAAGGTGAGGGGTCTGAAATCACATTGTTTCGAATCTGCACTTTAAACACAGGGACAGGGCCGGGCGCGGTGGCTCACGCCTGTAATCCTAGCACTCTGGGAGGCCGAGGCGGGCGGATCGGTTGAACTCAGGAGTTGAGACCAGCCTGAGCGAGAGCAAGACCCCGTCTCTACTAAAAATAGAAAGAAATTAGCTGGACAACTAAAAATATTTCGAAAAAATTAGCCGGGCATGGTGGTGCATGCCTGTAGTCCCAGCTACTCGGGAGGCTGAGGCAGGAGGATCGCTTGAGCCCAGGAGTTTGAGGTTGCTGTGAGCTAGGCTGACGCCACGGCACTCTAGTCTGGGCAACAGAGTGAGACTCTTGTCTCAAAAAAAAAAAAAAAACTTAAACACAGGGACAATGTTTGCTTGAATACCTCCCTGGGATGGGAGCCCGAGCGCGAGTGTACATGCGAGTCCGTGGGAGCACGGCGGGCCCCGCCGGGGGCACCCTGCCCACTCCCTGCCTGGGCTCCGGGCGCAGTAGGCCGCTGTCTCCTTCACTCTCAGCAGTTCGTTAGTGGGTTTTAGTCTGCAGGTGAGGGAGCCAAGGCAGGTCACACTGCCAGCCACACAGGCGGAGCTGGCTCGACAAGCTGGGTCCTCGGCCCAAGCCATCCCTCCCCAGATCGCCCCTCCTTGCCGGGGAGCAGCTCCCCTCCATCTTTCCCTAAGGGCCCCAGCATGTCCCCCCGCCCCCCGCCGCATCCCTTGCCGCTTCCCACCTTGCCTTGTGCTCCAGCAGAAACCAGTGACTCTTCCCCACACCCCCACACCCCACCTCTGGGCCCTTGCTCAAGCCGCCCCAGCCCCTGGAGCTCCCCTCCGCCAACTCCGTCTGCTCACGCGCCCTCGCCCTTGTAGGCTGGGCCCAGATGCTGCTTCCTTCGTGGACGCCCCCACCTGCCCTCGCCCAGTCAGAAGCCAGCCCCTCCCCGCTTGCTGCCTGTCCCCTCTTAGGCTGCTGGCCCCCAGCTGCGTAGAGGGTGAGGAGTTTCCTTGCCTGGCTTCCCTGGCCAGCCCGGCACACATTAGGCGCAGTGGGGTGTCTGGGGTCCTCACGGCGGAGGGGCCGCACCTCTAGGAACCTACCCCTTTCCTTGCCGCTTCTCCGCAGTCCCCGACCGGGCTGGCCCCAGCCTCCTGAGGAGACCAGCCCCGAGGCACCTACTTTAGCCTGGCTGGGTAGGGACGGGGCTGGCTTCCAGCCCCAGCAGACCTCCCTGCGCCTCCACCATGCTCAGGTTCGGAGGGGAGGAACGAGGCGAATCCCGTGGGGCTCACAGGCCAGTCTTGGAGCCTGGCAGGTGCAGGACCCATTCCCAGACCGGTGTGCTAAGCACTGCGGAGGGCTGCATGGGCACCACCTGCGTCCACTTACCCGCTCTGCTAATTCTTGGCTGTGTGACTTTGAGCGAGTCGTGTAACCTCTCTGTGCCTCAGTTTCCTCATCCGTTAAGTGGGCTGATAACAAACCTACCTCAGAGGGTTGCTATGAGGATTATGAGTCAATGCAATGTAAGGCATGCAGCATGGTCCCCAGCAACAGAGTGTAGTTCCTGAATGTTCACTGTCCCTGTTGTCGTGGAAGCAATGGCCCCATGGAGGCAGAGTACGGGGAATGCTCAGGGGAAGTATCTAGAAGGTGGCAACATGTGAGCAGCATCTCAAAAGATGAGGCCCAGAAGGCAGGAAAGGCCACTCGGGAAGGGGGACACACTCTGGACAGAGGCCCAGGGCAGCCTGGAGGACATGCGAAGGGGAGGGTGGGAGCATCTAGATTTAAGGTAAGAACGGCACCGAGAGACAGCGGCTCGGGTGGCACCGAGATACGGCGGCTGGGGTGCCCACAGGCTGTGTCCTCATGGTCCCGGGTGCCACGCCGGGGCGTGTCTGGACTTTGTCATGGAATGAGGAATTTTTTCTTGTTTACCATAAAAACAGTACTTGCTCAAGCAAAAAAAGTGGGGACAATATAGAAGTGTGTCCTGTGAGTGAGCAAATCCCCTCTGCGCCTAAGTCCCACTCTCCCAGCACCCCGCTCTTGTCGGTCCGGTGGTGTCTCTTTCGGACTGTTTTCTGTGCCCTTGCAAACATACTCATTGTATATTATTTTTAAAAGGAAATGGCCTCAGATCATGCACATCACCCCACCAGCCCCACCGTTCACTCCCCGGGTCTTTGGGCCTGTGCCGGCGCCCAGGCGTGCAGATCCGCCGTGCTCCTTTCCGTGGGAAAGATTTCTTGGTGCGCAGTGGCCGGGGCGAAGGGGCTGCCTGTTCGGTTTTGAAAGCTGCTGCCACGGTGCTCTTCCCAAGGGGCGCTGGTTTCCGCCCCCGCCTTGGCATGTGGGAGTGGCCATCTCCCCACACCGCCCTGGCACCGAGCGTCATCGACCTTTTAATTTCTGCCAATCTGGAAAAACAGCTTGCTGCAGTTTCGGTGCTCACTCACACGTTTCTTCCCCTGCGAACTGGCTGCTCGTAGCCTTTGCCCATTTCTCTTTCCTTTTTGTCTTTGTCTTATTGATATGAGGGAGCTTTTAGGATATTAGGAATTTTTAAAACTTTTGTCTGTTTCGTGTGTTGGAAATATTTTCCCTGGTCTGCTGTTCGTCTTCTTAACTTCGTTCGCGGTATCTCTGGCCACATAGAAACTTTAGATCTTTGTTTAGTCAAATCTGCTGGACGGCTCCTCGGGGCTTCTGAGTTTCACGTCTGGCCTGGCGGGGCTTCCGGTACGGGTTTTAGGTGGAGTGAGAGGAGGTCATACTTGTGATTGCCACTGCGTGGGCTGGGGTGGGGTGGGCTGCCAGCAGGAGGACAGAAAGCAGCTGAGCCCCTTGTGCTTGCGTGGGGTGGGGGAGGGGGAAGATGAGCGTGAGAAATACTCAGGACTTGGCTGACCATGGTGACAGGACGAGAGCGTGACAGAGGGAAGGAGGCAGGGTCCTTGGGTGTCTGCTGTGGGGGACTGCACGGCTGAGGCGCCACCACCTGAGCTGGGGCTAGGACTAGGAAAGGAAATGCACACAGGTGCACACGAGTGCTTGCCTTGGCACGGACACGTCCACCTGAGCACATACGTGCACCCACACGTCACACGTCATGCTGGAAGCTCTGGAGGTGGGCGCGCGTGCGCTGTGGCTCTGGGGGCGGCAGCTGCTCTGTGTGGAGTATCTGTTCTCTGTCAAGGACCGTGTGAGACGCTGTACGCACACTTACTCTTTAGTCTCTGCTGCCCTGTGAAGTGTGGTTTTATAGTTGAGGAACCAGACCCAGAGAGGTTAAGCAACTTGCTGAAGGTCACAGAGCTAGTAAGTGGCAGAAAGAGGAATTTTTTGGCAACTTAGATCTGACCACCCCTGGACAAAATTCCTGCCAGTGGCATCAGGGAGATTCCATTCATTTCTAACACGACCAACCCAGTTTCATCAGGGACTGTTAGGGTCGGTGCTGGTGCCAGCCTGCCTGGTTGGACACCCAGTCCCATTCGCCCCTCTGCGCTCCGGCTTCCCCTGCTGAGAAGGAGGCTAACCACAGCGCCCCCCAGAGGTGTTTGTGGGAAGTAGATGAGTTCACAAATGGAATGCGCTGAGCCCCGATAACAATAATGGGGCCCACTGGGTGCTGTTCGTGATGACGACGACAATGATTATGACAGTGCCACCCCTCACCTTGGGGTGTGTGCTGCTTTCCTTCCTCCTCCCCCTCCGTCCTCCCCCCAACTGTCCCCTCATTCCTATGCCGGCTGTCCCCCAATTCCCCACGGCACTTCCTTCACCATTTGCTCTGAACCTTTGTCCTCTGTCTACAGCCCCCGAGCCTTGACAGACAGTGAATTAAAGCCCAATCAATCAGCAGAAACCATTCAAGGGCAAGCGATCCATGTTGTACTCAGGGACTCCTCCCGGGCCGTTCCAGTCAGGCATCTTGCAGGAGCCTGCACGTTCAGCCCAGCACGGCCCCGCCTCCGACTCAGACTGCAAAGCCCTCCTGAGAGAAGAGCCTTTCTGAGGGCCTTGAAGAAGCTGGGTCGTGCCTGCTTTTGGGGCCGGGGATATTCCACTGCGGCCAAGTCTCGCTCCCAGGAAAAGCGAGCAGTCACGGGAGCGTTCACAAACATCAGCACCCTCCCTCGGTGCCTGCCGGTGCCGCGCTATCTTGAGGGGCTGCCTCTTCTCCCTGTTCCCTGTGCTGTCCCGCAGGAGCACACAACACTTCAAGTGATAATTGCCAAAGTAAAGTGCCAACAAGCTCAAAATATTACCCTACAATTAAGCTCGCAGCTCCCAGGCCCTGCAGGGCCTTTCCCCTGAGCCGTCCGTCCAAGGCGGATGGGTCTGGGGCTCCAGAGCCTTTCTGAGAGCTGAGTCAAGGAAAACACTCAGAAGATGCCCCAGCCTTTGCTCTAAAGTCAAGGTCAGGCCCTTGAGTGCAGGCCAAGGCCTCAACTGTCACGGAGATGTCCCCACCTGCCTCAGCTCACACCTCCCTCCTCCATGCAGCCAGGTCCCGCCAGTGGGTCCCACTGCTGGCCGGAAGCGTCCCCATTTCCTGTGCATAGGGAACGCTTCAGCTCGGGGACTGAGATTATTCTATTCCCCCTGAAGTCTTAGCTATTTAGAGGCTTCCAATTGGGGCTTAATTCTCGCACCCAGAAAGTCAACCAAACTTATTCTCTAACCACATACAGAGGGGCTATGGTGCCCCCAAGAGACCAGTCGGGGTGTGGTAGGACAGGCAGGGTTGTGCCGCACTGACAGGCACTCTCTGAACTCCAGTGACTTAATGCGACAAAGCTTCCTCCTTCTTTCCTCCTCTCCCGCGTGAGCTCGCATTACGTGTCCAGTCTGGTCCCTGCAGTCACTCAGGGACGCAGGCTGCCAGAAGCTCCATCTCGTGGCTGCCTCAACTGGAACATGCAGCCTCGCCACGCTAGAGAAGAGAAGATGGTAGAGTCACACACTGGCTCGTCCGTGCTTTGGCCCAGCAATGCCATGCATCGCTTTTGTTCACAGCCTGTCGGCCAGAACGTCTCACGTGGCCTCACCGGCTGTAAGGGGCTGGGGAAATGCCAGGGAAGCGTGCTGACACGCACTGAGCAGTGGAAGTCTCTGGTAACAAGGGTGTTGCACGACCGCTCTCAGAGCAAGGGTTTCGGAAGAGCCAAGACCATGACTTCCTGTTCGTTCCCTCCTCCTGGGGTGTGTCCCGTGTCTGCTGTGGGCTATCTGATGTCCCGATGACAGCTACAGATTCTGCCTCCAGGATACCTGAGCTTGGCTCAGCCCCTTATTAGCTGTGTGACCTTGGGTGACCTAGTTACCTCTCTTGGCCTCAGTTCCCTCCTCTGTAAAATGGGAGTGTTGATAGCCTCTGTATCTCTTAGAATGGTGGTGAGGACTGGACAAGTTAATATTTGTAAAGTGTTCAGAGCGGTACTGGGCGAGTGATAAGCGCTCTGTAAATGTCAGCTGCCGCCGCCTCCGCTACCATCGCCGTTGTCATCATCACCCAGCACCAGATACGATTCTAGGTATTTGGGGAGTGAATGTCAAGGTCTCTGCACTCACCTATGATGGAAAATAAACAGGTAAATAGTTAAATTGAGATGCTAATTTCAAATAGTGATGGCACTAAAAAAAATCAGATACATGAGAAGATGCTCACCATCATTAGTCATTAGGGAAATGCCAATTAAAATCCCAGTGAGATGCCACTACACATCATTACATTGGCTTTAAAACACTGACAGTACCAAGTGTTGGCAGGGATACGGACAGCGGGGACGCTCAGAGGCTGCTGGCAGGAACGCAAAGTGCTGCAGCCATTTTGGAGAACAGTTTGGCGGTTTCTTATAAAGTTAAAAATATGCTTATCGTACAGCTCAGCAATCCTACTGCTAGGTACTTACCCAAGAGAAGTAAAAACCTACATTCACGCGAGAAGTCGTATGTGACTATTTATGGTGGCTTCATGCATAATCTCCCCAAACTGGAAACAACCCAAACGTCCTTCACCTGCTGAATGGGCAAACAACGAAACACTACTCAGCGATAAAAAAGAGTGGGATTCTGATACGGGACAACACAGGCGAATCCCAGGTGCATCATGCAGACTCAGAAGGCTGCGTGCGGATGACTCCATGTGTGTGCCACTCTGGAGCAGACAGACCACAGGGACAGAAACCAGATCCGGGGCTGCTAGGGACGGGCAGTCGGGGGAGTGGACTGCATACACGGAGACAGCACACGGGCACTGCGGGCGATAGGCCCGTGTGCCTGGATGGTGGCAGTGGTTGCACGGCTGCGCGTTGCTGTCGAGACTCAGAACTGTGCGCCAGGAGTCCCTTTCCCTGCGGGTCGGTCGGTTATACCTCGGCAAACCCGACGGGAGAGACGCTCCATGTGGGACTGCTGGAACAGCGAACGCCAAATGACAAATCAGTCAGGGCAGTGTGACATGGTGGTCAGGGAAGGCTTTCTGAGGAGGTGCCTCGAGCTGAGACCCGGCTGAGGAGAAGGACCCAGGCGGCCTTGGGGCCAGGAGGGGGACGATGGGTCAAGGCCGGGGTGGGCAGCGCCCTGTGGCCCAGGTTGAGGGGCTTCACCCTCCTCCGGGTGTGCTGGGTGCTGCTAGGGGCATACGCAGCCTGTGACCAAAGTGTGGGCGTGGCGGGATTGTCCAGGAGAGAAAAGAAAGGAGACCGTGGCCCGTGGCCATGTCTGGGAGGACTGATGGGGGTTGGCTGAAGAACGAGGAGGGGCCAGGGGTCATGAGGAGAGAGTGCTCCCATGGGGGGTCAGCCAGCCAGAGACCGCAGGCTGAGATGGGGGGGCCGGGCTGCAGATGGGGCCCTGGGAGACCTTGCTGAGGGCGTTGCTGAGGGGGCTGGGGCTGAGGACCTGTGGTGATGCTTCCAAGAGGCCAGGCGCGGACCTGGTGGGCAGCCGTGGGAACTCAGAGATGGCGGGGTGGCCGTCTGTGTATCTGAGTGTGCGCAGCGCTTGCAGAGGCGGGGCCGACCCACGGTGGACACTGAGAGGCATCGAGAAGCCAGGGGCCCGGCCAGGGTCTTGAAGGCCAGGCCGCGCGTTCATGCTCCTGGGGGTGTGATCCGTTAAGAGCTGGCCACTGCGGGGTGCTGGGGACGGGAAGGGAGGCCCGTGCCGTGGGGAGGGGGCCAGCGCTGAGCCCTGCTGGGCTGGGCAGTGGGAATCTGCCTTGGGGACCCCGTGCTGAGGTGGGCTCGCCGCAGGGTAGCGGAAGCCCCCACTTTGCCCATGCTAACCCTCCTGCTCTGTCCCCACAGTGCATGCTGGGACCGCGACGGACCGGCTGCGGCTCCCCGGGCCCTCAGAGGCCAGTCTGTTTGTCTCCCAGCGCCGTCTGACCCAGGTAGGGGAAAGTGAGGTGGGATCACCCTCTACGCTGGTGGGAGGCTGTGGGTGTGAGGACCAGGTCCCTGACCCAGGCTGGCCCTCGGTGAATGAGCCCCTACGGGGGCAATGGCAGGGGACACGATGCGGGGCCTCCTGTGGAGGAGTTCGGGACCTCTGGCAGGCTGGCCGCCCCGCCCTCCCTCCTCACCAGCTGCAAGCTCGGGGCACTTGGGAGCACCGGGACACACCACTGCGCGCTCACTGTCTGCCCCTGCCCGGGATCCGTTTGTGCTATGCATCTGCCGAGTGCCTTCACTGCAGGGGCTTTGCGTCCTCGGTCCAGCCCCCTTTGCTGTCACTTGGCTTTTCTCTGCTGCTACCAAGCGCAGGCCTGATGGCGCTCACTCTGGAAGTTCCCGGCTCTCTGCAGGACGCCCCCAGGGCAGGGGTGCCCCTCCCAGCACCAGGACCCAGCCTGTCTTGAGTCTTGCTTGGTCCCCGTGGTGGTGGGCCTGCTCCTGGGCATCCCAGGTGAAGGCTTTCTGCTGGCTGCCAAGTCCCCCAAGGGCTGGGATGGGGTCGGGGCTAGGATTGCCAGAAAAAATGCAGACGTCCAATTAAATTTGAACTTCAGGCAGACAAATAGTTTTTTAGTGTAAACATGTCCCAAATATTGCGTGGCACGTGCAACATTATTTGCTAGATCTGGCAACCCTGGGGCAGGGGCCTGAACCCCCAGTCCCCGTCCTCCTCTGGCCAGTCCTCCCTGCTGGGCCTGCCCTGTCCTCCTTGGACCAGCGGCCTCCAGGGCCTGCGGTGGGTGTCCTGGAGCCAGGGACCTGCTCCGGACACAACCAGTGGGCACCTCCTGATCCCTCAGCCCCCGCGGGCTGTCGCTGGGGCATAGACATGGGGGTTCTCGCTGGGCTGGGGCAGCAGTCCTGGCCTTAGGAGTGCTGGGGTTCCTCGCTGGCCCCTGACAGCAGGGTCCAGGCTGAGGAGGTCATGGGGCAGGCAGCCGGGCCTGTGTGCCCATGAACAGAGCTGTGAGACAGGCGCGGAGCTGTGACGGGAGCCAGGAACGGAGAGCTGCTTCATGAGCGTGGGACCCAGAGTGCGGGGGTGCCCGGGATGAGGCAGGGCCGGACAGTGGAGGGCTTGGGGCGGCCCGTTTCTGCACCATTGAATATTGGGAGCCATAAGAGGTGTTTTCTCCCTAAGAAGAATTGTTTTTCTGAGTATTAAGGTAATATATTCTCTATACCTGTGGTCCCCAACCCCTAGGTCTTGGCCCAGTACCAGTCTGTGGCCTGTTAGGAAATGGGCCGCGCATCACCCCCCTCCACCCACAACACCCCCCCACCCGGCCTGTGGCAAGATGGTCTTCCATGAAACCGGTTCTTGGTGCCGGAAGGGCCGGGTGCCACCGCTGTGTGTTACCTGTCCACCGCCTTGAAGCACGCAGTTCAAGTCCTTCCCGCGATCTTTTCCTCCCCAGAGGCGACCGCCCACCGCTCACCAGTTTGACGTTTATCCTTCCAGACTGTTTTCTGTGCACTCATCAGTGTATCTCGGAAGTAACACGTGGGCCGTGCTGGCTGTCCCTCCCCACCCTCGCCTGTCCACTCAGCAGCGCCGCCGTGCGGCCACCCCGGGCTCCTCCACGGGTCCTTCCCTGTCCTCCACGCCCACTGTGTGGACAGTCTGCAAAATGTTTATCAATTATTAATCCTGTCGGTGGCCACTTAGATTGATTCTGGCATTTGGCTATTTATAAACTGCACTCAGGGAACCTCTGGGTTTGCACATCTGTGTGCACTAGTGCTACAGGTCTCTCGGGAATGTTCCGGGAACTGGACTGCCCGGGTCAGGGGGTACACACGTGTGGACGCTGACCCGTTCTGTGCAGCCGGATCAACTTCCAGAGGGTCGTGCTGACTTTCTCTTCCACAAACCAGGCGTGGGAGGCCCGTCCCTCATTCTCGCCAACCACTGGCATTGTCGGCCACCGAAATCCCTGCCAGTCTGATAGGCGAAGGACTTTTCACTTTACGTTTCTTCGACTGTTGATGAGTTGAGCATGTTTGCGCGCGCTCCTCAGCCATTCCCGTCCTGCGTCTGTGAACTGCCCGTTCCCCGCAGGTCCTTACTGGGTTTCCTCGCACGTGTGCACTCACTCAGTGAGCGTTTATTCAGCGCCTACTATGTGTTGGGCACTGTTTTGGTCAGGGACCTAACAGTGAACAAAAGTGACAAAAATACTGCACCGTGGAACGTATGCTCCGGCGGAGGAGAGACGCCCAAGGAAAGCAGATGAACAGTGAGATACCGTCCGGGGGGTGGGGGGGTCCTGTGCTAAGGAGAAGAAAACCAAGCAGGGGAGGGGGTGGGATGGCCCTAGGGGAGGCCTCACTGGGAGGCGGCATCCGTGAAGACTCAGGAGTGGAGGTCTGGGGGGCGTGTCCCAGACAGGGAACAGGAGCAGACCCGGCCTGTGGGCACCTGGCAAGGGACTGCCGGTGTGCTGGCACAGGAGGCGAGGGAGGGAGGTGATGTGGCCAGAGAGGGAGCAGGAACCGATCTCGCAGGGCTTGCGGCGGCCGGAGAACTTCGGCTTTTACCCAGGATGAAGTAGGGAGCCATGAAAGGTTCTAAAGAGTGACACAGTGAGATCCGAATCACATTTTCACGGCTCCCTCGGGCAGCTGTGAAGCACAGAGACCAGTCAGGACGCTGCTTGTTGCGATGGCCTAGGGAGGCGGTGGGGAGCCTTGACCAGGGCTCTTGGGGAGGTGGGGAGAAGTGGATGATTCGGACGCACATCGAAGGTGTAGCCAGCAGGTCCTGCTGACTGATTGGACGAGACAGCGAGAGGGAGCGAAGGGGGCCCGAGTGACGCAGAGGGTGTTGGCCCCGTCGCGGTAAGGGTGGGGCTGCCACCGACAGACCCTGGAGGACGGGAGGGCAGCGTGGTGTGGGGAGACCAGGGCAGAGGGGGGCAAGCACCGGGTGGCTGGCGTGTGGGCCCAGAGCACAGCGAAAATGGGCAGGTTTTTGTTTTAAAAAAATTAAGACTTTTGAAGTGAGGGAGGACACTTGAACATCACACCAAGCCTGGGGCCTTCTGCGTGTGGGGCCCGGGGGTCGCACGCTCGCGAGCCAGCCCGGCGGCAGATGTGTCAGTTGTGAGGTGCCAGGAGACAGCCGGGTGGCACTGTGGAGGTGACAGCTGGGCTCCAGGGGACGGGTCTGGGCTGGAGACACAAATTTGGGGTCACCCGCATAAAGATGGCATTTAGAGCCGCGAGACCAGATGGAAGCCTCGAAGGAGCCAGTGTAGATGGAGCACAGCAGGAGGCCCAGTGACCCCACCCTGGGCCCTCCCTCGGTGAGGGGGTGAGGGGTGGGAGTGAGGAGGAGCAGGAGCAAGCAGCCTGGCGGGAACAGAACGCAGCCTGGGGACTGGCCGCGGCTCCCGCGGGGTGGTGAGGTGCAGCTTACCGATTGGTGAGAACAGATGGATTCGTAAGAGGTTAAGGGATTCAACTCTTTATCTGCCGTGCTGCAAATCATTTTTCACAAGTTTGTTTTTTTCATTTAAGTTTATGGATTTTTTTTTTAAACTCCTCAAAAGTTTAAAACTGTCCCCTGGTCAAGTCTGTCATTCTTTTCCCTGAGAGTTTCTGGCCTTATTCACTGCAGAGTTTTAAAAATATTATCCTGTATTGTTTTCTAGTTGTTTATGATATTTAAAAATGTTTAAATCCCTAGTTCTTTGGGAACGTATTCGTGTGTGTGGTTTGAGGGAGGGATGTAGGTGCGTTCTTTCCAAATGACTGGCTGGTTGTTCTGACGCTGTTTATCGAGCAAGTGTCCCTTCCCGGCAGCTCGGAGGCTCCAGCCTTGCTGTTCGAGTCCATGGATTTTGCCCGGGGAGAGACTCAGGGGCTGAGAGAGGAGAGGACTTGGGGCGGATCGAGGGTGGCGTGAGGAGGCCGGAGGGGCGGGCGCTGGCACGGCTGTCCCCAGCGTGGGACGTGGCACAGGCAGTCGGGGAGGAGCTCCCCAATCTCAGGCTGCTGAGGGGCCGTACCTGGCAGCTGGGTCAGCGTGCACCTCAATTCTGTGAGGTTGGTGTTCTGTCTCCCCGTTTGCAGACGAGGAAACTGGGGTTCAGAGAGGTTTCGCGTCCAGTGCCATCGCCACGCAGGGGTGCTGAAGGCTGTGCGTGGGGCGCCCTCGCCTGCGCTCTGGCCTCAGTGCAGCCAGAGGTGCGCAGGGGCTCAGGAGGCTGGAAGGGCTCCAGGCACAAAGTACCCCACGCCCCTTTCTGCACCCCTGCCTGCCATTTGGCTGGGTCTTGAGGGTTTTCCCATTTCCAAAAACAACCTGTTAAAACAAAGTACTCTTGGCAGCGAATCACACAGTTAAGTTTACAGCTAACATCTCAATTATCAGTTAACACCTCTGCAGGGATTAGCTGACAGCCAGCTGAGGACACTGAATGGGGCCTGTGATGTGTGTCTGGGCTGGGAAAGGCCGAGGGAGAGGAGAGAGGAAGGCAGGGGCAGGTGCTCAGCCTTCCGCAGCTTGCCTGGCCTGGGCCTCAGCGGTGGGGCTGGATGTGTGGAGAGCAGGGGTGCAAGCTGGGGGAGCCGGCTCCCGGGTGGGCGTGGGGAGAGTGGCGGCTCGGGAAACTTGGGGCTGGGGCTCAGAGAGGGAGCTGCACCTATCGGACACCCGCTGTGTCCTGGTACTGGGGAGGATGTCAAGTGCTCAGTCTCAGCAAGGTTGGGAAATCAGCTGCCAGCAGTCACTCAGAGCCAGGACCCGTCTCTGACACCCACAGTCCAGATCTGTCTCCCAGCCCCGAGGAGGAGGAAGAGATGATGAGCCGTCTGGGGCCTTCTCTGGTTCCCTGAGGGCCAGTCCACCCGGGCAGGGTTGAGGCTTAGTCTGTGACCAGGGTCAGGAGGGCGTGACCCTGGAGGTCACCCAGGTGGGGAGCTGAACTAAGACATAGCAGGAGTCCCAGGTGGGTGCTGTCTTCCCACCCACTGCTACTTCCCGCCCCCCTGGTGCTTGGGGCGGGGGAGATGGGACTCCTTGTCTGAAGCTGGGGTTCCTCCCCCAAAGGGACTGCCTTCCCCTTTACTTCACTCTGCCCGGGGGTCTGAGCTGTGTCTGTGGGTCATCGTTTGTCTAAAGGTACCCAGCTGCCCGCTGTTTTATCCCTGTGTTGGACTCTGGCTGAGCTCTCCTGGGACCCTGGGGCTAAGAGCAGCCTCTCCCTGCCCCTCTCCCCCTCCTCCCTCTCCATTTTGCCGTTCCCGCCTTCTCCCCCTCTCCCCTCCCCTGCCAGCCAACCCTGGCCTTGCCCCTGGTGCTGGCAGTCAGACCCACGACACCAGACCTGCTTCTTGCTGGGGGATGGCCCTGGTGCTGGGTAACCCTGTGGTCGGCGCACTTCCAGCTGCTTCCTCTTACCTGCACACCCTCCCAAAGGTGTGTGGGGGGAGAGCGCTGCGGGAGGGGCGGGTCGTGATGAAATGGGACTTCTGGGAGGAGAACCCAGGAACAGGCCTGAGAGAGGCCCTAGGAAGAGGGACCTGCGTGAGCAAAGGCCGCAGGGCTGACAGACAGGGCCTGGGCTGGAGGGGCTGGGGCGGGGCTTGTCTGCCAAAGGGAACGAGGCCAGATCCAGCGGGTGGGCTTGTCTGAGACCCCAGGAATCTGTGAGGCAGGAAGCAACGGCAGAGCCGCCCGCCTCCCTCTGCCCACCGGGTCTGGCCACCCGCTGCCCTGGGTCGTGCTGCATCAGGTTGGGAGACCTGGCTTCAGCTTGCCACGTGACCTTGGAACTTATGTGCCAGAGAACTTACGTGACCCTGGGAAGGGTGCCAGAGGGCTTCCTGCAGGAGATACCACCTGAGCTGAGCTTGGCCTGAGTGGACGTTTTCTGGGCAAAAGGAGTGAGGGAGAGTGCTCCATGGAGAGTGCTCCGGGGCCGCCGGGGCCCAGCTGGGACACCCTCCCCCTTCCTCTGGTGGGGACCTTCCCTCTGTGTGGCTGTCCCTGTTGTTCACTGGGAGCCACTGTTTGATGGGCTGGAGAGAAGGGGGAAGATGAGGGGGTGAGGTAAGCCACAGCCTTAAGTTCCGGGGAGGGGGTGAGGGAGGCAAAGCTGTGGGGGACTCTGGCCCTGCCCCAGCTGGGGGCTGGCAGAGCCTGAGGACCTAGGGCAGAGGTGACCCTAAGCCAGGACACTCCATGTCCCAAAGCGGCATCCAATTTTCTCCCTGTGGACTGTGAGGGGGCAGGTGAGAGGTGGGCTGGGCCCACACTGGGAAGCGCGCGCACATCTGTCCAGGGGTGGGCGATTAAACACTGGCGTGCGCAGGCGCGAAGGACTGTCTGCGAGGCCACCTCCCTGCGGAACAGTCTGGCCGCGCTGGGCTCTGCTCCCAGCCAGCCTGGTCGCTGCCGCTCGGCGCGTGGGTGGCCTGAAGGCCACAGGAGCTTTGTATTTCCTTGTCCACAGGGAGGTCCCAAGGGCCAGGAGGAACGGGCTTTGGGCCCGAGGCGCCGAGTGTGCGTGCGTGAGTGTGCGTGCGTGTGTGTGTGTGTGTGTGTGTGTGTGTTCTTGCCTGTTCTAGTCTGTGCGCCTTCATCCGTGAACGTGGCCGTGCGTGTGTTCCCGAGTGTGCGAGTGTCCGTGCGCCTCCACCCACGGCATGCCCTGGCACGTGCGGCGTGTTTCTGTGGCTGTCCGGGGGTCTTGAAGGGGCTCCTCAGCTGTGCCCTGTTTCTCTGGATCGGGTGCGTGTCTGGAAGGCTCCCCGGCGGGCGAGGGGCTGCCCTGCCCGAGCTCAGCCTGTGGCCGGCGCTGCGCGCGACTCCGGGTGTGGGTGAGGCCGAGGCGAGTCCCCACGGGCTCAGGAGCTCAGACTCAGACCACAGCTGGCACATTTGAGTCTAACCTCGCCTCCCTTCTCTCTGGCTT
Organism: Indri indri; assembly: GCA_004363605.1. Lineage (NCBI taxonomy): Eukaryota > Metazoa > Chordata > Mammalia > Primates > Indriidae > Indri > Indri indri. The sequence goes on from RJWJ010000214.1 coordinate 42,891, forward strand.
GTGTGTGTGTTTGCTTTCCAAGTCTGAGTGCTCGACTGCGTGATCGGGGCGGGGCAGGACATGCTTCTGAGAGTTCACTGAGCTGCTCCGGGCCTTTGCTGCCACCCCCAGTTCCTCAGCGACCCTGTCTGTCTCCTTGGGCCCATGAAGCCCCCACAGTTGCACCATGGGTCACCCTTCTAAAGCCCTGCTTTTGTACCTCATTCACTCCCCTACATTGCACAAGGTAGGCAGGACTAGAATTATTGTACCCATTTGGCAGATGAGGAAACTGAGGTCAAGAGAGGCAAAGAGATGTGCCTGAGGTCACTTGGTGAACCGGGGCTGGGAGCGAGATCACTGGTTCGTCCTCCCTGTGCATGTCCTTTTGCCCTCAGCCGCAGCCCTGGGCCCTCACTGGGGAGGACCCTGCCCAGAGGAAACAGGCCGGGTTTCATGAATGAATCCAGCTGGAGGACGCTTCCTTCTGCACATGGCGCCGTCATCCTCACTCAGCATTGCCCTGCAGAGATGGCCCCAGGGCTCTTTTCATCTCCAAATAGGCAGGGATGCAGGAGGCAATAATATTGGCGTCCATCATTGATATTTCCTTACTGTGGCTGTAATTAGCGATTCTTCCAGGCCGAAGCTTGGTCTGGCAGACAAGCGGAGGAGCCCCGGCTTGTTAATGTCAGCCCATTAGTGTCACACTTACAAGGCTGAGGGGTGGGGGGTGGCCTTAGGTAGGAGAAGGAGACCAGGGGGGCTGAGCAGGAGGAGAAAGTCCACTGCTCTCCCCTCTCACACCGGCTGCCCCTCCCGCTCCAAGCCCCTCTGTCCTTGAGCACAGCCCACTGGGAGCACCCCTTGTCCTGGGTGTCCCCAGATTGCCTCCTTTGGCCCACGGCCCCTCACCCCTCCTGTTATGCCCGCATGGCTTGGCCTAAAGAGCCGCCTCCACGTCTCTGGGAAGGTCCATGGGTGGGAGGCTCACATAGCTGGAGGTGGGGGGCAGCCCCTCAGCCCTCTGGCCTGCTCCTCCAGCGAGAGAATGCCCTCCCCTCCCTTGCGCCCGGCCACACTCGGATCTGCACAGCCCCTGATCCACGCGCCGGAGCAGCAGGAGAGCTAGGGTTGGCGCTCCCAGACCCCAGAACCTCCTTGCCTGTCCCCTTCGGGCGTCCCCTCCTCCTCCTCCTCCAGGGAATTCTTGGGTCAGTATCCTCTCCCCTAGCCATATCGCTTGTCCCGGTGTCCCTACGCCCAGGTCTTCCTGGATCCTTCGGTTCCTGGAGCAGAGGAAGCCACGCCAACTCCCGTCCGGAGAGGCTGTTCCTTGACCTTGGCATCTCCCGCCTCCGCGCTGCCTGCCTGTTGCTGCAGGCCGAGCCTGGCTGCGCTGAACTAACGATCAAATAACGGTGGCAGCTCTTGTTTCTCGAGTGCTTTTTATGTGCCAGGTGCTATTCAAAGCATCTTACAAGCATTCAATCCTCATAACCCTATGAGGTAGATACTCTTATTGTCCCATTTTACAGATGAGGAAAGCCGAGCAACAAGAAAATTCAGTTAGCTGCTTGGGACCACAGGGTTGTTAAGTGGTGGCAGTGTGAATCGGGCTCCCGCTGAGCCGCCGCCTCCTGTACCCCAGCTTCAGCCCTAAGTCATTCTCTCCACCTGCCTCTCTTCCCCGGGAGCTCCCTGGGGCAGGCAGGGGCCGTCCTCAGCCCCAGCCCGGTGCTGGCCTTCAGCCTCAGCAAGTGAGGGTAGTGGTCGCGGCTCACTCTTCTTAGCCCTGCATTCCGCGGGCCTCCGGGTCCCCTCCCTGTCCTCTGGTGTGAGCTGCTGCCCCCAGAGCACTGTGCACTTTCTGAGACAGGGGCCTCCACTGGGGTGGCTGCTGAACGAGGACGAGCCCCGACTGCGAGCTCCCTGAGGCACAGGGAAGCCGCCTGCCCGCCGAGGAGCCCCTCACGGGACACCTCAGCTCGCGACAGGGGCTTGGCAAGGATGTCCACATGTTCACACCCCTCATTCACTCATTCGTCCATTCATTCAGCCGGCGCTCGCTGCAAGCTGTGCGCTGGGTGCTGGGCCCTCGGGAGGGTCTTAGCACACTGAGACAAACAGCCCGGCTGTGCCCTGCGGGGCCCGTAGCCTAGTGGGGTGCATGACTGGCGCTGACCAGTGCAGGGAGACTGGCCGCGTGGGGCTGCCCGGAGCACAGTGTGGGCTGGGTGGGATGGGGAGGAAGGCTGCACAGAGCAGGAAACGCTTGAACAGACTCCTTAAGGAATAGGAAGCATTTTCAGGCTAACAGAGAGGGACAAGCTCACAGGCAAAGGGAACAGCCCGTGCAAAGGCTCCGAGTCTGAGAGAGCAGCCGGGGACGCGCTGCCGGGCAGGCGTCAGAGCAGCGTCTCTCCTCCCCTGCCTGGCGTGGGGTGAGCTGTGGGCAGGTCAGTGTCTGTGGGTGGGTGGTGTCCCCAGCGTGGAGACTGAGCCAATTAGCTGTGGAGGGGCTGTGAGGACGCAGGACACCTGCCCAGCTGGGAGGCTGCCTTGGGCTCAGGAAATAGATGCTCTGGGCTGGGCCTGGCCTGGGGGCACCTGTGACCAAGGCTACATCTGTCTGCGCTAGGCCTCCCAGCCGGGCCTCCCAGCTCTCAGAGCTCCCTCGCGGCAACCCCTCCACTGGGCAGAAGGAGACCGAGGCCCAGATTGGGGCAGAGCCCTGCCTAGGGTCCCACACGAGTGGTGGGGGAGCACAAGTTTCCTCCTCCCCTTGGCAGGACATTGGGGTCCTCGGCAAGGAGCAGGCCCCGGCTCTCGTGGTGCAGGGCAGAGCCCGGGTGTGCCATACATGGCGGAGGCAGGAAAGGGCCGGCTGGAGAGGAGGTGGAGCAGGGCCACTGAGGGCAGAGGAGCGGGCTGCCCTCTGCGCTCGCCTCCAGAGCTGTTCAAGGGTTTGGCCAGTCTCTGGGGAAGATTTCTCCCACACACCTCAGGGGGCCCAGAGTAGCCTACAAGGGAACCAAGCAGCCCTGCTGCTGTTCCTGTGTGCACACGTGTGTCCGCCTGTATACCCGGGGCATACCCACCTGGGTACAAGCTCAAGCTCACACTCGTGTGTTCAGGCATGCGTCTGCTTACACATGCAGGTCTCTGTATGTGTGTCATGTCTGTACAGCTGTGTGTCCACATGTTTGAAGGAGTTGTCCCCGGAAGTAGAATACTGTGTCCACGTGTTTGCACGAGAGCCCTGAGCTTGGCAAGCAGTCCCACAGGGGTATGCAGTTTCTTTCCCACTGGAGCCAGATGCTCCAGAACCTGCAGCTCTCAGGCCCGGACCCAGCCCTCCCTGGCCCCCTCCAAGGCCCTTCTGAGGTCGGGCCTCCCGGGACAGACCCAGCCAACTTGGAGGGGCAGGGCCCCTGGTGGCAGGCGTTGTGAGTAGAAGCCGGCGTCAGGGGGACAGCTCAGGCTGGGAGAGGTGCTTCAGCTCTCTTTTTGTGCAAGCTCCCTCCCCACCCATCCCTAAGTGCCTGCTATGGGATCCTGGCAGGTAGACACCCACCCCCACCGCTCGTATAGCCCTCCTGACAGGGAGCTCAGTGCCTCTCAAGGAAGCATCTGGGAACCTATGGGGCATTGCCCAGAAAGGAGATGTCCAGAAGGCCAGAGGGTAGGGTCAGGGCTGGGCCACGACCCCTAAACACACAGCCCCACACCCCTGGGGCTCTCCCTAACAGACAGGCCTGGGGCTCTAGCTCCTGGCAGCAAGGCCAGGCCCAAGGATCCAGGGACTTTCACCTTGTTGTCAAGAGCATATTTCAGCTATTAAGGACAGTGGCTGGGGATTTAGGGAGGATTTCTCTCTCGTTTCCCAGAGCTTTCAGCAAGCCTCCTCCCTTACCACCCCTCTGCCTGCCAGGGCGGAGAGCACACACACACACACACACACACACACACACACACACACGCAGAGTCAGTGCTCCTGTGTGGCAGAAGGGAGGGAGAGAGAGAAATCTGGGTCAAGCTCCCAGGGAAGGCTCCGTGGCATCTCCCCACCTTCCCCAGCAGACGCTTAGTGTTGCAAGCCTGGGCCGTGGTCTGAAGGCTGAGCCTTGCCCCAGTCCCGCCCCAGCCTACCAGAGACGCCCTGTGGTGGGATCCCAGGCTTGCTCTGCCTGGCCCCCTCCTGGGCCTCCCTGTCCAGGTGACCTCACTCTGGGGCCTGAGTGTCTCCCCCAGCCAGGCCTCAGGACCCACAGGCCATTTTTGCCACACTCAGCTGATCGCATGGAGGGTGGCAGAAGCTCTTCCCATCCCTCATTAGACCCACCAGCTTCAGCCCCTGGGTTTGGGCATGAGGGGCGGAGGGGTTTGGGAGCCTGTATCTCTGGCGCTGAGGCCGAGCAAGCGCAGCCCCATGCAGAGAATGCCCGAGCACAGAGGAGGGACCCCTAGCATGGAATCGTAGGCAGCATGGCAGGGCGTGGGGCTGGGTAGGGTGCCTCAGGCGTAGGAAGGGGGTTCTGAGAGAATGGCGGAGAAATAGCTCTCGACGTCACTGCCATTTCAGGAAGGAGCTTGGGTGAGGACTTAGCTAAAGCCCTGGGTAGTTAAATGGGTCCCCGGGACAAGACCCACGTGCAGGGTGGGAGTTCCATCAACCTGTGAGCTCAGGGCGACGTCCACTGGACTCGGTGGCAGAGGGAGGCAGCGAGGTTTCCTCTCTGAACCGGCCCTGTTTAGCTGAGGAAACTTGACCGTGGGGAATTACCAGGGTGCAAGCCACCCAGGGGCCTCGGGAGCCTCCCCAGCCCCCACCCCGGAGGACACCAAGGCCACTTCCTCCCTCCCACACCCACCCACCCTGGCACACAGTTTTCAGGTGACCCAGCAAATCTTTCCTTCCTTCTCCCAGGGCATGGCCGTGGGTGTCGAGCATGTTTGTTGAGTGGAGTAATAGATAATTGAGTTGATTTAAACTAGATATAAAGAAGGACTTCCAGATGCCACTGGGCAGCCTTAGCCCAGGACTTGGTATTTATGGAGGTAAGACAGATCCTCGGAAGGACTGTCAGGGTGGGGAGGGGTGACCCCGGCCTCCCCAGTGTCCCCCGGAGGCCAGGTCCTGTCTTCCCAGTGTGGCAAGGCACCAGCTGCCGGCCTGCAGGGGGCTCTGGCGTGTCCCGGAGCCCTCGGCCATGCCTGTGTGCCTGTCTGTTCCTAGCGTGAGGTGTGCGTGTTCCACGTGGGGGCCAGCTGTGGGAATGTTGGCGTCATGTGCGCTGTGTGTGCGCAGGGTGGCCCGGGAGTCAGTTCACAGACTTCAGAACTGTTTTAAATTTGGAACCAGAGGCCATCCAGCTTTGGAAGGGGCAAAAGGGATTGTTTTTTGGACCATCGGAGAGGCAGGTGGGCCGGTCTCCCTTCACTCACCAGCCACTTATGGAACGGAGACCCCCAGGATGGGGCATTCGGGAAGCCCAGGGGCACGGGGAGCTGGTCCTTGGCCTTGAGGAGGGGACTGCAAGAGAGGAGTTAAAGGGGGCCGGGAGGGGCTTCGAGAGAGGGTGGAGAGTGTCGGGGCTCTTAGAGAAGGTGAGGGCTGGGTCATGTCTCCTTGGATGGGGCTGGGCACCTCCCCTCCTTGAGAACCCACGGAAAAGAGTTTCCTGTCCCCTCACCCCAAGGGCCAAGCCCACCCCGTCTTTCCCCCCTCTGACCGCCCTTCTCACTCCCTGTAGCCCCAGCTGGCCAAGCTGTAACCCAGTGCTCAGAGTGCCCCTGGGCAGGAGCTGGGGCAGCTGATGGGGGAGACAGGAGCTGCCAGCACAACTCTTGCCTCTGCTAACCCAGCCTGGCTCAGGGTGTGGCACTGGGGGCCCCAAGAGCTGTGCTGGCTAGGGACTCACGCACACTCACGGGCATGGCATGGTGTGTCCTCCTGGGTCAGCAGGTAAGGAGCTAAAGAGGTGTGGTTCCCTCCGTCAGCCCGGCTACTGGTTACTGTGCTGGAGGTGGCTCCTGCCTCAGCCCTCACCTTCTTCTCGCCACTGTCCAGAGGCCATGGCGGATCCCGGGAGGGGAACCGGGCATGTGGGGTGTGGGCAGCGTCCTGGGCAGGAGTGGCCTGTGAGGACTGGGGCAGAATCAGAGACAACACCCTCCCCTCCAGAACACTGGGCCTAGAAGGGTCTCTTAGACTCTCTGGGTCAGCACTGCTTTGTCCAGACAGGGAAACTGAGGCCCAGCAAAGGTAGAGGCTAGCCTGTGCCTGTGTGTGGTGAGGGCCACTCTGTCCCAGTTTGTGCAGCCCCGTCTGGGAAGGGCAGGAGGGGAAAAGAAGCAGAGGGTGGGGAAATTGGCGGGTGGGTGGCAGGGTCTAGGGTGGTATGAGGCATGGGTCTGACTGTTCACCCAGCTGCGTTTCCGCCCTTGGGCCAAAGGAGGATTTGCTTCTGCCCTGCCCTCCGGTGTAGCCCAATTGGGAAATGGACAGTGACTGGTTCTGGGTCTCATTTGGAGCCTCATATGACCTGGCAAGGCACTGTTCTCCCCATTTTATAGACATGCAAACTGAGGCCCAAAGGGGAGGCTACCTGGAAGGATCTTCCGTAGCCAGGCAGCTTCAGTGAGGGGGCTTTGCTTGCTGCCTTGAGGCAGGGCTGGGGCTCACTCCTCTGGGCGGGGCAGATGCTTATCTACGGGACTTCCCAGCCTTCCCCATTTGTCTCCCTTGCTGTCCAGGAATTTCTTCTGCAAGTCTGCAAAGTCCATCATGCTTTAACTTCATCCACCACTCTTGTGGGATCTTGTCCATCCAGTGTTCCCTCTGTTCCTTTGTCTTCTTGGTGCTGGGTGGGTCTGGGGACTTGGGCACTGGCCCTGCAACGTGGCTGGCTCCTGAGGGCAAGGGGGGCAGCTGACCCGCCCCAGCCTCCCACCGGGCCTGTTTGAAAACCAGCTTGCCTTTGTCCAGCGTTGCCATTCTCATCACAGCCTCCGCCCATCTCGCTTCTGTTAAACTCACCTGCCAGCTGAAGGGCTTCATTTTCCACTCTGTTTGCCCATAATCACCCCAAGCACGGCCCCATCTCCCCAAACTCTCCCTGCAGTGCCCAGCACTGTGGTGGGCAGGCAGCCAGGCTCGGGTCCGGCCCAGAGCCCCCCTTCCTCCCTCCTGCCTGTCTTGGGGACAGGTCTGTGCTGCAGGCAGGTGTCCCTTCCCTGCCTCTGCATTTCTCTGCTCCCAAACCAGACACCTGGAAAACCAGGGACAGACTCTCAGCCCTTGAAGTCTGCTCAGCTCCGCTCTCCACTTCTCCCCCAGCTGGGAAGGTGCTGTCCTCAAGACAGTGCCGTGTTAAGTCATTTGACGACTCCGGCCCAGTGCATTTCTAATTGGTGGGAATTTAAGGGAAGAATGTGGAGGGGCGGGGGAGAATGGGTGGCAAACCTCTTCCTCCTCAGGCTCCACCCACCTCCCTCTTGGTGCAGAGTCCAGCTGTTGCACGTCAAACCACTTCAGGCATTTTCTTGAGGTCACCTTGGAGGGCAAGGCGGACTCTGCTCCCCCTGGGGGCTCACTCTTCTCCTGTAGGAGGCCTGGGAGGGTGGGGCTCCAGGCCAGGCACCGTCACCCCAGGATCTCAGAGCACCCCTTAGAAAGTCCCTTGACTGAGGGTCATCACACAGACCACCTGAAGAATCAGAGCAATGTCCTCTGAGGTCCCTGAGCCCCTCTGAGTCTCCCCATGGCCGAACCTCCACCTGGGCTCCCTGGCGCACCCCTGAATCTGCTCCAGGCTGGACACGCCCCAGAGCCATCCATGAGGCTGTTCCAGTGTGCCAGGAGCCCTTCTGCAGGTCGGGAGATGGGGGCTAGAGAGGAGAAATACCTGCTGACTCCTCCTCTCCCAAATGGTCCGATGAACTCCTCCTGGAGTGTGGGGTGTGCAAGGGTTTGCTGCATTCTAGCAGGGACTTTAGCCATTTTAAGCAGAACAGTGTGGCAGTAGCGTGGCGATTCCAGGCCCTGCCCCTTTCCCTCTCTCCTGCTTCCCCTGGCACCCCCTGCTGGAAGAGCTGGAGCAGCTGCTCCCAGGTTGCCCCACCTACCTCTATCCCCCTGCCCCAGCTCTCCTGCCTGCCAGCTTTCAAGGCCAGGAATTGATCCGGGAGACTTCCGTTATAGACCTCCCAGCCGTGGCCAGCTTTTCCCAGCCAGCCAGGTGCCACACGCCATGGCCCACTCATCCAGCCTACCATGGTACTGGCCATTCATGCATCCCTCTGTGGGAGGGCAGCTGGCCACTCCTTGTCCCTACCTCTGTGGGCAAGACCTTCAGGGACTCTGAACTCAGACAGAGGTGGCACGGTTCTGAACTGACATCGACTGTCAACTGCTGTGTGGTCTCAGGCAAACTACGTCCCCACTCTGAGCCTCTGTGTTGACACCTGGGATGTGGGTTTCAGTTCCCACAAGGTGTGGGAACTGAAAGGGTGGCCACGGTGATGAGGGCTCCCTTGGGCCCCTGCTTGGGGGTCCTTGGCTGGGGGAGTCCTGGGTAGGGCATGATCGCACCTGCCTCTCTCAGCAACTCAGGGAAGACTTCTGAAAAGTGGCATTTGGGCTGGGCTCTGAAAGATGAGCAGATGCCCCCAGGTTTGGGGGTGGGGGCAGTGGTGGATGTGGTCCAGGGGTGGCAGGAAGGGTCCTATGTGGAGGCGTGACAAGCCTGAAGCCTTAGGGTCTGTTACTTGCAAATCTGACCACATCAAGTCCCTGCTGACAGCTTCCAGTGGCTTCTGATGGCTGCAGCTGAAGTCCCAGCTCCCTGCTAGGTCCGGTCCCTGCCAGCTTCTCCAGGCATCCAAGCTACTGCCTTTGCCTCCAGGGCTCCAGCCTTAATGAATTTTTCAAAATTCTCTACAGGCTGTGCCCTTTGTACCACTTACTCCCCACTTTGACTCAATGACCACAATAAAATTTGACCCTGTGACCAAATAAAATACCCACTGCACGGCCTTCCAGGGCCCACGAGGCCCTGTGTGACCTCCCCCCCCCCAACCCCTCCCCGCCCAGGGTTCCAGCTTCTCTGTCGTCCCCAGATCCTCAGTTGCTGGTCCCACCGCATTTAGCACTCAGCCCTAGGGAACCACCTTAAAGTAGCTGCCACAGTGACCGGTTGTCCCAGTTTGCCCAGGACCGAGGTGTCCCCCAGGAGGCAGAACTTTTAGTGCTGAAACCAGACAGTCCCAGACACATCGGGATGATTTGTCACCCTAATTTCTCTCTGGTCCCCACCGCTAGGCACGCCTATTTTCTTTTCCTTGTCACTCCTTTGTTGGAAGTCCCAGTGCCACTCACGGATGGGCTACCGCCCCCGCTGGCCTTGAGCTGCAGGAGAGCAGCCTGGGCCCGTCTGCTCAGCTCTGAGTCCCCTAGCCCGGCGCCGTCCTTGTTCACTGAGCGCATGGGTGAGGCTCAGACTCCGACTGCTTCCCTGTGGACCTGGGCAAGCCTCTGCCCCGCTCTGGGCCTCAGTTTCCCACCTGTACCACAGAGGTGGGCCCTGGGAGTCTCAGGGAGGACTCTCCCGGTCTCAGCGTCCCAGCGTCCAGCTCGGTGTGGATGGCCGGGCATGGCTGGACTCCGGGCAGGGCAGCGCTGCCCAGGGAGGGCGGTGTCACAGCTCGCACCTTCCCAGGCAGCCCGCCTTCACCTGGGCCATTTCTGGGCCAGGCCGCTGGTCCAGACCCAGGGCTGGGGGCGTCCAGAGTGACGGCGCCGACTGCCAAGCCCCACTCCCCTCCCACCCCCGGGAAACAGATGGCCCAAGCTAGGGCGGGCGGCAGAGACGAGGACTGGCATTTGTGTGTGTGTGTGGTTTTTAAAAAAATCTGACACATTTTTGTCACGTCTTGGTGCATCAGAACAGTAAAGGAGGCGGGAGTGTGAAGAATGTTTTAACTCGCAACTTTGTAACAGTTCCAGTTTCCCCAGGCCTCCTCCCCCTCCCTCAAGCCCCCGCGGCGGAGCCTCCAAGCCCATCTGTTCCCGGATCCCTGCTCCCTGCCCCCACATCCACCGTCCTTCCTTCAGTCCAGGGGGAGAGACAGGCAGAGGAAGTGGCTTGGGACCTTGAGAGGACCCTGGGCAGGGACACAGGGGACCTGCTTCTGGGCCCAGCTTGACTCCAGACTTGCTGTGCGGCCCTCTCTGGGCCCCGTCTGTGTACTCCCAGGGGGCCAGGCCCATCCACTTCAGGTGTTCGTGGGAATGTCTGGGAGAGGGGTTAGAAGTGGGGAGAATGCAGGAGGGATCAAGACAGGCAGTTTTGGGGTCAGAGCATCCAGAGAGAATGCCCCGAGCTGGCGGTGGCAGCCACCTGTGTGAACCAGACTGAGGGTCCCGACGTCCACTCCCTCGGGTCTGGGGCTTGCATCCCGCACCCCCGCCCCCAGCCCCAGCCACACTCCACCTGGCCTACCGGCTGGTTCTTTGACGATGCCCCAGGGCTGGCTGAGAGCTGGGGCAGCTGCTCTGGTGCCAGGTGGAGGAAGGAGCAGCTGGGCAGTACCGGGGACCCAGGCGTCCCTCTGCTGCGCCACTCTGCTTGCTGTCCTGTGGGCCCTGGGACAGGAGGCAGGACGGATGCCAGGCCCCAGAGGAATTGCTCCTCAGCCACCGGTGCTGAGGCCCCAAGCCCACGTGGCACTAGCTCCCATTGTTAGGTCACGAAAATGCCAGCTGTCCTCAGAGAGCGGGAGTCCACACAGCAGGCTGGCAGAGCCGCCCTGGGTGGGTGTGGGGAGAGTTGAGGAACATGAAGGCCAGTGCCCGGGGCGGCTCAGCCGAGGCGAGGCTGGAGCCCTGCTCCCTCACTCACAGCTCAGAGAGGACCGCTGCACTCCTGGGCCGTAGCGTGGGCGCGTGGGGCAGGTGCTGGGGCGCCACTGGCCAGGGGTGAAGATGCCAGCCCCTGGCTCTGCTCCTGTTCCCTCCGCACCCAACACAGACCCCCTGGGCCAGGGCCTGCATCAGGGAGCAAAGGCAGCGGGGGAGGCAGAGGGCGCCTGTGCTTGACCCGCCCGCTCTGGTCCACCTCCGGGAGCTGGGAGCAGAGTTCCAAGGCCGCGCCAGACTGCCGCTGAGCACAGAAGGCCGTCACTCAGGGCCGGGGCGGCTCCCGAACATCACCCCCCATCTCCGCACACCGGGTAGGCTGAGGATGGGCCCAGGAGTCCCTGCAGAAGGTGGTCTCGTGTGCCCAGGAGTGTGGGCTCTGGCCAGGCCAGCCGAGGGAACCAACGTGGCCCCGGCTGCAGCCTGGGCGCTGGACCCCAGGGCCCCGCTAAGCCGGGGCCATGTGAGTCTCGCCATATGGGTGCGGGGTGGCTGCGGGGGGGCGGGGGGGGAGGAGCTGGAGTTGCCATGAGAACCCGCACGCTGGCATTTCCTCTTTTGGGGAGGCTGAACCATGCTTCGCAGGCGGTGTAGGCTTCTGAATCCCATTTCTCTGTGTTTTTTAGGAAGGGAAAAAGGGCAGGAGAAGGGGGTGGGAAAAGGCAAGGAGGGAGAGAGATGGAGCCAGACGGAGGGAACCGGAGGGACAGAGGGAGCCGTCTGGGGCTGCGAAGGTTGGCCAGGGACCTCTGTTCCCCAGAGCTCGGCCCAGGGCCAAAGAGCGGTCTAGAGTCCCCTCTGATTCATCGTCCGGGCCTTGGGCAAACCTTTTCCTTAAAACACACAGCCTTGTGCCCTGCCTGAGGTTTTAAAGCAACTCTTTGGGCTCTTCCCGAGTTCCTTACCGTCATCTTTGTCCCCCGAGTGCCCAGCCCTGTGGACAGTGACACTGGGAACAGCAGAGGGCAGAAGACTCAGGCCCTGCTCTCAGGGGGCCCCGCGTGGGGGCCGGAGCCCATGCTAACCCGAGTCCACCACAGACCCAGAGGCAGCAGAACTCCACGTGGCGGGAGCAGACGTGGAAGGCTGCTTGGAGAACAAGGGACCTGCAGCGGTGGGCAGTGGGGCGGCGCAGCGGGCGGTGGGGAGCCGACGGGAGAGGACAGCTTCCACCCGTCCGTCTGGTCGGGGGTTGGGGCTTGGGAGCAGACAGACCACGGTGTGGGTCTGGTTCTGTCTCTTCATACCTCTGGCAAATGAATCGACTCGAGCCTCAGTTTCCGCGTTCCGCAGAATGAGAGCACCTACCTTGCGGGTTTCCTGTGGTGTGCGCACAGTGGAGAGGCCGGAGTAGATCCGAAATGGCAGCTGCTGCTGGTGTGATCATTCAGGACATGGTCCCAGCACCAGCTGGGCAGGCAGGGGGAGGCCTGGCCCTGGAGGATGCCCACCCCGAGCAGAGGTGTGGCGGTGGGACCCAGCGCGGCCATGCTCCGGGAGGCAGCGCTGTGGAGAGAGGAGTGGGGTGGCAGGGAGAAGGCTGTGAGTGACAAGGGGGGGCTTGGGGTCTGGGGGCAGAAGCAGGCCCGGCCCATCCCCGACTCGGGCCAGGCCAGGCCATGTGGGCAGCTGGGGACACAGTGCCGTCCTTCCCTCCTCCAGGGCTGAGGAGGGGCCCGTGAGAGGAAGGCGCAGACCTCCTTGAAGACAGAGACGGGAAGCCTGGCCTTGTTCCCTCGGGCAGGTGGGGGGGCAGCGGGGCCACCTCGGCCGTGTGGAGCCTCCACCAACAGCAGAGCCCAAGTACCGAGTCCTGCTCTGTGCAAGACCTTTACATCCCATTTCGTTCTTAAAATCGCTAGGGAAGTGGCATCATTCCCATTTGACGCCTGGGAAGACTGGGGCCCAGGAAAGGACAGGAACTTACCCAAGACCACCCAGCTAGAGGTGGCAAAGCCAGGATGAGCACCAGGGTTTGTCCAGCTCTGGAACCCTTGCCGTGCCTCTCTCCTCGGCCCCGTCCAGCATCTCCAGTGGGCACTGGGCGGGTTACGGGAGCCCCGTGCTCAGCAAGCAGAAAGTTAAGAGACATGGGTGCTGGGCCCCCGTCTCTGCCGGCCGGGCTGTGACCACACCCAGCCAGCCTAGGAGCCCTGCTCAGGAAAGAGCGTGGTCTCAGTCCCAGATGGATTAAATTGACTCTTAACTTTGCCACTTACCCACTGTGGTTCACCCAGCACGTAACCTCTCTGAACCTCCATATCCTCATCTGGAAAATGGGGTGGTGGCACCATATCAGTTAGACTAGACTAGGTTTTGCTGCAACAACAAACAACCTTAAAATCTCAGAGATTTCAAACAATTCAGTTTCATTTCTCACCCCCATTACACGCATGGGATGTCCACTCTTCATTGTCACTTGGGACCCCAGGCCGATGACACACGCACCATCTAAACATGTGCGTCCCCAGTTACCATGGCAGCAGGAAGAGGGATGGCCAAGGCCACACGGGTCTTAAAGCTTTCTCCTATAAATGGCACATCTAACTTCTACTACCACCTCATTGGCCAGAGCAAGTCATATGGCCACACCTCGCTTTGACGGGGACAGGGATCTGCAGCTCCACACCGTGTGCCTGAAAGGAGGAAAACTGGGATGTTACTAAACATTCCTTAGTGACGATCACAGGCACCTGCCACACAGGGATGCCCCGAGCACCCGACGAACTACAGGGGACAGGGGCCCTGGCTCACAGAAGTTACCTAACAAATGTTAGCTCTACTCCCCTACACCCCCAACTCCACGGAGACCGAACCCCTTCCCTGACCATCAGATTAGTCACAGGGTTGGTGGACATCCCCCACCTTTGTTTCTGGGACAGACAAGTGGCAACTTCCCCAGGGCCACCCGTGGGGGCAGCTGAGGCAGGAAGAGCAGACAGATACCTTCAATGCCAGCTGAGTAACCCCCGTGCCTGTTTAACAAATGAAAAAGCAACAGGTACCAGCAATACCTTGACTTTATTAAGGGCTTCTTAAGACCCAGATCAGATTATGTTTCCTGCAATCGAACAGTGAATTCAATTTTGCTCAACAAATGTTCCCTTCAGCACCGAGAGGGCCTGGGGTGGTCTGGGTGGCCGACCAGGCTGGGGACCCTGCCTCTCACTCAGCAGCGTCCCTCATCCCTCAGGAAGATGCTGTCCTCCTTGGCTGGGGGCCTTCCCTGGAGTCCAGCATCAGTCCAAGATGAGTAACCAAGGCCTGGTGGGAGAGGACAGCAGGCAGAGAGGGTGACTTAGGACTTGGGCCATGTGAGCCCAAGTGGGGCCAGAACAGCAGACTGGGCCCTGGGACCCCTGGATTCCAGAGCCACCTGGACTCTGTGGACTTTGAGCCCAAAGCCACAAGGCCGTGTGAACTTTGGCAAGTTCCTCAGTTAAGGGATTGGCTTAGGTCCCTGTCCCCACCTTTGACATCAGGGTTCTGAGCCTCTTTGCCAACCTGCATTTCCCCCTCCTCAAAGTGAGATGTCAGATGGGAGAGAGGGCCTTATCCACCCACCCTGTCATCGCCCTACACCCACTGGGCTGGGCCTGGGGGCAGGCCCTGCTTTCCCCTGTGGCAGCTCAATCAGGAGAGGAGACAGACAGGTAGCCAGGCAAAAGCCAGGTGGGCTAACAGAGGAAGGCTCCCTGGTTACCAGCCATGGCACAGACCAGACAGGCTGTAGGTTAAGCCCAGTTTCTTTTCCTCCTCCCCCCTGGGCCTGCTGGTGGCCACCACTGGGCTGGGGAAATCCAGGAGGACTCCCTGGTGAAGGAGGAATGGGAGCTGGACCTTGAACCACTCAGCTGGGCAGGGAGGGTGCCAGGTGAACAGCAGGAGCAACGGCTTAGAAGCAGGGTGCACCTGGAGTGGGTGTGAGTGACAGATGTCACCTGGAAGATATACTGATACAGGGAAATGTGATTTCCGTGTTCTAGCAACACACACACAGGCACACACGTGCGCACACACTCATTCCCCAGCTGCAGCTGTAGGCAAGAGATGTTGGGGCTGCTCGGGAAGAGAGAGGAGCTGTCAGTGCGATTTCATGGTGCAGAGAAGGGATGCCCCTGGAAGACCCAGACAGGCTTCCGAGTCCCCAGGGACTCTGGGAAGGGACCCCCTTCTACCCGATGAATCGGTAACAGCAACAAGAATAGTGGTAACTCTTTGTACCGTTAACGAAGCACTTCAGTATCCGTCATCTCACTCGATCCCCAAAGTGGCCCTGAAGGGCGCCCCGGCCCACTGATTCCCCGAGTCACAGAGAAGGCAAAAGATCTGCGCACAGTTGGTGGTGCACAGTGGCCCTCGCACTGTTCAGCTCCGTGGTCTGTCTGCTTTTCAGGAGCCACGTGGCCTCCATCGGGGGACATCCGCGAGCTGAGTGGGTGGCGCGGGGTTCTGGCGTGGATAGGAAATGGATTCTGGGTTTAACTCCCTGTGGCCTTCCTTGAGTTCTCTAGAGTTTGAGAAGTGTCCCAAGGCCTCCCTTGCCCAACCTCAGCTAAGAGTCCCTGAGGGCCTGGCCGAACCCAGACACCTAAAGACCCCAGCCCTAAAAACACCAAACCGCCAATCCCGTGGAGCCCATGCCCTTGAAACAGTTCAGCAGGTAAAGGGTCGTCCGTGCACTGCCCAGACTCCGCGTGTCTTCGCTGGCTGGAGTGACCGCCAGCCGGGCACCGTCGAGTTTGTGTGTGCTCGGTCTTCACTGAGGTTGCTGGGAAAGTGTGATTTCAAGGACTTCAGACTGTGAGGGCAGCTTCGCATCCTTCAGAGCCGCTGCTTCCAATGCAGAGCGCGACTGAAAGAAATCTGAACGCCTGGATCCAATGTGGGACCTTCTTGGTAGAAATGAACTGTTGTCAGTCAGTACCAGAAACAAACTTAGGTTTTTGTCATTTGACCTTAGGAAGGAACTCTTGCCACTGTTTCCAAGTTGAGGTTGCCAAAAGCTCGGGGTACACCCTGGGCCACCTGACGTTAAGGTTCTTTTGGCCTTCTAGGCCAGTGACTTTGTCATTTGCTGTTTTTAGGTCAGTTTGGTTCATTAGCTTGCTTAGCTCTTTCAGTATCAGCCGATGAATTGCAATGAAGGTGTTAACTGCCCCTTAGAGCTTCCACGTAGCTTTCTGAACACTGTTCATTCAGTCCTCTGTTGTTCATTCATTCATTCAAAATTTTTATTGAGCATCAGGCAGCAGGATGCAGCCGCGGAAGAGGCAGCGGGTTCGCAGCCACCTCTCCACAAGTGGAGAACTCTTTCTCCCCCGATTCAGTTTTCCACCAAAAGAGGCCTCTGTGTGTGCGCCCAGGTGCATGGATCTTTCCAGTCGGGGGTTTCCTCCTCCACACTCCTCTCCTGCCTGAGCCCTGCCTTCGAAGCCCACCACGGAGGCCAGATCCACTCTGGACCCAGCCTCTAAAATGTCTGCTTGCCTGTTTAGCAAAGGCTCAGGGTGTCTTGGGAGAGCCACCAAACCCAAGCCTCCACACGGCGCCCCGTCCACTCCAGCACCCAGACCCTCCCACCCTCTCTGTCACGCAGCCGCCTCCCGATCCTCTCGCCATCGCCCGTGTTCGCCATGCACAGCCTCTCTCCCCCGTGACCACGCTGCAGGACGCCCCAGCACGCCGTCCCTGTCCTGAGACCTCTCCACCTGTGTACGCGGCTCCCAGTCCCAACCTGACCCGGCCCCTCCAGGAGCCACCTCCAGCCCGTCCTCTTCCCCTTGTGAGTGAGGCTTGCAGAACAGGGGAACTGGGAGTCTGGGACGAGGGTCCTGCCTGGATTGGACCCAGCCCCTGCTTCTGGAGCCCGATGGCTGACTCACGCTGCTCAGCCCAGACAAACCTGCGGGGTCCAGGCTGCCCCCTGCCGGATGCCCGGGGTTGCCATGGCGACCCTCTGCCGGTCTTTGCTGTGAGGAGACAATCAAAAAATAACAGCAAGGACTGTTTTATTCTGTGTCCCACCTGGGAGCCATTTAAGCCTCCCCACTCCTTTTGACACGTAATAACTTTTTTTGCTTTTAGAATTATCCTGAAATCTCACTTGCTCCTCTTCCCCCTCACTCCAAACCTCCGTGGCGTAGTCTTTGAGAGCCCCATGTCCTAAAAACATACGCTCGCACATGCACGCACATGCTCACACACCACGCCGGGGACATCACATCGGCCTCCCCAGTGCTTGTCAGTCAACGGCAAAGTCCCTCGCCTCACACCGCTCACCACTTTACAGTTTGCAAAGCCCTTTCACATCTGATCTCACGTGGGAACCGTGGGAGTGGTATGTATCACCCACGCATTTCCCATGTGAGAAGACCGAGGCTTGGGATTTTAGGTACGTTGACCAGTGTCATCTGGTGGCCGAGTGGGGCTGGGACTAAGTCTGGTTGACACTCTAGTTCTGTTTTTCCATAATCGCACCCTCCTGCCCCCCTGGGATGACAGAACGGAGGAGGGGTGCGGCAGAAGGATCCCCACCCTCCCATCCTCCCCATTCTCCCCTCAGTGGGCATCCCCTGCCCAGCCACTGGCAGTGTTGGGGGCTGCTGCACTCAGAGGAGGGTGGTCTGTGGGAGTCCAGCCTTGGCACGGAGTCCCGCCTGCCCCACTAGATTCCCAGGCCCCTCACTGTACCCTGGGTGCCCTTGGTTTCTGTCCTCCAGCCAGAGACCTTCCCCAGCGCTCCCGTCCCCAGCGGGCCCAGCTCCCTGCCCTAACACGTGTGCCCTTGACTCTTCCGTCTCCCTGTGCCCGGGTCTGTCCGTATTCACATGGATATTTCCTGACCCTTGCATGTGTACTAAACGCAGGCATTTCCATGACCACACCCGTGTGTGTCGCCATCCAACAGACATATTTTTCATAAAGTCCTTTGTCCTACCAAAGAATGGACATTCACATTGGACACAGGCATCACCACCTGATGTGTCTACTTTGAGTCCATGAACACTTACATAGGCCACACCTTTGCCTAGAGTGTTCCCGTTTACATGCTCATGGGTATTGCTATTAAAACACACTTTTGTTGGAAGCCAAGGCGGGTTCCAGGCTTGCGGACAGGACAGATTGCCATCCTGTGTTACTCCCACGTCTGGTCCAAATGGTCTCAGCTCGGAGGACTGAGGGCCGTTCCTTGGATATGTCTGAAGGCACTTTAAGTTTGAACGTGGGGTCACACAGATCAAGACCCGCAGCAGCATGCGCAGAGCTGAGAGCCCCCTGGCCCTGGGGGGCTCTGAGGTACCTGTGCAGGATTCCTGGGGCCACTAGGGTGTGTGGCTATAGGGTTGAGGCCTAGGCCTGGGTTCCTCTTGTCCCTCTCCAGGGGTCCTCGGTTTGGCAGGGCAGCAGGAGCAGACTGGGATCCTAGAGGGTCGGGGCCTGCCTGAGGTCTCCAGCCCTGGAGAATGGGGTGAGCAAGGGGTGGCCCTCGGGAAGGGGACATGGGTGGGCCGGCACGGCCCTGGGAGCCTCGGCTCACTTTGCTCGTTCTACCCGCCACTGACGTGCCAGTCTCTTGCTCTCATATCAGGGTCTCAGAGGCGCGAAGAGGGCAGGCCAGAGGCGGAGACAGCCTCGGCCTGGAGCTCTGTCCCCTTGGCCGTGGGATCAGGTTATGGTCAGGATCAGGCCAAGTCCTGCTGCGGTTAAAACTGCTGCTGAATGTTCTCTTGGCAACAGCGATCGACGCGGGAGCAGAGCCCAGCCTTGGAGCGAGACTGTAGACCAACGTGGGTTCGCATCTCAGCTCTGCCACTTCCCAGCTGGCTGGGAGTGGGGAGGGGTCCAGCTGGCAGAGAGGCCACTTGCATGGTTGCGTGGGTGGACATCGCAGCTCCGCTGGCCCATCTGCATGTCCTTGGGCCAGTGACTTCCCTTCTGTGAGCCTCAGTCTTCCCCTCTGTAAAACGTTGCCAGTGACGTATCTGTCTCATAGGTTCGTTGTATGTGAAGTGTGTAACACGTGCTCCCTAAATGCTGGCTCTTACGGTTAATGTTGATATTGTAATTATTATTGGGTCTGGGTGATCCTGGGGCTCAGTCTCCGCATCTGTAAAATGGGGTTAAGGATGATACTGAGGGCCCCAGCTGCCCACACCTGATAACAGAGTCCTCCCCACTTACCACCCCTCCCCCAGCTACTGTCTGACTGTCTTTCTCAGATGCCCCAGACAGAGCCCAGAGAGAGGGAGGGAAGGAGGCGGCAAGGAAACAGACACTTGCCATCCATCCATCACTTAGCAATGGTGGCATCAGTTTTCATAGAGAAGGGGAATCTGCAAAGTAGTCAGAAAAATATTTCCTCTGTGACTCCAGCAGCCCAGCTGTTCCCTTTCAGGGAAAGTGCTGAGGGCTGAAAATAAGGAACAATGAGAGACAGGCACAGGAAAGCAGGGAGGGCGGTGGGAGGGGTGGGCGTGGGGCGGCGGCAGAGAGGGGCACAAGGACTTGCCGAGGACTTTCCCAGGCTGCCAGAACAGACTCCGGCAAGGCTGCCACCCCCCAGGAACCTGGGTTCAGAGGCAGCAGACACAAAGGCAGACAGCTGGGATCCTTAGCGTTGTGGCTGTATGTGTGCGTCTTCCTGCTCCGCCTCTGGAAGACACCTGGGCCCCACCCTGTTAGCAATGGTGGCATCTCAGCAGTGAGTTAAAAATTGGCCCCAGTGCTGGGGAGGGAGACCCTGGAGAGGAATCGCCAGGCTCCCACTGTGCTCTGGCGTATTCTTCCTTAGACCTGCTCACGGGCTACTGTGGCTCCTGGGACTTGCACAGACCGGCTGCTGTCCAGCCTCTGCTTTGCACCTGCTGCTCCCTCGTCCTAGAGTGTCTGACCCCCTCTCTGCCTGTCAGGGTCCTACCACCCTGCAAGACCGTCTCCTCCAGGGAGACCCCTGGGATTCCCTCCCTCCCCTGAGCTGCCTTCCTCCTCCCTTCCAGCTCTCATCACTACCCACTTTGGGTTGGGCCCTCTTGGAAGCTGGGTTGCCTCTCCCCTGGCTGTGCTCTGGCAGACTGACCTGGGCCCTTTCAGCCCTGGCTTCCTGGTGTCTTCTGTCAGGGGCAGGCCAACCCGGGGGGCATAGCTAGGACCTGATCTGAGAGCCTCCGGGGGCCTCGGGCTCTCAACCACCCTGCCTATCCCCAGACTCCTACCGCAGAAGCCGCTGGGGAGCCTGCCCTTTGGCTCAGCGTCAGTGCCTATGAAACGGGCAAGTGGACCACAGGAGTTCCAGGTCCCTGCCACCCGCCCACCCCGCCCTCCCAGCTCCTGCATGTTCTTCAGCTGGAGCGTACGCCAGTGCCAGCCACAGCTCTGCGCTCATGTCACTGTGACCTTGGGCGAGTTCCTTAGCCTCTCCGTGCCTCTGTTTCCCCACGTGTGCGGTGGGGATGGTAAGAGGCTACTGAGAGTGCAAAACGAGTTGATACCTAGGTTATAGGTGGGCCCTGGGGTCTGCTGGCGCAGAGTAAATGCTTGGTAAATATTAGGCACTATTATTTTTTCCTGGGGTTTGCGGTGGGGTCTGCTTCCTTTCTGGGCAAGTTTAGAAGAGCCCACCCTCCTGGCTGTCAGCTAATCCAGCCCAGTCACTTCTGACTGTCAAAGCTCCTGGCCCTTCCTGGGGTGCTTCTGGGACAGAGAAGCCTCAGGCCGTGGGGGTGGAGGTCGAAGAATAGTCACGGCAGACCCCGCAGGATGTCTGGGGCAGGCACGGGCCCTCGGTCCTTGCCCTGAATGTGCCGCACCTGCTCCCAGGACTGCGGGCTGGCTGGCCGCTGCTCTAACCCTCCTGGAAGTGGGGGAACCCCGGCTCCTACCCGTGCTGCCCGAGCATGACGCCCCTGCTCACGGATTTGTGACCTGCGTTTGGGATGCAGAGAGGAGGGAAGAAGCGCTCGACCCTCTCACTTAGCTATGAGCCACAGCCTGGTCCCCTCCCTTCTCCTCTCCTTCCCGCTCCTACCCCCGACTCAGCTCTCTGGGTTGCCATGACAGCGGGATGCTGGGACACAGGACTCCTGTGGGGATGGAACCAGAGTGTGCCAGCGTGGGTGCTGTGTCCTGGATGGTCTGTGGCTGTGTGTATGCCCAGGTCCCCCTGCTTGCTACTGTGTGCTGGGGTGGAGCAGGATCCCTGCCGGGCCACATGCCTGGACCACACCGATTTCCCCAACATGCTGCTAGATGAGTGCACAGCAGAAACAATCAGTGCCTTCACTGACTGACTATTTGACTGCTTTCCTGGGGCTGGTAGGCGGGGCAGAGTCTTCGCGGCTGGGCGTCTGCCCCATCAAACCCCTACCACGCTCATGCTGAAGCCCCTTCAACAACCCTTCTTAGGTCACCCCCACCCCCAGTCCCCAAATGAGGCAGGCAGGATAGGCAGTGTCTCTACTTTGCAGCTGGGGAAACTGAGGCCTGCTCCTGCACTTGCTTGTTCACCAGACTCAGCTCCCAGCTCCCCAAGGCAGTGGAGGTGTCCGAGAGGCATTTGGGATCTTACGCCCCTGGGCTGTTTCCTTCCCGCACGGTAGCAAAGCTGGCTGCTGCCCACCTCGGGAGGATTACCGGCAAGGTCCTCACTTTGCTCCTGCCTACACTGCAGTTCCCGGCTGGCTGCCGGCCCAAGGAAAGGCTGCTGCCCTTCCAAAGTGGATCTGGAGCCAGCTCTCTGGTGGGACCGGTCAGATGTGTGCGGGGCGTGGAGTGAGTGCAGGCACGCAGCTAAGGGTGGCGGCGGCGGCAGCCCTGCGTGCGTCAGGGGACAGGCCTGGGGATGGGAGGATGAACACAGTAGCCCTGAGTGTGTTCACGATGCTTCCCACACTGCAGACATTAGCTGGCATTTATCTTTAGCCATGAGACGTGCACACACACCCCCACCTCCTGTACGCTGGGTAAGTGGGAGCGTGCTGCTGCCGCGTCCAGGGGCAGTGAGGGCGGGCACTGGGGGGACGGGTGGCAATGGGCCGCCCCCCGGCTGCTGCAGCTCCCCGAAGAGAAGCACTGATGGGGAGTGGGCTCTGGGCACACCCCCATCCCCTCCCACCCCACTGCGAGCCCCGGCGGTTGGGGGGCCCTCCTGGCCCTGCCTTCCTGGGCTGTGAGGTATGAAGCCTTTGCAAGCTGGCTGGCCAGGGTGCCCTGTCCCCGGTCCCCTCAGCCCTTGTTTGGGGACTAGGTGGGTAGTCCTCCTTCCAGCGCTCGCTCTGGGGAGATCAAGGCTCCCGGACAGGACTGTTCTGAGGGCGTGTGTGTGGGAGGAGGGTGTCTGGCTGTGCAGAGGGGCGACCACGGTCCGTGAGTCACTGGGAACTTCCTGAGGGCACACCAGGCCTCCCTCCCCACTTGTGTGATGAGCCGCCACGACAGCGCAGGTATTTATGGCTGGTTTTCACGCCCCGGCAGGTGGTGCGAACACACTGCGTCTGAGTGTACACCCGTGTTTTGATTTGAGAGTGTGGGGAGCCCTCCTGTTGTGCGGGGCTTTCTAGATACCTCCACCTCAGGCCGCCCCATCACTTATCCCATGGGGAGGATCCCACCCCCAGACCCCCATCCAACTCCAAGTCTCTGTGACTGTCATCAGGGCCAGGCCTGGCTGCTGGTCCTCGCTTCACCAGGGCAAGTCAACCCACCTCTCTTAGCCCCAGTTTTCCCATCTGTGAAATGGGTGCAGCAGCCCCTTCTGCATGTGTTGGGCTTGAAGGAGCCAGCCCAGTGCTGTGTCCCTCAGCTCCGGAAGTGGCCAGTGATAGGCTGGCCAGGGTTCAGCCCTGCTTGGGCCCAGCCCATGTCCTGCCGGGCTCTCTCTTGCCCTCCTGGTGTCACTCACCCCTCCATTGACGCCATCTTCATTTCCCAGGTGACAGAAATACCACAGGCAGGTGGTGGGCCCCAAAGGAGCAGGTGGATGCTCAGGTCTTCCCTTGAGACCGCTGAGCAGGGGACCCCTCAGCCAGCTGCTCCGTGGGCTGTGGTCAGCCATGTTGGAGGAGCTGGGCTTCCAGCAAACGTGGACAGAGAAGCGACAGGGAGGCAGGGCCCAGCCCAGGCACAGACCACAGGGGCTCCCCTCCAGCACAGCTGGGGGGTCCCGAGTGGGGGCTTCAGCAGTGGAAGGAGATGCAGAAGAGTCCTCTCAGGACACCTACCCCGACACACGACAGAGACACCACACACGTGCTTTGCCCTGGCGCATGCCACGCACAGCTACAACACAGTTGTATTAAGAGAGAAAACCACCAAAAACTGGACACACACGAAGCAGACGCCGCTGCCCCAGCTGGACTCAGGACCGCACAGCGCACCCCCAGGGCCGACCTGCGCTGGGCCCCTTCCAAGGGCTCTCAACGGATTATTCGCTTAATCCTCAGGACCGTGTGGAGCAGGTGCTACACTCAGGAAATGAGGGCAGAGAGGTGAGGGGACTTGCCTGAGTGCTGTGCCCAGAGAAGTCCATGTTCCAGAAGGTTCTCTCAATCATCACACCCACCCATTTCCCCATTTACAGATATGTCATCCCCCTGCTCCTCCCCATGTTAGAGGAGGACGAGATGGGATTCAGAGCCCCAGGCGTCTGCCTGGAGGCGGCACCGGACTCTCAGGAAGGAAATTTCCCTCGGGCTGGCAGCCTATGGGCTGGTGCCGCGGCTCCTCCACGAGTGTGAACCCGAACTGGGGTGCGGGGACCAGGCTGCCCTCAGCAGCACCCCCCGACCCCGTGCTATGAGGGAGTCTGTTGGACACTTGCCCATAACCAGAGGCATGGCACACCCGAGAATGGCAGGAGAGAGGGTGACAGGCCCATGGAGCTGGAGGAGACCCTGCAGAAGCTCTCGGTGTAACTTGACCATTGCTCACGTCCCAGCAGCTCTCATCAAGGTCCGACCTAGATAAGGGAGGGGGAGGACCCTTCTCACTGGGGCCCTCCCCACCCTGAGGGTTGCCCCACCCCTAGTCCTGCCCGAGAGAGACAGGGAGAGACAGAGACAGAGAGGGAGAGACCCTTGAGGGGCCAGAGAGGGGCCATGCGGGGTGGGGCCTGACCCGACCAGCCCATCCCCCAGAGGGCACACCCTGCCCAGTCTTGGTGCAGCTGGTGGATGCTCTGTGGCACCTTCTACGTACCCCGCCCCCATTCAGTGTGCTGCTGGCTTTGAAACCAGACAGACATGCCCCAGTTCCCCACCTATGACCTGTGTGGTCCTGGGCAAGAGATGTCCCTGTCAAGCGTGGGGAGCTGTCCTTAGGGCCCAAAGTGGGCCTGAGAGCTGTCCCCCGAAGGCGCCTCTGTCCCCTCTCTGACCAGGCCACTCCAGCTGACACTGCAGGCACCCGCCCCAGCTGCCCCCACCCCAGCGGGCAGGTGATGGACGGGCAGGTACCAAGGGCACTGGGAGTTCTTGGGCGGGAAGAGAGCTCCAGGGAATGCCACCCCCGCACTCCACTGCAGTTGTCAGAGCTGCTGAGCACGAGAGTCCCCCACCTCCTCCTGAGTCCAGCCAGTGCGGTTCGGGGAGACGCAGGAGGCCCAGGCTCCGGGCGCTTCAGCACTAACTTGCCCCGTGGCCTGGGCAGCCAAGCGGTCTCTCTGTGCTTCTGCGAAAGAGGCCTCAGTGGGACAGACCAAGGCTGTATGAGTAAGATAAGGGGTGCAGAGAGGACCCCTGGGAGAAGAGGCCCAGCCCGGAGTGGGTTTGATACGAATTTTCGGGATTCCCTCTTTCCTCTGGAGAAGGGAGCCACTCACAGAAGTAATGCTCCACCTGGTCACTTGAGGACTGGGGAGAGGCATCTGCCTGCCGCCCACGCCCACGTGGCAGGCCCGGCCCTGCGCCCCACGTGGCGTTGGGCAGGTTGTGGAGGGCGGGTCCGGTGACCTCCCCAGGGCCAGGCTGGGAGAGGGGCCTTCCCGAGGCCTGGACTGCCCGCCTTGCCCTCATGCAGCCCTGGCAGAGCCGAGCACTCCACGGCCACCCAAGTGGCCAAATTAGGCCGCCTGGCTCTCCCTCCCAGAAGGGGGCATCTCAGAGACCGCAGACCCCAGCCTGAGGGACGGTGGGGTGTCCAAGCTCCTCAGCACTGAGGGGCCAGAACTCCGCATGCGCAGCCGTGCTCTCCACCCGGCTTCCTGGCTCTCTGTTGGCAGCTCTGGCCCCAGGGCCCTGCCTCTGTTGTTCTCCTTCCTCCACTCCCTGGGGTGGGGGTCCCTGTGCTTGGTGGAGCCTGGGGTGGGCCAAGCCCTGGTGGCTGGACACCCCGCTCCCCAGCTGTCTTTCCCTCCCACTACTATCCTGGGCTCCGGCCTTAATGGAGTGTAAACAGCCTGGCGGAGGGACGCCTCATTAGGCCCTTTCTAATGAGGAGCCCCTGAGATGGGGGTGGACGGGGGAGGTGGAGGGAACGCCCCATTCACAAGGGCCTACTGTGTACCAGAAATGTCACACGCGTCTGTTCCTAGAACCCTTCCCACCACCCTTCAAGATAGGCATGAATATCCCTAGGTAATGGGAATACAGAGTGGCTCAGAGAGGGCAGGTGACTTGTCCAAGGTCACACAGCTAGTAAGTGGCTTCCCTGGGATGTGTACCCTGAGTGTGTGACCCCAGTGTCTAGCTCCTCCCAGCATCCCAACTGGCCTCTGCTTATCGGGCTTTGCAGGACCTCTGACGTTCCGCGTGGCAGGTTTGTCCAGCTGCGGTTTGCACACTGCGGTGATGGGACACTCACAGCCTTCTTCCTGGCTCTTCGTGTCTCTGGGCCTCTTCTCTCTCTCTGCACTGCCTGACTCCACAGGGGGTCAAGATGGTGGGAGGCAGGGTGTGGGGCCAGCTGGGCGCTCAGCCCCCTGCCACACCCACCCCTCATCTGTCTCCGTCTGTAACCAGGGAGGGTGTGGGGGAGCCAGTGCAATGCCAGGCGGCAGCCACCCCTTCGTTAGTCTTAGCTAACGAGCTGTTTGTGGGTGCGACATGACACCTGCTTTCTTCTTTATGGCTTCAATAATTTATAGGCATATTAGCGGCCAAGCGGCCGCCCTGGGTCCCAGCCAGACGGGCCGGGCGATGCAGCCGGGTGCCTCTGCCGATATTGACTCTCTCCCACCATCAATTATGAAGGAGCCCTCCTTCGTTTTTTGCACATAATTACATGCGCCGTTATGGTTCGAACTCCCCTGCTCTTAATCCCTCTGGAGAGGGGCCCGGCCTGCCCGACAGGGCCGAGATGGTGGGGGGACCCAGCCGGCTGGAGAAAGAGGCAGGCAGCCACCCTGCCTGGGGGAGAGATGGTGGCAGCCTCCGCCCCGCACCCTTCTCTTGGCTGAGCTGGAGCCTTCTTGGCCAGTGCTGACCCTCGGCAGGGCCAGCTGTCCCTCCCCACCATCCCGGGGCTGGGCCTTTGCTTGGAGACCCATCCTCCACCTCCGCACACCTGACGGGCTCCTACTCAGTCTTTGACTTCGGGCCAGCCATCACGGCCTCCCGGGCATCGGTGCTGACGCCCAGCGCCTGCTCCGTGTGCACGGACCGCGCACTCTCTCACCTCGGCCTGGATCTCACTGGCTTGAGTCTTGCCTGCGAGACTGCTCTGGGGGCACAGAAAAAGCTTTACATAAAGTTGAAAAACGAGCCCCAAACCCTATAAACCAAGCATATGAATAGATACCTGCATATATCGGAAAAGCATAAAAACATGCATGAGAGTGATCACCAGTTCCAGGGCACCGTTGTTGCTACAGAGAGACAAAAGGGAGGTGGCGGAGTCAGGCCTATCCTGCACCCCACACTGAACCCCACACCGCGAGTGGCCTGGTGGTTCTAAGTGTGTTATCTACGCACTTAGCAGCTCACTCAGTCCTCTCAACAACCCCATGGGGTCCCTTCTGTCACTCTCTCTTCTCGTGGAGGAGAAGAGAGGATGCCGGGTGGCTGGCACGGGCTTGGCTCACAGGGGCTCTGCAAGTGTTCCGGACTGACGAGCCAGGACTTCGCCGGCGTCTCAGTCCCATGCAGGGAAAGGGAGCGAGGCTCTCTCCTGCGACAGAAGAAGGGCCTGAGGCCAGGGAGGTCACGAGGACTCCCCCGGGTTAGTGACAGAGTGAGGAACCCAACCCTGCCCTCCCACGGACTCGAAAGCCCAGGAATATCTCCCTGGAGACTCTGCCTCAGTTTCCTCTCCGCACAAACTCCTCCCATGCTGAAGTATGTCCCTCCCACGTGCCTGTTGTCATTGCTGCACAGCGTCCTATTGCATGATTACCCCGCCCTCCGTACACGCCTGCTCCCGGCAACGGCACGTCGGGCATCTCTGGTCTTCCACTGTGCAGGGTGAATGCTCCTGTACTCGCCTGCGCGTGCACGCGCTTTGGGGACTTCCCGGGCCATAGAACGTGCTCTTTTCAGCTTGACCAGATACCCACCGAGTTGCTGTGCCACTCCTTGCCCTGCCTGGCAGCAGACACTCCGCCTGCGCTATCTCAGTGCCCCGCCACGCTGGCAGAAAAGAATTGTGACACCCATTTCATAGACGGAGCATGTGTTAGTTATCTGTCGCTGTACGACAAATCACTCCAAAATTTAGTGGCTTAAAACAACAGATATTTATTATCTCTCCGTTTCCAAAGGTCAGGAATCCAGGCGAGGCTTAGCCAGGTGCTTCTGCCTCAGGGTCTCTCCCAGGCTCCGAGCAAGGTGTCAGCCAGAGCTTTAGTCACCTCGAGCCTCACCTCGGGCGGGAGCTGCCTCCAGGCTCATTAATGTGGCTGTTGGAAGGTCTCAGGGGCTCGTGGTGTTGACTAGAGGCATCAGTTCCTGTCCACGCGGGCTTCTCAACAGGGCTGCCCACAACATGGCAGCTGGCCCCATGGCAAACAAGCAAGCTATCAAGAGAGGGCACCCAAGATGGAAGCCACAGGTTTTTGTGATCCGATCGCAGAAGTGACGTTGCATCACTTCTGCCATGTTCTGTGCGTTAGAAGTAAGTCCAGCCCACATTCAAGGGGAGGGTTACACAAGCAGGGAAATACTGGAAGGCAGGAACCACTGGGGGTCATCATAGGGGCTGCCTGCCACTGGGCAACTGAGGCTCAGAGAGGTGAAGTGACTTGCCCAGAGTCACACAGCAGTTAGAGACAGAGTCAGAACTGGAACCCAAGACCGCGTGTCCCTGAAGTTGGATATCTTCTGAGACACCATGCTCGTTGACTTAAGTTAATAAACAAGTCTCCTGCACAACAGAACTCAAGACAAGCACTTAATGAATGGATTTGCTAATAGTGCTGCCTGTTTGCACACATTAGCTCAAGTCCCCCTGACGTGACCCATGGGGACAGCCGAGCCAGGCTCTCAGGAGGAGCCGCTCTGCCAAGTACGGAGCCCAGGTTCCCAAAGAGCCAGGGAGTGGTCCCTTCATACAAACTGCATTTGCTATTTGCTTTTATGTTTATGCTCCCAATTTAATCATGTCGTTTTTTTTTTAATGCAGTGCACAGTTCCCTAACTTATCAAGGACAGCTAACTGCATCCCATGGTAACTCCAGGTCAGGAACACTGGCATTCTCTTAGAGGGACTTCAGGTGGGCAGCGCTGAGGGGCTTCGCTGTCGGGCCTAGCCCAATGCCCTGCCTCCCAGCCACTGAGCAGCCAGGCAGCCCGGCACACTCGCTTCCTGCCGGGCCTTCTGCCTCAAACCCCCAAGACCTTGGGGCCTCCCCTCATTCTCAGGGCAGTTCCACACAGGAGGCTGCTGACCACGTTGCTTCTGGACAAGTGACAGGAGTGACCAGCGCCCTGCGGTGAGGGGAGTGAGAGCTGAGGGTTTGGCAGTATCCCCGCCCCCATGCTCTGGCCTCCTCTCTAGGGGGATCCATTGGTCCTTCCTGGTTGGGGGACTTTGGCCAGGTTTAATGAACACACGTCAGGCCCTCTGGAATTGGGGCTCTGGGCTCTGCTGTGGAAACTGGGGGTGACTTGATCAGTCCATACCCTCAGGGTGTTTCTCATTCTCAGAGGACAGGGACCTTGGTCCGGGCTTCTTCCAGTGGGAATGCTGAGAGTGATGTTAGGACAGACCTCCGGCCTCGCAGAGGAGGGGTCGGGGGCAGAGAGCAACCTAACAGTAAGCGCGGCAACCTAAAAATGCCCACGTCTATCGCGGAGTGCGCGGGATCGGCCTCGGTGAATGCACGCTGTCGTGAGGCCTTCACACCACCCATGAGATGCGTTCTGCTGACATTCTCATCTTACAGCGGAGGAAACTGAGGCTAAGCGAGGTGCTCAAGGACAGAGCCCAGCTCAGAGGGGAAGATGAGGTTCCCAGAGCAGGTTTCTGGAAGGAAGGGTCCCCGAGGGCCCTGAGTCAGAAGGGGAGGAGGGCAGCGGACTCGGGGGTCTGAGAAAGCTGTCCGTGACAAGACAAGCCTGCAGGAGGGGCCAGGAAGAGGATGCCCCACTTAAGTGGGGTGCACTTTCCATACTCCTGAGCCTTGGCCTCAGCCTGCACCTACCATGGATGTCCCTCTCTGGACAGCACATCTCCACAGCCATTGGGCCAGCCATTGTGGCGAGAAGTCCCCTCCCCGTGCTGGCTGTGCCATGCAGGACGTGGAGGGCCAGGAGTCGCGGAGCACCTGGACAGGGTAGCTTACTTTGAGATGCCTGGGCCCCACCACTTGTGCCATGCTCAGGTGGGAACCGGGCATCCTGAGCCCCCTCTGGCTCCTGCGGAGGGGTTAGGAGGAGGCAAGAAGGCCCTAAGCCTGGCCATATCTCTAGGCCCACTGCCATGAGGGGACTTCCCTGCTAGCCCCCTCACGTGCCCACACCCTGTCGGCCTCCAGAGCTGCGCCAGTGCAGGGCCCTGACCTATGGATTTTCTGCTACTTCTCGAGCCGCTTCACTCTAGCCTGAGTGTCTAGGACTTCATTACACCGGCGGCCTCGGCAACCCCAGCTTGCAGGGCTCTGAGAGCTGATGGGGAGTGCCGGGCCTCTGCCGTGGCCTCCAGACGCCACATGGCCCCCACCTTCTGGGCTTCAGTCTTCTAGAGACTCAGGGTCCTCCGAGGAGCCCCCACTTGAGACCTCATCCCACCACCCCCACTGTCTAGGCAGGGTCAGAGCCCTGAGCTTAGAGACTCCTCGGGCCAACCCCCCATTGCATAGCTAGGGGAACTTGGGCCCAGCGAGGGGCAGTGACCCCCTCAAGGTCACACAGCAAGTTACGAAGTTACTTTGTGGCACAAACTGGAACATGGAGTGCACCTGAGCACCCAGCTCCCCCTGCTCCCCAGCCCTGCTCCACGTCCGGCGCCACTTGCCCAGCTCCCACCTGCCTCCCCAGCTCCTGGTCTCCGTTTTTCTTGCTAATTAGAGGTCTCAGCAATGACTCCGCTGTCCCAGCCATTTTAGAGCCGTCATTAATTTCAAGTGCCTTCAGAAATCATCATCATCGTAAAACCCTGCAAGCTACTGAGATGCAAGCAGGCAGGGCCAGCACACAGCAGGCATGCAGGCAGTGTGTGTGCCACCCTCTCCTTCCTATGCCTGGGGGACCCCGGGTCCCCGCCCAGCCCCACCTCCTGCCTCCTCAGCCTCCCAGAGCGAGAGGAGAGCAGGGCTTGGGCTCTGACATCAGACACACACACAGAGCTTCAAGCCCTTACATACAGAGCGAACTTGGGCAGGTCACCGGCCCTCCCAGAGCCTCAGTTTGCTCAGCTGTACGATGAGAATAGCAATGCCAATCTTGAAGTGAGGCGAAGAATGGGAAGTGTAGCTCAGAGCCTGGCTTACGGTAGGGGCTGAATAAAGGTCACAGGGCCCTATCCCCTCCTCCAAAGTCCCCTGGCAAACCCATTCCAGCTTCTCTGCTTCGCTGCCACCAGCTCCTGCCTCAGTGGGGCTTGCTGAGTTCTCGCCCTTGAAGCCGGGATCTGCTGTGCTCACCTGTGAGACGTGCGGTCTCAGATCTGCTCTTGGGAGCTCCTAGTCTGAGGACAGAGCGGGAGGAGACTAGGGCCTTGCCTCTGAGGTCGTTTCAATCTGGGGAGAAGAGACAGGAATAGATCAGACTTGGTTTGGCGTAAAAACACAGGTGGAAACTGGGGACAGGCCATGCCAAGGGGATGGACAAGTAAGGGCAAAGGCTTGGGGGTGTGGATGAACATTGTCCAGCTGCAGCTTCCGGACGCCATCCCCTGGTTGTGCTAGGGAAGTCTCCGACGGAACCCTCTTGATGTTTCACATTCCCCATGGCCCTGAGACCCCTGGGAGGGCTCTTTTGAGGACCACCCCACCAGACAGGAGCACAGAGATGCCTGTTCCACAGCTCATGCCCAGGTGTCTGATTGGGGACCCAGTGACAAGGCCCCCTTCCTAGGCCTCTGGGTGACAAGGTCAGGGGCCTGCACTCTCACCAGGCCCAGGCTGGACCCTCAAAAGACTTCTCCTCTAAGTTGTTCCCCCAAAGCCTCCCCCTCCCCATTCTTTCCATTGGAGAAATAAGACAAGGAGAGCTGGGAGGAGACACAGGGAAGGGAAATGCTTGGATGCCGTTTCCCATGGAGGACTGAGGCTGCGGGGCAGTTCCTCCCAGGCACAAGTCATCCCTGCTGCCTCCAAAGCGCAGAGGGATAACTGTGAACGCTAGAAGACCCCACCCCAGCACGCCAGCTTCCTCAGGCAGCACCTGGGGATTGGAGGGTGGAAGCACCGGGCTCTCCCCCATTTCTCCGCCCAGATCACTGAGGCAGGGAGCAGGTGAGTCGGGGGCGGAGATGTGCGGTGGCCGCGCCTTGCCTGCGTCAGTCGCCGCACCAGGAATAGCCCCCGCCCCCGCCCCCGCCCCCCAGCGGGTCTGCGCGCCCGCCGGGTGCCTGGCAGAGCCTTTACGCAGGAGCGGGGAGCGCTATTCCTGTCGGGCTGGTGGGAGGAGGCGGCGCGGGAGGGCGGGAGCTCACGGGTAACTCACAAACAGCCGGGTGGGGGCTGGGAGTCTGGAGAGGGGGCCGGGCAGCACGGAGTTGAGGGCCAGGGAGGCGCCTGCGCTGGGCTGTGGAAGGGAGGGGGACTTCTGCAGACGCCTCCCCACTTCCCTCCCGCCTGCAAGTCCCTCTGCCAAGCCTACCCCTACTGGTTTACTCAGCCCTAGAAGGTGATTCAAATTCCCTTCCCATGCCTTACTAGCTGTGTGACCATGGGCAATTTGCGTAACCTCTCTGAGCCTGGGGTTCCTTCTCTTCACGGGGGAACAGCAGTGTGTCCTCCTAGGGTTGCTGGAGGATGAATGTAGAGCACACAGCACAGCGTCGACACCTGCTCGCAGGGGCTCTAGCTAGACCTAGGACGAGGGTGGACTAGCGGTAGAAGACGGTGACAGTCCTCCAGTCGGGACTGCAGCGGAGTGGCAGAGAGCCTGGGAAGTACCCAGAGTTGGTTTGGCTGGAACAGAAGGTCTGTGCGACTCTTTGGGCTATTTATGAGGCTGAACGGTGGAGAAGCAAAATAATGCTGGGGACGAGGGGTGGGGGGTGGGAGAGTGGCCTCTCCGTGCCAGCCAAGCATCTCTGCCGTGAATGCCACGCAGGCCCCGTGGGGGAAGGGGGTGGCACCTGGAGCAGGATCCTAGGGTCTGCCCCAGAGTCTGAGAGGCCTTGGGCCAGTTTGCCCCTCCCAGCCTCCGCTTCCTTCCGCGGCCCAAAGCCCTACCCCAGTGGACTCAAGGTATCGGGAGCACTCCTGTGCTAATGGAGATGCTGCCAACCGTGGGGCAGGGTCGCCTGGTGGGTCCGCCTGACGGTTACTCTAACAAAACTAGCTGGGCGTTAAGGAGCTCGGGCTTCAAGACCGGCAGGGGTGTACAGTGGAGGGCGAGGTCCCGAGGTCCTGCTCTGCAGGCTTTGGCGAGACATCCCGCCAGCCTGGTCTCTGTCTGCCTGGCAAGATCTCCGAGGAGAGACGCGCCCCGGCTCCTGAGCCGCCGACGGTCTCGGAGCGGGTTAGGGACAGCAAAGCTCCGGCGGAGGCTCGGCAGTGCCCCCTGCGGGCCGCCGTGCGCGGTGCCTGCGGCCGGGCCGCCCTCCGCGGGACCGGGACCGGGAGCCTGGCCCGGGCGCCCTCCGCGGGCCGGGGAGCGGGACTCCAGACCCAGCTCCGGGTGGGGCCGCGGAGGCCGCGCGGCTCCCTCGCCGTCCTCCGGAGCTTTCCGCTCTGCCCGCGTCGCCCTGAGGCCGCCAGGATGTGGGGCCTCCAGGGTTCGCGACTTCGCGAGACGCTAGGACCAGGCGCGGGATCCAAACCACGCTGCCGGGCGGGGCCCTGTGCCTGTCGCGCGTGTGTTCGTCCACGCGGCAGTGTGCAGCGACCCGCGTTAACACGTGTGGCACGCTCGCGCGCTCACATGCACATATGTGGCCACACACAATCACACGCGCGGGCGCGCACGCGGGGAGGCCCGCAGCCCGGGACCCGGAGGGGCGCGGCCGTGTGCGGGGCGGGGCGCGGGGCGCCGGTTCGGGCGCGACGCCGCGCGCCCCTCCTGTGCCCTGCCGGTCTCGCTGCCCATCTGTGCGGGCAGGGTTGGGGCGCTCCCCGCTCTCCGCCCCCTTCGCTGAGAGGAGACAGCCCCCGGCACTGCGGCCGCGCCTTCTCTTCCCGCCCCTCCCGCCGCGCGCGCGCTCCCTCCCCGGCCCTCCTCCCTCCCCGCTCGCTGTGGTGCTCCCTCCCCGCGCCGCTGCAGAGCGCGGAGCCCGAGCGGGAGCCCGGGCGGGAGCCGGCGCGGGAGCCTGAGCGGGCGGCGGGCGACAGCGCGGGCGGCGGCGGCGGCGGGTCCCAGTCCCGGCCCAGGAGCGAGCGGAGTCCCCAGCCGCGCCGCTCCGGCCCCTCTACCGGCGCGGGGCTCCGAGCAGCATGCGGGGCCGCTGCCCGCCGGCCCAAGCTCCGGCCCCGGCCCCGTTGCGGAGCGCGCCCGGCCTCGACCCCGGCCCCAGCGGCAGAGGCGGCGGCGGCGGCTCCGGGCCTGCCCGGGGCGCGGAACCAGGCTCGTGGAGCCCACGCCGCGCGTCTTGAGTGCGCCCGCCCCTCCGCCCTCCGGGGCCGTGGCCTCCCGCCTCCCCACTCCCGAGCCCCGGCCCCGGCTCCGGTTTGGCTCCTGCCCGCGTGGGACAGACAGACGGACGGCCAGCCCCGCGAGGGCGAGCGGACTGCCGGGCGGAGGTGTCGGAGGAGGAGGAGACGGAGGAGGGGGCTGGGCAGGGGCTGGGGCCGCGCCGGGCCGGCGGGAGAGACATGCGATTGCTGACCAAGCCGAGCGGACCGAAGGCGCGCCCGAGATGCAGGTGAGCCCGGCAGCCGCAGCCGAGCCCGGAGCGGGCAGCCCCTTGGCGAGCACTTCTGGGGGCCGCCGTTGGCCCTGGCTGCGCCCTCCTCGGGCTGCGGTGCACCCCAGTCTACTCAGACCCCCTTTGGGTCACAGGCCTGATTTCCTCTCAAGCCTCAGAGATGATTCTTCCTTTCCCATTCCGCTGACCCCAACAAATTCTAGGTTGGCAAGCCAAGAGCCCGGAGCTGTGGAGGGGCCCCCACCAGCGTCCCAGTCCTGCTCCAGTCTCCGCCTCCGGTCCCCCTCCCATTCTGAGCAGTGGTCACCCTCGATGGAACTCCCCCTGCTCAGCCCTGGGTGGGTGCCTCTCTCCATGGACCCCAGATACCCCCAGGCCAGGGACCCCAGCTCCCCCGCCACACACAAGCAATGCCCCTTTCCAGCTCCTACCAGTGAGGAGAGGGAACAGGGAGTGGGCAGAGTGTCAGGGAGGGAGCTGGGGACAAGGAGAGCCCAGGAGCCCTTTAGGGGCCTCCCCTTTGTCTGCCTTCAGCTGGGCTTCTCACCTCCTCCTGCCCCACTTTTCATTCTGAGGCTGAGCTGGTGGGAGGTGGGAACCAGCTGAGAAGAGGGAGGTGAGGAGGGAGCCTCCTGCTACCCTCCACACCCTGTTTGCGATGGGCTGTTGGTTTCCTGCTCCCCAAGGCGCCCAGATGTGTCCCTCCGGGTGGATCCCACTTTGGGGAGGAGGGGTGGGGCCTGGCTGGCGTGCTGTCCCTCCTGGTTCTTGCTGGGATCACAGCAGCCCCATCCAGCCCTGGCTGTGCCAGACACTCCTCTTTGTTCTCGGAGGCCCTGGGGTCAGGGCGGGGGAGGAGGGGCATCTTGGAAGGATGGGAACAGCTCTGCCCTGGTTGGGTGGGAGTACAGGAGGCCCTGAGGTGGGGGGCAGTACCATCTGGGCAAGCCCCTTCCTGCCAGCCCAGCTTTCCCTCAGTCTTCCTCTGCTTGGCTTGGGCAGCCAGAGGGCGTGCAGCCCAGCCTGGCCCACGGCTCCACGCTCAGCCATGCTGGTCATTATGCCAGTGGCTCCAGCACTGGGGCCTCCCATGTGTAGGGAGCGATGAGCCAGGCGCCTTGCCTCGGAGAGCCTGGGGCTTCCCCAGACCCAGCGAGGAGCAGGAGCGCAGGTGAGGAAAGAGCGAAAGAGCGGCCAGCTGCTCCCAGCCCCTTTGTCCTTGTGTAGGCCAGGAGGGGCTCAGAGTCCTCATGCCTCTAGGAAGGTGCTAGTACCTGGTCCACTGGGACAGCATGACTGTCCCTCCTGCTTTCTGCCAGCGGCCTGAGGCAGGAGGGAGGGTACGGGTGGCAGAGGGGAGAAGCCAAGAACCTGTTGGAACCATGCCGAAAGAGGGTACAGACTCGGGCTCCCAGCAGCACCCAGCTGCCCCTCCTGGAGGGAGCTTAAAAAGGCAGGGACAGGCCCCCTGTGGCCTCTCTTGTTGTCTCTGTCCCCATCCCCACCCCCTGCCAGTTTCAGTGTGAGATGGGCACTGGGTAGGGCTTGGTTAAGGCTGCAGTGCTCCCAGGGCCTGGAGTTAGAGTGGGTCCCGAATTGAAGAGACCAGCTTTTAGGGGGATGGGTGTGTGCTCAAGGCCGAGGTCCTGGCTTGTAGGCTGAGGGGCCCTGTGTGACTGGAAGGGAGGTGGAGAGACCACTCTGCTCCTTGCAATAGTCCTCTTTGATCCTGGGGGCCATCTTCCCCATCCCCTGCCTCTGAGCACCCATTTTTCCTCTACTGGGCATTGTTTTCTGAAATCCAGAATTCCAGAGGGACCTGCCCCCGAAAAGAAACACCTCTTATGGAGGTGGGCTGCTGTCCAGCATGAAGCCAGACAGGATCCCTGGGACCGGTGCTGGCTCGTGTGGCACCGCTCTGCAGGGGCCCAGGAAGCAAGTGTCCGGAGGACATTCAGGGGCTGGGGTGTGTTGCTGTTGAGAGAGGAGGCAGTGACTTGTGCAGGTCCCGCGGAGGTCTGAGGCAGGGTGTCAGGTGGAGGGCAGAGGAAGTGCGGCCAGGCAAGGGCCAGGGAGAGGGGGCAGCAGGTGGTGGTGGTTTCGGAGTCAGGGCCTTGGTCCGCTGGCTGGAGTCTCTTGGTCTAGCTGTCCTGTGCATGCCACTCTGTGGAAAGATGGTGGCCTCCCCTGCCCCTGAAGGTTAGCCACTGGCGGCTCCGTGTTCTGTTCCCACCAGTTCCTCCACATGTCCCCCATCCTCACCTGGCTTGGTCCTGGCGTCCTTGCCCAAAAGGCTCTCTCCTCTTCTTCTCCTGGGCCCTCCTGCAAGAGGCCTCTCTGACTGCTCCAAATCACTGGTCCTCTTCCTCCTGTGCACCCACAGCATAAAATCACACTGGTTTGCACCTAGCATTTACCAGCCCCTTCATTCCTGCATTTGTCCTGCACATCCTGGCTGAGCTGCTGCCCCGCTCTGGGCTGGGCCCTCCTGTGGCTCCCATGGGTCGCCTTTAACACCCTGGGCAACTCCAGTACCCTTCCTTTGGGCTCCTCTGGCTGTTCCCGGGGACGGGGCAGACACTGGGAGGCACCAGGGAGCAGATGTTGGCTAGGTGGCAAGGAGTACCTTGGAGGGGACATAATGTCCTCAGCCTGCATGGATGGACAGAGCTAGGTGACATCGAAAATGCCCAGGCAGGGAGCTGAGTAGCCCACACAGGCACTGAGAAGGGTGGAATTTCTCCCTGGGGGCCGAGGCAGTCAGGGGTCCTCTAGGAAGAGAGGGAGGCTGACTGAGTCCTGAGGAAGTAGCAGACTTTGCAGAGACAGAAAGCAGGGGATTCCAGGACCAGGGCAGGGGATTCCAGAATGAGGATGACAATGGTGTAGAGTAGCTCCGTAGAGGCCACAACGATGAAGTGTGCTGATACGTGCGCAAGGCATTTAGAATAGTGCCTGGTATACAGTAAGCTCTTAATACAAGCCAGCTATTTGTAGTTCGTACCAGTGATGTGCTCTCACTCTTATCCTTGTCGGCGGTAGGTGCAGAGATTCGATTTTTATACCCGAGAAAACAGAGCCAGAGTGGTGGAGCGACTTGACTCGGTCCCCAACTTACCAGCACGGTGCTCAGTCTAGAATGCTCCCTCCTGGCCTCTGGGCTGGGGCTCTTGCTCACTGATCCAGCCTGGCCTGCTAATTAATTAATCAATGTGTTTAGTGTTGATAGTAGTAGTAATAATATTCTAATGAGCACCATGACCCTATTCTCCAGCTTAAACTCTAACACTTCTCCACACCCCATCCCTCGGCTTCCTTTTCTGAGGCAGTGACTACCGTAAATTATGTATTTAACATTCTCTTGCCTCTTTAAAATCATATATTTTAATATATAGACATTGTTCAGTTTTAGTTATTTTTGGACTTCATGAGACAAGCATGAACCATATACAGCCCTCATTGTCGTGTTCTGAAGCTTCAGCTCTATTGCTGTGAATAGTGGACATGGCTCATTCGTTTTCACTGGTGTATAACGTTCTGTTATTTGAACATAGCAGTGCATCTACTGTTCTCCTGCCAGTGGGCATTTTGGTTATCTCTCTCTTTTGCTCTTAGAAACAGTGCTACCATGAACCTTCTTGTC
Organism: Indri indri; assembly: GCA_004363605.1. Classification (NCBI taxonomy): domain Eukaryota; kingdom Metazoa; phylum Chordata; class Mammalia; order Primates; family Indriidae; genus Indri; species Indri indri. The sequence goes on from RJWJ010000214.1 coordinate 80,837, forward strand.
CCGTCCCGTGAGGCAGCACGCAGTGTCTCTGGGCGCACAGCTAGGAGCAGAACTGCTAGGCTGCAGGGCGTGTTCACGTGCAGCTTTACCGGGAAATGTGGCACCACACTTTGCAAATTGCTCGGACCAGTTTACGCTTCCCCGGCAGGAGCTGAGTGTTGTCAGACGTCTTGATTCTTACTGATTGAATGAGTGTAAGATGATATTTCGTTATGGCCTTGATTTGCATTTCTGGAACTCAGGGTTTCTGGTGTATGGAGTGGGGGCTGAGATGGGCAGTGCGTATCGGGTGCACAGTAAGTGGGTGTTCCCACCGCACCTCAGTTTCCCCAGTGGTGGGGATGCTGTCTGTGCAAGCCCAGAGCTCAGGGGTGGGCGAGAGCAATCGGGGAGGACTCCCCAAGGAAGCGGGAATAAAAGAGGAGCAAGGAGTGCTGAAGTCTCTGCACATTCAGAACAAAAAGAGGACAGCGAACTCCAGGAACCCCAGTGGCTCTCTGTCCACCCCAGGACGGGAGGGCATGATCCTAGCTTGGGAGGCAGAGGGAGCCTGTGTTTCATTATTTTAACACTCCCGCTTCCTGCATAGCCCCTGAAAACTCCATCTCTACACCCTGGCACGTGGCACGGAGCCTGGCCCCGGTGAGTGCTTACTGAGAGTTTGGCGACCCAGGGAATGAACACTGGAGGGAACAAATGTGTGTTCGTGCCCTCTCCGTGCCCACTTCTTTAGGGAGTCCTCTCCAGTTGCTCTTGCCCATGGAGAGGGTGAGGGGTGGCGGAGCAAGGTGGCTCCTGGACATTTGCAGGGCCCCTACCCACAAGGCCATGAAGCCCCCTGCCTGCCCAGAGGGGCTGAGGAGCCCGGTGCTGGCAGGCTCATGTGGAGAGGCTCCCTCTGCCAGCTTCGTGCACCAACGACTGATTCCACGCTGCCTCCCCCGTCTGGGCCTGGGCCCCTGGAGCTGGTTAAAGACGAGTGCGGGGCTGGCGGAATAATTATGCCTATTTCATGTGACACCCAAATTGATTGCCACCAGGGTGACATTACCAGGGCATTGTTCCTCGTCTCCAACCTCTTATTACATGTTATTAGGGTGTGTGGTGTGTGTGCATTTTTCTATTTTTTCCCATTTTAGGGAATTAATCCCTCTGCCACCTCCTCTGCTTCCCTCTGCAGAGAACCTGCTCCTGGCTCTGGGAAGGGGTAGGGGCCTGGCCAGCATGCTGCTCCTGCCTGGCCTGGCGCAGGGCTGCAGAGGTGCTGGGGGCTGGCCATGTCAAGTCCCTTTACTTGGACGCAGACAGGGGCATCTCAGAGTTGAGAGGGGATACTGAGGTGTCCATCCCAGCAGAGGTGTCTTCCTGCAGTGCCCTTTATCTATGGTCTCTGCTTGCATGCCTCTCATAACGGGGTGCTCACTTACTACCAAAGCAGATCTTCCATCTTGAGCCATCTGATCTTCTTCCAACTGATTCCTCACGTTGAGCTGAATGGGCCTCCCCTGTGACCTCCACGCATGGGTCTTGGCTCTGCTCCCTGGGCCTGCAGTGGGTCCCTTGTACCCTTAGCCTTGATACACTCCTTAGAGATTTAAAGAGGTGCCAGTTCCTCTCCCCCACCACCCCAGTGTGGGCTTCTCATGAACAGACCCTGGGTGACACCATGAGTTGTGCCTGATCAAGGGACAACACCTGCATGTGTCTGACCAGAAGGCCCATTACCTCCTTGCTGTTGAGCTCAGGTTACCAGGCTGGAAAACTGGGCTTCGGCAAGGGGCTGGCCAGGATTCAGTTGCGCGGAGAGGGCTTTGGGCAGGGAGTGCTGGGAGAAGGCAAGTGTTTGTGTTTGTAGTCTGCTTGTCCATGCTAAGAATAACATGCCGGACCCTGGTTGTGATGTATCGGGGGATTGTTTTTAAATCTTTTCCCCCTTTGAGGCAGAAATAACCCAAACCTTTACTGGTTCCTGACCCAGCCCCACCATGGGGGTGGTATGTGACCCTCACGTGATGTTGAGGAGAAAAGGCGGCTCCAGTGGGGAGGCTGGGTTCTTCCTAGGCCTAGCCCTGAGTTGCTGAGGGACCCTGGACAAGTCCCAGATGGTGGCCGGGCGCGGTGGCTCACACCTGTAATCCCAGCACTCTGGGAGGCAGAGGCGGGAGGATCGCTTGAGCTCAGGAGTTCGAGACCAACCTGAGCAAAAGCAAGACCCCGTCTCTACTAAAAATAGAAAAATTAGCCGGGCACGGTGGCGCATGCCTGTAGTCCCAGCTCCTGGGGAGGCTGAGGCAGGAGGATCCCTGGAGCCCAGGAGTTTGAGGTTGCTGTGAGCTAGGCTGACGCCACGGCACTCTAGCCCTGGCAACAGAGCAAGACTGTCTCAAAAAAAAGTCCCTGATTCTCCTGGGCCTCAGTTTCCACATCTGTGTGATGGTCTCTAAGGTTATCATGCCTTTGAAGTCAGGCAAGCTCAGGAACTTGGGCAGATGAACTAACAGCTCAGAGCCTCAGTTTCCTCATGAGTAAAGTGGGGTTAATGTAGGGGGGCGGCAGGGTCATTAGCAAAGCCCTTGGTGTGTGTGCTCGAAGTGAACGTCTCTTCCCTGAACTCTGCCCCCAGCCCTGTGAGGGCGGCGTGAAGTCTGCCATCCCCTTTTCCAAATGAGGAGTCTGTGGTCCTGAGAGGTAAAGCCACTTGCCCCAGATCGTGCAGCTCAGCAGGCCCCTGAACCTGAATCAGAGAGAGTTCGTACGCAAGAGTGGTCAGGACAGCCCGGGTCTAACTGCCTCAGGCCTGGTCCAGCTCTGCCACTTACCACTGTGTGGTTTTGGGCAAGTTGCATCACCTCTCTGTGCCTCAGTCCTCTAATCAGTACAGCAGGGGTAATAATACCAACCTCAGAGGGTTATCGTGAAGATCAAACACGTGTGTGCCTGGTGTGCAGTCAATGCTGTGTCCGTGTCAGCTGCTTTTTTTAACAAGGCACCACAGGGGAGCGACGGAGAGCGCGGACTCTGGAGCCAGACTGTGGGTTTCAACTCGTGCTACCTTTGTGACCTTGAGCAAGTTGCAGAACCTCTTTGTGCTTCTGCTTCCTCCATCTGCAAAATGGGGATAATGACAGTGTCCTCAATGGGTTGTTGTGGGATTAAATGAATTTTTGTATATAAAGTGCTTGCAATAACACCTGGCACACCAAAGGCCCTCCACGAGGGTTTTCCCATCGTCCTTATCATTGTCATTATGTCTCTGGCTAATCCCAAATCCCGTGCTAATCCGCCACTCCCTGCAGCTCCCCACTGCCCACCCTGGGCTGTGACCCCCCACACGCACATCCCAAGCCCAAGGCCCGCGGCTCTCCCAGTGGGTGCTGGCTGGTTTCCAGGCCTGAGCTATTCCCAGGGTAGAGGAGCCCTGAGCGCTGGGGCAGGTGGGAAGGGTCCCCTGGGGGCCCAGGAAGGCAGGAGAAGATGAGTGGGGATGAGGTAGGAATGTCCCGAGGGTCCACTGGCCGGGGCAGGGGATGGGGCCAGAGGCCTTGTGTCTTCCTGTCCCTGAGAACCTGGGTTAGCATCTTAAGACATGAGACAGGAGATATGGGAGGTGTAGGACCTGGGTTTTCCTTGGACCCCCCAGGTTACTCCATATAGGCTCTTGCCTACCCCTCCCCAGCTCTGGGACAGCACCCATCCAAGTAGGGTGCCATCTGCTCAGGTGAGCCCAGCACAGGCAACCTGTGAAGGGGGCAGGCAGTGCCCAGAGTGGCCCAGGACCCCCGACCCCCACCCCAAGGTCACACAGCAGGGCAGGGTCGCGCATGCTGGAGCCCAGGCCTCAGCCCTTTTCTCACCCAGAATGAGCCCCCTCTAGGCCCTGCTCGACTGCTGCTCCCCTGCGAGCCTGCCACTCCTAGAGGGCAGAGCCTATATATAGAAGCCTTTAAACACTAAGATGCTCTGACAATTAAAATTCATAATTTATCCCACAAATGGCCTGGGGCTGTGGGCTGGCCGGCAGGCTGGCAGCTCCTGAGATGGCTGCGCTCTGGCAGGGTGGGTGGTGGGCTGGGCAGGGGCATTCCTCCCTCCAGTGCAAGGGGGCCGGGTGCTAGCCCAGGGCAGCCAGGGTGCCTGGCAGCCACCTGATGAGGGTGACTGAGGCCAGGGGAGCACGTTTGGGCGAGGACTGAGCTATGAGAGTGACTGTCAGGAGGAGGGGCAGCCGCACACACACCCACTCTGGCCACACACACACACACACACACACACACCCCGGGGGCCAGCAACTCTTTGCCAGAACCAAGAACTAAAGGAAAATAAAGAATTATACACGACAAAGGACATGACCTCAATTTTCTTCCAGGTTGATTTTTCTCTCCCCGTGGGGGGCGGCTGAAGGAGGAGGAGGAGAGGGGAGGGCAGGCAAAGGCGGGAGGACCAGCCTGGAGGAGACAGACGGACACTGGCTGCCCGAGGCAGCGCCTGGAAGCGCGTCCGGATCTCTCCTGCAGGAGCTCAGCCTGGGCGCTGGGCTTCTCTCAGGGCCCCTGTCCAGCCTCGCCCTCCCCATGTTCCCGAGGGCGCAGGAGGCAGGCCCTGCTCCCGGGCTCTGTTGGATCAGACTGGCCAGGACTGGATTATTTCCCCACTAGCAGCTCACACCTTACGCCATTACCAGCCATTCACACCTACGCAGGGATCAGGCCTGGAAAGCCAGAAAAGAGAGCCTTTAAAAGGAGTCCTGGGACTGGGTCAGGGTTTGGGGTAGGAGAGAAGCCGTTAGGAGTCCCAGGATGCTCTCACATTGGCCAGGCTACACATCACCTCCACGGGGCCGTTCCCTCTGTTGAAAACGCCTCCCCCGCCTGTCCCTTGGCCTGTGAGAGTACTTGTATTCCAGCCCGAGCTCACACAGCACGCCCTCCTCCTCCAGGAAGCCTGCCTTCATTGAGAGCCCAGACTAGGAGCTGCAGAGCAGCCTGCGGGTCCTCTTGGCTTTCGCATGAGCTGTCCCAGCAGCTGTTGGACGGGCTCTCGCAGCCCCTTTGCCAGACCCTCCCCTGCACCATGGGGTCTCGGATCAGGGGCCATGTGACAGGAGGCCGCAGAAGCACCCACAGAGGGAGGGAGAGAAGCAGGCCAGCAGTGCCGGTTAGAGGGGGGCCTGAGCCCAGAGGGGGCCCACAGAAGCTGCTCCCTCCTTCCTGGAGCTTGAGAAGAGCTGCCTGGGGAAGGGGCTCTGAGCCGGGTCTGCAGGCTCCTGGCACGGAGTGGTGGATGCCTGGCATTGCTGTGGGAGCAAGGACCTGGGCTGGGGTGACCACTGGAGTCCTTTCTAGACGGCCCCGGCGACTTGGCCAAATTGGCTCTGGGCAGTGGCACGTCCCTCCCACCACTTTGTCATTCATAAACTGGATCGAGCAGCATTCTGGAGCCAAAGCGAAGAAGGGACCTCAGACAGGCAGGGACTTGGGGACAGGGCAAGTCACAAGGACCCAGACTTTGCCTTGCTTCTGTGCTTTGGCCACCCAGCGTGAGTCCCTTCGCCTCTCTGAGCCTCAGCCTCCCCAGCAGGTCCGAAGGGCGAGCCGTGGTCCTCTCTTTTTTCTCCAGCTTCGGCCCCTCCACCTGCCCCCAGCCCCGTCTTCCTCCCGCTCCCCCGCGGCCTTCCCTGCCTCCCTCTCCCCTCCTGTCCCTGCTGTCCCGCCCACCGTGTGTCTCCCTCTCTGTTTCTGTCGCCTTCTCCTTCTCCTGCTCTGCTAGGCACTTCCTGGTGGCGGCCGGGCAGGCTTTCTGAAGCCCTCAGGCCCTTCCCAGGCCTGCTGCTCTCCACTCCGCCCTGCGGCAGACCCAGCCACAGGCCGGGCAGGCATGGGGCGAGATGGGGGCGAGATGAGACCGCGCACACCCACCCACTTCCCAGTGCGGAAACTGCCCGGCCACGCAGCCAGGCTGAGGACCGGAGGCCCATGGCTCGGAGGCCCGGGCCGCAGCCTTCCCGGGGCAGGCGCCTCCACGCCAGATCTCATGCCTGTGTGTGTGGGGATCCCTGCGGTCCCTGAGGAGCGCTGAGTGGGAGCACCATGAAATATTGATACCATAAACCTAAAATAACTAAACCCGCCATCGTGCGCTGCAGCCAGCCCCGAATTAGGTGCGATTCAAGCATAGGCGGCAGCAGTAGGCACAGGAGAAGGGTGGTGGAAAAACACGACACGCGGTGTGTTTAGCATGCCACTTTCTGACAGCTGGGGAAAGGCATTTGTCAGGTTTTGGAGGCAGGACACTGGGATGTAGCTGAGGACTAGCACCCTCCCTCAGCCCTGGGCCTCACCCTGGCACTGCCCAGACAGGCCAGCCCTCCCCTGGACCAGCCACGGTTCCAAGAGAAGTCCCCCTCCACACCAGGCAGCTCCCGGGGCAGGCAGCCGACCAGGAGGAACAGAGCTCTGCCACCTGCTAGCTTTGCAGCTTAGGCCCAAGGCAAGTGAATGCCCTTTTCAGAGCCTCAGTTTTTCTCATCTGTAAAATGGGTGAGAAATACCTCTTTGGCATGCCCGTGTGTGGGATTCTGAGATAATGTGTATAAAGTCTAAAACCTGGCCCATAGCAGGGGCTCTCCAAATGTTAGTCCCTCCCCTTTACTAAAAGTGTCTGGCTTGTGTGGGCCTGGCTGGGTGCTAGGGAGGTAGGCGCACCCTTTCCCCTGTGGATACTGTCTTATGGGACAGAATGACCTCTGACCTCCCTCAGTGGTTCTCGAACCTGCCCGTGGGCGATGATTCCCCTTCCTTCTCCACCAGTCTCCCTCGCCAGCCCTAAGCCCTGTGGGGACACTCTGAATGTGATGCCCCAATCAGGGCAGCCACGCAACCTGGGGCCACCCTCAAATAGGCCCTTCCAGCCCTGGCAAAACTACAGTTTGGGGCCTGAACCGCCCCCCCCCCACACGCCCCTTTACTCCCAACCAGGTGTGAGGGTGCTGATTTTCCAGCTGGGGGAGGTCTGGTTTCTGCTGGCCGCTCCCTCAGGTGCTCTGGAATCTCGCCCCTCCCTGCACAGCGCAGGGGGGAAGCGGGCCGGGGAGCGTAGGCGTCCCTGAGGTCGCATGGCAGGCTGGCCGCTGGGAACTGCATGTGTGAAGGAGCACTGCCTGAGCCGGGGGTATCTGCCCGGAACACGAGTGAGGGTGTGGTGCGGCTGCTGGCCTGTCCGGTTCTGCTGCAGGGGAGCTCAGAGCCCGGCTCTTACCCTCTGCAGCACGGTCGGGGGCTTGGCTTCCGCCGCACGGTGGGGAGGACTCTGGCTGCCGCAGGGTCTGTGCGCGCCGCCCGGGCACAGCACTCCTCTGCCTGCGCACCTGCCTGCCCTTGATGTTTATTTCCTTTGTATTTATTGGTCCAATTTTTAAACTCACCCTTATGGAAAGCCCTTTAGGGGGCAAGGATCCAAAATCAAACACTGATTAAAATGCATAAAACACCTCTTCTTGGCAATCGCAGGAGTAGCCAGTAGGATTAACGGTGCTGGAATGGCAGGAGCAGCACGTTGCCCACTCAGCAGTTTGGGTGACCCCTCAGACGTGACCCTGCCAGCATCCCGAGATGCCAGGGACCACATGGGGGTGTGAGGCCAGGATATTAAGCCCAGTGTGCTGTGCTCCTGCTGTGTCATCTTGGGCAAGCATCCTACCCTCTCTGGGCCTCAGTTTCCCCACCTTTCAGGACAGCACGTGTAAAAGGCAGGGGAGGAGGCAATTCATAAGATGTGTCCTCCCACAGCTAGCGTGGTCCCATGGAGCATGGCCCATGGCTCTGTGGGTCTGCCAGGCTTGGAGGTGGCAGCTGTAGAGGGCACGGCTGGCCAGCTGTTCCACCAACACCCTTCAGCTTCCCGGGTCTCTCATTGCGCAGTGGGCCTGCTCCAGAGTCAGCCCCATCGAAAACTGCAGAAACTCGCCCCTGCAAAAACTCACTCATGCACACACACTTCCTTTCAAAGAACATTCACTGGGGTCTGTTCTGTGCCACACCTTGCTCTGAGGCTGCAGACACACTGTCTGCCTTGGGCACCTCACTCTCCAGCAGGTAAGACACATGTACCCATGACCGACCCCTGATTAAACATACGTGACAGGAAAGGTGCCAAGTGCTGAGGTTTTGGGGCATGTTTCCCTCTTGGCTCAGGTCACTAGGAAGCTCTCCCTTTCAGTCATTATGCAGGACTTTGTGTCATTCTTTCCTAACTGGCTTCCCTTCTTTAGCTTTTATCTCTTTATCCTCTTGTAGCATAATTTTTCTGTCAACTGGCTCAAAGCACTTTTGGGATGAGGTGTGCCGTACACCAATTACACAATATCACTGCTAATAAGAATGAAGTGGCTTCGGCGTTGTGGGCAAGAGATGATACCTGTTGGAGTAGGTCAAGGATGGCTTCGTGGAGGAGGCAGCCTTTGGGGTAGAAGGCCACAAAGGCTGCTGGGGCACTCTCCAGAAGGAGATGGCTTAGAGGCAGGAACGTGTAGGACAAGTGGGGACACCTGGGTGGCTTCGCTGGGGGCAGTGGTGGGAGAGGAGGTAGATGGGTAGGTTGAGGCCGGGTGGTGGCGGCCATATTCACATCTGGATAAGGGGCTTCCCCACATCTCAGGGTGGCCTGAGTCCCCACTGTTCCCCTCATTCCTTAGCCTCCTCCAGCAGCTCCTGTCCCGCCCGCCGGCCCAGCCCTGAGTGGTGCTAACAGTCCTGTTTGCCTCTTGCGGTCCCCAGCCTCACACTCGCACCAGCCCCTGCTGCCGGCCCAATTACTTATTGATCGCCCATCAGGATGTTTGCTTTTCTGGTGGGGCGCTGGAGCGTGTGTGACTGTGGGAAAGAGCTTTGCCGGGTGGGGTGGGGAGAGGCGGGGCCGCAGAGGGGTCTGGATGGAGAGGACGAAAGGGCCTGAGGGGAGGGTCAGCGGGGACGAAGCCCTGGGGGATAACAAAAAACCTTGCAGATTCCATAACATGTCAGTAACACCCCGAGTCCTCTCTGGTTAATCAATCACTTAGTCGATCAACAACCAGGAAGTGCCTGTCAGGCCTGAGAGACTGGTAGAGCATTCGAAAGTGTGTGGCGCCATTGGAGTCCGACAGACCAGAGCTCCTGTCTCAGTTCTGCCCCCTCCACCGTCTGGGTGTCCTGGGGCAGCCACACCTCTCTGAGCCTTGGCTGCCATAATGGCTGATGCAGGGATGGCTGTGGCCATGGAAATGGAGGCTGTGTGAAGGTGTGGGGAGGCTGGCAGGGCTGGGAGAAGGGCCTGAGCCGGGGCAGAGAGGTGGGACATCTTCCCCTTCCTGCAGTGAGCCCGGGGCAGGGCGCGGGTAGCAGGGGTGGGTCTTTGCCTCTCCACAGCGAGATGGCTGATGGCTGCGGCTCGTCCCCTAGAGACCACATGGCCCACCCCCTGGAGTGTGAGGGCAGCAGCTCCAAGGGTCCAGACCAGCCCTCCCAGCCCCCACGGGTGGACAGGGAGAGGGGAGGGAGGAGGAGATAGGGAGGCGGTCTGGGGACAAGTGGCCTCGCCTCTGCGCACGGGGCGGGAGTGAGTAAAGGGAGGCCGGCTCCCGCATGCCCGTGCCCGTTCCACCTGCAGCCCACGTGCCACCTGGGCCCTCCTCCCAGCACCCCCCCCAGGTCCTGCGTGGCTTCAGGGTCCACTTGAACAAGCCTCATGTCCTCAGTGCTGCCGTGTGGACGGGCACCGCCAGCGTGGCCTGGGCCGGCCTGGGCTGTGGGAGGCTGACTAGCAGCCGCACAGAGCCCTGGGCCCAGGTGACTGGGACCCTGAAAGACAGACAGATAAAGGCTCGAGGGCCTTTCGAGGGGGAGCATGCTTCCTACTGGGGACCAGAACAAGCTTCTCGGAGCAGCGGACTTAACTTAGGCTTGGAGGGGGGATTTCCACAGCCAGGGGAGGGGCATTGTGGGAGGAAAGCACCGCAGGAGCCCAGGCCCACGGGCAGTGAAACGTCCCAGGAGCTTAGGAGTCTTAGCTGGGGCACCCCTGGGCCCCAGAGGAAGGGAGGAGTCAGACCCACAGGGAGGCCAGGTAGGATTTGCAAGGGAAGGGGCAGGTGGCTTCGAGGCTGGGCTTCCTGGAGGAGGGGGCCCTCCAGCTATCTGGGAACCCCGGCAGGGAGCAGACTGACGACCACTGACAGTACCACTGGGTTTGCAACTGCCCAGGACTCTTGGGCTGCAGGCCCAGCTGCGGTGGTGGGCAGGGGCACGTTGTCAGCACCTGGGGGAGCTCAGGACTGAGGGCGAGTGGGTGGGGTCCCATAAGCCTGGAAGCCCTTGCCCTGAAGGCGGTGGGGGGTGGGGGCGCCAGCTCCTCTCTGCAGCCTCTCCTGGCGGTTTCCGGGCCTCTGCCCTTGAGCCCCTTTGATCCCCTGTTGTGAGCCGAGGGCGGCCAGGCCCCTGGGCTTCATCCCTGACAGCAGCAGGGGAGCTGAGGCTGGGGTAGGGTGCGTGCCTGGAGTCATGTAAAGGAGGTGGCGCCAATGCCCCAGGCTCCTCTGGGGTGACCCGCCCTTCCCTGAATGCCCCCATCCCAGGGCTGCCGGGAGGGTCCTCTGGGAAGACTGGACAGGGTGAGAGGCAGGGAGTGCGCGGCAGGGGTGGCAGGGGCCCTCGGGCCTGGACATGCGGACCCTTCCTCTCTGTGTCAGGGTTGTCATGACAGGCGGGAGGGCTCGGGACGCAGAGGGTTCGGGGTGGGGTCCAACCGAACGCTGCCCTCTAACTGCCACCGCTGCCCTGTGCTTGCTCCTGCTGCAGGTGAGCGAGAGGATGCTGGCGGTGGGCGCGAGGAGCGTGCCCAGCCCCCTCCTGGCCTGCTGGCAGCCCATCCTCCTGCTGGTGCTGGGCTCGGTGCTGTCGGGCTCTGCCACAGGCTGCCCGCCCCGCTGCGAGTGCTCCGCCCAGGACCGCGCTGTGCTCTGTCACCGAAAGCGCTTTGTGGCAGTGCCCGAGGGCATCCCCACCGAGACCCGCCTGCTGGACCTGGGTAAGAACCGCATCAAAACGCTCAACCAGGACGAGTTTGCCAGCTTCCCGCACCTGGAGGAGCTGGAGCTCAACGAGAACGTCGTGAGCGCCGTGGAGCCCGGCGCCTTCAACAACCTGTTCAACCTCCGGACGCTGGGCCTCCGCAGCAACCGCCTGAAGCTCATCCCGCTGGGCGTCTTCACTGGCCTCAGTAACCTGACCAAGCTGGACATCAGCGAGAACAAGATCGTCATCCTGCTGGACTACATGTTCCAGGACCTGTACAACCTCAAGTCGCTGGAGGTTGGTGACAACGACCTCGTGTACATCTCCCACCGCGCCTTCAGCGGCCTCAACAGCCTGGAGCAGCTGACCCTGGAGAAGTGCAACCTGACCTCCATCCCCACCGAGGCGCTGTCCCACCTGCACGGTCTCATCGTCCTCAGGCTCCGGCACCTCAACATCAACGCCATCCGGGACTACTCCTTCAAGAGGTTGTACCGACTCAAGGTCTTAGAGATCTCCCACTGGCCCTACTTGGACACCATGACACCCAACTGCCTCTACGGCCTCAACCTGACGTCCCTGTCCATCACGCACTGCAACCTGACCGCCGTGCCCTACCTGGCCGTGCGCCACCTGGTCTATCTCCGCTTCCTCAACCTCTCCTACAACCCCATCAGCACCATCGAGGGCTCCATGCTGCACGAGCTGCTGCGGCTGCAGGAGATCCAGCTGGTGGGCGGGCAGCTGGCCGTGGTGGAGCCCTACGCCTTCCGCGGCCTCAACTACCTGCGCGTGCTCAATGTCTCCGGCAACCAGCTGACCACCCTGGAAGAGTCGGCCTTCCACTCGGTGGGCAACCTGGAGACGCTCATCCTGGACTCCAACCCTCTGGCTTGCGACTGCCGGCTCCTGTGGGTGTTCCGGCGCCGCTGGCGGCTCAACTTCAACCGGCAGCAGCCCACGTGCGCCACGCCTGAGTTCGTCCAGGGCAAGGAGTTCAAGGACTTCCCCGACGTGCTACTGCCCAACTACTTCACCTGCCGCCGCGCCCGCATCCGGGACCGCAAGGCCCAGCAGGTGTTTGTGGATGAGGGCCACACGGTGCAGTTCGTGTGCCGTGCAGACGGCGACCCGCCGCCCGCCATCCTCTGGCTCTCACCCCGCAAGCACCTGGTCTCAGCCAAGAGCAACGGGCGGCTCACAGTCTTCCCCGACGGCACGCTGGAGGTGCGCTACGCCCAGGTACAGGACAACGGCACGTACCTGTGCATCGCGGCCAACGCGGGCGGCAACGACTCCATGCCCGCCCACCTGCATGTGCGCAGCTACTCTCCCGACTGGCCCCACCAGCCCAACAAGACCTTCGCCTTCATCTCCAACCAGCCGGGCGAGGGAGAGGCCAACAGCACCCGCGCCACCGTGCCTTTCCCCTTTGACATCAAGACCCTCATCATCGCCACCACCATGGGCTTCATCTCTTTCCTGGGCGTCGTCCTCTTCTGCCTGGTGCTGCTGTTTCTGTGGAGCCGGGGCAAGGGCAACACGAAGCACAACATCGAGATCGAGTACGTGCCCCGGAAGTCAGACGCGGGCATCAGCTCCGCCGACGCGCCCCGCAAGTTCAACATGAAGATGATATGAGGACGGGGCGGGGGGCAGGGGAACGGGCCTGGTCGCCCCCCGCTCGCCCCCCAGTCCTTCCCCCCCTCCATTCCCCTCCACGCGTTCTCGCTCCTCCGCCCACCCCCTGCTGCCCCGCAGCCCTCGCCACCTGCCCTCTTTCTGCCGGGACCTCGGAAGCCCAGGCCCGGGGACCCCACGGCACGGGGGCGCTCACTGACAGACTGGAGTTGAAAGCCGACAGACCGACACGCGGCAGAGTCAATAATTCAATAAAACAGTTACGAACTTCCTCTGTAACTTGGGTTTCAATAATTATGGATTTTTATGAAAACTTGAAATAATAAAAAGAGAAAAAAACTATTTCCTATAGCTAGTCGGAATGCAAACTTTGACGTCCTGATTGCTCCAGGGCCTCTTCCAACTCAGTTTCTTGTTTTTCTCTTCCTCCTCCTCCTCTTCCTCCTTTCTCTTCTCTTCCCCTGTGGGGAGGGATCACTCAGGAAAACAGGAAAGGAGGCTCTGGCCCACTTCCCTGCCCCCGCCAGGGCGCCACTGGGGCAGGCGGGGTGGCGGCCCGGCCCAGACCTGGGCTGGCTGTTGCAGGGAGCAGGTGGAGGGGCAGGTCTGCCAGGCTGCCAGGCAGCACGACTGCCAGGGGGTGGGAGCCGGGCTTGGGTGTGGCTGAGACTCTGGACAGGGGCTGGGGTCCTCCTGGGGGACAGCACAGCCAGTGGAGAGAGCCGGGGGCTGGAGGTAGGACTGAAACCTAGCCTCTGGTCCCAGCTCTGCTGCTCACTTGCTGTGTGGCCTCGAGCAGGTCACCGGCCTCTCTGGGCCTCAGTCTTCACATCTGTACAAATGGGAACATTACCCCTGCCCTGCCTACCTCACAGGGCTGTTGTGAGGAATTGATGAGATGATGTATGTGAAACACTTTGTAACCTGTAAAGCGCTGTGCACACGTGTGGGTGACTGTTCTCATTATGGTCATTGTTATCTTTGTGGGGGATGGGGCTGGCGAAGGGACCTCTGTGGGGGCAGGGCTGGGGGACCAGGGACCGGGCTGCAGCCAGAGGCACTGGCTGGAGAGATGGGCCCTAGACGGACAGGGGGGTCCCACGGCCTGTGAGCATCAGAGATCCTCCTACCTCTGGTCCGGGAGCTGCCCTAAGGGCTGGAGGCCCCCTCGAGTGTTGGCCTAGACCTATGCAAGCCTTCTTTCCATAAGCATTTATTGAGCACCTACAGTATGCCACTTCGCACATAAAGTGCCCAGTCTGTGGGGGTTGGGGGAGGCAGTCTGGGGCTGTCAAGACCCAGGTCACCACCCAGCTGTGCCCCATCTTCCACCAGGCCATTCTCTGAGCCTGTCCTAGACTTCCATGGGTTCCGGGATTGGGGCTGGGATCCACCTGCACATGAGCTTAGCAGGAGGCCCAGACAACGTCTGCCACCCTGCCCAGCCCTGCCCACTCAAACCAAACCTAGATGCTCCGAGCTCAGCCCCGGAGAGGGAAGCCCCATGCAACAGAGTGGGACGAGCCAGGCAGTCACCTTGTCACCTTGGACCTTTCCCAGAGTCCACAGGCCTTGGCTCAGAAACCTGGGCCAGTGGCTCACCAGCAGCCACGTGCTCCCCACCACGTCTCTGTCAGGAGGGAGGGCTCCAGCATCAGGGAGGCCTGGCCTCCCCCTGGGTTCCTCTTTCTCCTTGGGGACTCCTTGGATTCTGCCTCACAGTGGGCCCAGAGTGGCCCTGTTGCCTGTTCCTCCTCAAGCTGGAGGAGAACCCCACCCACCGATGCAGGAACCCACTGGCACAGACTCGGCTGAACACAGCGGGGGAGCACTAGAGAAGTCAGCCCTCAGCAGACAGAAACTTCCAGAATGCAGCTCTTCCAGTCAGGGCTCTTCCCAGGGCTCACAGCCCCCACATAAGCTGGCAGGAACTAAGTAGCTACACCTAGCATCTAAACCAAGCCTCTAGTGGGAGGGCGTGGCGGGCAGAGTCCAGCATGGAGTTGACATTCATTCATTCATTCACTCTGAAGACATCCCTGAGTGGCTGCTCTGCTTCCGGGTCCGGCCGATGCCATTTGCAGCCAGGGCTGGGCCAGCCTTTCCTCACCCCCACCCCCCGCCACCAACCAGGACTGGCCCTGGCTCTGGGGAGTGCTCCAGCCCTCTGAACTGTGGTGTCATCCCCGGGGAAGAAACGCAATCCTCTCCCTGTAGGGTCCTGGAACATTGGTGTGCAAAAGGTTGAGGCTCCCTGGGAGGCAACCTGGACTAGTGCTTGTGAGGCTGGAGGTGAGGTCTGAGTTCCAGTTCCAGTTCTGGTGCTTACCAGCTGTGTGGGGCTGTGACTTAACTCCTCTAGCCTCAGTCTTCTCACCTGTAAAATAAAGATGGTCTTACTAGCTTGGGTCGTTAGGAGGATTAAATGAGGGAACACAGGTGTGTCTGCTGAGTGGTGCGGTCCCTGGCACTCAGTGATCCCTCTGCAAATGGTAATGGTGATGGTAACCCAACTCTAATACAGATGCAGAGGGTGGTAGCTTATCAGAAGTCACGCAGCTTCAAAGTGACAGAACCAGGGCCTGATTCCAGACTCTCAGAGCCATGTCAGGCAGGAGAGCACTTTGGGAGCACACGGGGCAGAGAGCGGAGTCCTGCTGGGGTGCGCGAGTGGCCTGTCTGCGATGAGGGGTCAGTGCTGTCATGTGAGACTTCGGGAACCCGGCAGGCCTGCCCACCTCCCAGTAGAGAACAGAGCACGGGCCTCCATCTCCCAGCCCTGGAAGCCCAGTTGGCACTGTCCTCCCAAGAGACAGCTTGTAGGATTGTGACTTAATCCCTCCGGGATGCCTCAAGGTTCTGGTAAGAGCGTGGGGGTCGGGCCAATTTATTCCTAGCTACTGGGAGGGAACTGACCCTCTGAGGAAACTGAAGGACATGAGGAAATCATTAGGTTGTTTTCAGATGGGGGAAGAGGGTCCGGTTGGGGGATGTGAGTGCCCAGCCTCAGCGGACTGGGTTGGCCCAAGCAGAGGAGCCTGGGCCTAGGCAGAGCCCAGGCTGGGAGCCAGGAGGCCTGGTTTTGGTCCTGGTGCAGCCCCTTCCCAGCTGTGTGGCCGCCTTCTGTGGACAATGGATGAGGGCCACAGCTGCTAAGAGCCCTGCCAGACTTAAGAAGACGTCCAGGGAAGCCAGGCTGGAGAAGCTACTTTCTCCCTGGCCTGCCAGCCTCATCGCCCCCTTTCCTTGGCAGACGCACATCAGAGCCTGAACACAGGTGCGGTTCGGGGACCAGAACCTTCGTGGGCCACCCATATTCCCCTGCAGGCCTGGTGGCCCCGCTCTGGCTTAGATCCCATGGGGTTGTGCAGTCAGGGTGTGTCGCCACCTCACACCCCATAGGGAGCTGACTGCTCTGTTCACCTTTCATCCGGGGGCCACCGGGGTGAGGTTGGAGGAAGCTACTGGGGAAAAAGCAAGATGTTGAATCCTGAGAGTCCAGCGCACTTTCCAGGAGACCGAGACCAGAGCAGCCTCCTGGCCTGCTCTTCGTGAGATGGGTGTGCCTTGAAGAGAAAGGGTGTTAAGACTGGGAACCCACCCTCAGCCTGCAAGTGGACCCTGCCAAGGACGGCACCAGGAGGGTGAGTATTAAAGGGAGCAACGAGCACCAGGACTGCTCCCTGGTTCACCTCCCACAAGTCAGAATATGAGGCTCAGAGATGGAAAGTAACGTGCCTAGGTACACAGCAGAGTGGCAGATGGAACATGGGCTTTGGAGTCAGGCAGACCTTGGTCCAAGTCCCATCTCCACCACTGAGTTCCGTATGCAGAATGGGGTCAAGAACCCTATGTTTATAGGGTGTCTGGGAAGATTAAAGAGAGTGTTGTAAAGCACCCACCTACATGGTGTGTGGCCCCTGTTCGGGGTACACTGGTGACCACAGTTGTCAGCGTGACATCCTGTGCACATGCAGGGGAGTGGCTGAACTCAGGAACTGGTCGGGTAAGAGACTGTGTGGGACAAGAGAACTGGGACTCCCAGGCGGTTGGGCTGGAAACCAAACCTGGGCCTGCCCTCTGCGTTGCCACTGGACGCCTCGGGGCTGTAGGGGAGGATGGGAGCAGACTCTGGGGCCATCCCCCGTCTGCCCAGGACAGAGAGCAGCCGTGCCCTGGGGCCCTGGAGGACAAGGCTACAACGGTGTGTGTTGGCGCGGGGGTGGGGTGGGGTGGGATCAAAGCTGTTGCCAGTCAGGTCCCCACTCCTGCTCCCAGCCCACCTCGCGTCTCTGTGAGGGCCTGAGACCGGAGCATAATACACAGGCCCAGCAGCCTGTTCCGAGGACTGTCTGAGGCCACTGACCACGCAGAGCATCCCTGGGAGGACAGAGCCCTCCCCTGGGAGCTCCGGCCTCTAACTGCCTGCGGGAGCTGATTGCTCAGCCTGTAAGGGGGTTTACAGCCTCCCATAAACCTATTATGGCACATGCTGCATATCCAGCCCAGGCCCGTCATCATGCCAGGTGACAGTGCCGGTGTCTGGAAAGGCTAGAGTGGGGACCTTGGGGGCCGTGGAGACTAGGGGGACGCCCCAGTGCTCAACCCAGCCCCTCTCCTCGCCCAGCTCCTTCATACCCCAGCCTTCACGCCCCCCAGGAGGCCTCTCATGCCCTGGATGCGACCCCAGCAGGGATGGGGGCCTGGCTCTCCCTGTACCCTCCCAGGATCCACCCCCTCAGTCCCCGTCTGGACTGTGACACACCACCATGGAGACGGCCAATCCTGGGGATGGCGCAGAGGAACAGGGAGAAGGAGGAAGCCGGAGGTGCAGGAAAGATAAAGGCAGGCAGGAGAGAAGAGGGCTGGGCCCTCCCCACCACCCCTCTCCACCACCCCTCCCCGTTCCAGGGGCCAGAGTGCAGCCCAAAGGCAGTGATCGGCACCACCGTCTCCCAGGTTAAGATGAGAACCGCAAATCTCAGAGAGGCTGAGCCACTGCCAGGGTTGCATAGCTAAGTCACGCCACCTTAGAAAGCACAAAATGCTCCATAGGTGCTTTTATTTTGCAGATAAGGAAACTGAGGTACGGAGAGGAGAAGTGACAGGTCCAAGGTCACAAAATGAGTCAGCAATAGCACCGGCTCTGACTCAGCTGAACCGGGAGGTGGCATCTAGAAAGCCTTCCCATGGGAGACGCAAGGTCAGACTGGCCCCAGGGCACTCTGTCCCGGAGGAGGGGGACAGCTGGAGGCCCCGACTTTGCTGTCTGACTTGCAGACATTTACACAGCTCGTTAAAAAAATATGGCGTCATAAAGAGGAGAGACACGGGCTCAGTAAAGCCTCATCCCCTCTTTTATCTGCCAGCCCCAGGGCCTCCGTCAGGACATGCCAAGGGCACAGGAGGGAGGCCTGGGGGGGAGGCGGTGTGCAGCTACCCCCAGCGTCTCCCAGAGCCGGGTCTCGGTGAAGCTTCCCAAGCCTTCGTCTCTCCTGGGCTCTGTCGCAGCCCAGCAGGAGGAGGTGGGGTGACCTTGGTCCAGCGCATGAGCCTCTCTGGGCTGACCCTTCCCAAGGGCCTGAGAGAAGCCTAAACTGACTGGGTCCCCAATCTTTTCCATCTTCAGGGTTCACACCAGACCTCAGTGGTACCCCCCGTTCCACTTCTCTGCCCGCGCACTTCCCTGCAGCCGAAGTGAGGCACGGTTACAGCCTGTCCAGCAGGACACTTACAGCCCCGCCTTGGGCCCACGAGCCCCTCTCCGCGCTCACACCGCCGTGCGGTCGCCTGGAACAGAGCAGGAGCCTGCGGCCATCCGCCTGCCCCCTCCCCGGCCCGTCCCCCAAACCTTCCTCACATGCTGCTCAGTCGGGACATGCAAAGCCCCTAGAGGCTTTGCCCTCTGAGCAGCCACCTCCCCTCCACACCTGGAGGTCACCTCTCAGGACCCTCCCTGTGTCCTTCTTGGGCAGCCTGCCAGTCATCTACCACCTGGGGTAGACGACTCATCTGCTCACCTGGGGGTGAGTCCCTGCCCCTCTGCCTCACTTTCCCTCTATGTACAGCCGGGGTTGGACAAGATGGGCTCCAAGAGCCCCACCAGGCAAGACAGCCCCTGAGGGCTGGACAAGATCCTCTGCCCCAGCAGGGAGGTAGCGACCAGTGGGAGGCCCTGCAGGCAGAGTGTGGAGCGGGACTGCCTGGCTGAGAGCCGGAAGGACAGCTGTTCCCTTTCTCCTGTGGGACAGCTGGAAGGGACAGGGACGCTGCAAGGTCGACGGGCCCCTGCGGTTGCCCAGAGACAGAGGGAATGCCGCAGTGTAGGCGGGATGGAGGGGTTCTGTGGTGAGGCTGAGAGCTGCAGAGGCGAGGGCAGACCATGGTGGCTTCCCAGGACCCAGCTGGGCCCTCCCGCTGCCCTCCAGCCCTTCCCCACAAAAGCCAGCTCTCCAAACACTCTTGCAGGAAGCAGGTAGATGAGGGGCAACACCTGGTGAGCACCCTGCGGCTGTGGAGCCCCGTGACCCCAGGCAGTGGCAGGCTGAGGGAGAGTTCCCCTTCATGCAGAGAGCAGACGGGGGATCCAAGGCAGGCACCAAATTCTCAAGGGTCCCAGGCCATCAGCTCCAGTTCCCCTGGCTTAGGACGAGGGGAATCCACTTTGCCCTTGAAGCCTCCCCTGGGCCGGAGACAGAATCTCCCCTCCTATTGGCTCTTGGTGCCTGTGTGGAAGGTAGGGAGGGTGTGGGTGGCTGAGGAAGCTGAGGCAGGCTGTTCTGCAGAGCACCATCCAGGCAATAGGGAGCTATGGTGGGTGCTTGAGCACGAGAGGGTTACATCTCAGAATCTGAGGAGGAAAGATTTGAGCTGTGGGAGCAGAGGAGGGAGAGGCTGAAGACCCTTCTTTAGGGCGATATGCACACCTCTCTGTTCACACACACAATCCCTACTCCAGCAGGCACACATGTGCACACAGGAGAGCTCGCATCTGTACGGCCTCACACATTCTCCCACACCGACATGCAGCAATCTGTGTCCACACAAAACCTTTTCAAGGCGCCCGCAGGAGCAAACACGGTCAATGGACAGGAGATAATAGCTGTTACATCGAATACTCACACCGAACCCTCTGACCCTTGCATTCACACTAATGCACAGACCCACAGAGCAGCCCGCACCCCTCACACACGCAGGGCTGGGAACATGCACACAGCTGTCAGGTGCTGAGCCACATCCCAACCAGGCCCCCAAGCTCTGACCATCGGAGCCCTCCTAGAGGCCCCTGGCCCGTCTCCATCCCACGGTCTCTCTCCTTCCTGGGATCACAGTGCAGCCAGGCTGGCCTCTGTGTTCAGTGCTTACCCACCCTGCACACACGTGCGTCCACGCGCTCACATGGGCGTAACAGGGGTAGCAGCCTGGAGCCTCGCTCCCACCCTGGAGCCGTGACCGGCCAATGAGAGCGCACCGGGCACTGTCTCCTAGGCGACCAGCCGGAGCTGCCTGGCTACGGGCTGGGGGTGTGTGGCCACGGGGACCCCAATCACTGGGGACCCTGTGCACCGGACCCCGTTCTTGAAGGGTTAGTTAGAAGGCAGGGCTAGGCTGAGGGCAGGAGTGGTAGGGGGGCCTCAGAGGCGCCAGATGCTGAGACCGAAATGAATCCCAGCAACACTGGTCCCTCTGCATGGGCTGGGGACAGATGAGCATCCTGGCCAGAGGTGCTGTGTGTGGCTGTGAGGGGACCTGGCTCAAAGTCTCCAGGGAGCCTCCGTGGCTCAGGCCTGTCTCCTGTCTCCAGAGGATTCTGAAGCGGTCACACTGGCCGCCTTTCTTGTCCATCCTCAGAGTCCCAAGCTCGTTCTCCTCCAGGCTCATTGGTGTTCTTCCCCCGCTGGGATGTTCCCTAACCTCTCCCCATGCGCCCGCGTGTGCGCACACACACCCAGTCCTAAATCGATCTGTGCTTTAGGGCCTGCCACGTGGGGACACATCAAAACAAAGCATACCGTGAGGGGAGGCTCGCCCAAGGGCTGAGTGTAGGGATTTCGGAGCATGGGGTCTGGAGGCAGGTGACCTGGGTCCAAATCCTGGCCCTGCCACGTGCCGGCTGTGTGAGCTGGGCACGTTGCCCGTGTAACTTACGAGGAGGACGTTAGCCCACACCTGCGAAGCACTCGGAACAGTGTCTGGCACAGAGTAAGTGCCCAGCAAACGTCTGCCACCACTATCAGCATTCTATGGATTCCCCACCCAGCTCCAGCCCCTGGCCTGCATTCAGAATGTTCCCGACTATCGTGGGCCCCTGGACCAGGTGACTCACAGTGGCGGACCAGGAGAGTTTGTCCCCGCAACACAGGGAGACCCATTCCAACACCAGGTGCCCTGTGCAAAAGCGAGACTTGTCTCAGCCAGGTGGAAACTGAGAGTCATGGTGAAGACCAGTCATAATGGTCTTTTACCCTGTGAGACGCACAAGCTTCTCTGCCCTCTCTCTTTACGAACGTTACAAACCAGTGTTCTCCGCTTGCAGCCCGTCCATTGCAGTGGCCACTCTGGGAGGGGCCTGTGGCTCTCAGCCTTGGAGAGAGCCGTCACCATTTGTCTTCCTGCTCCCACTGGAAGGGGAGGTTGCTCCTCACCAGAGAGCAGGGTCTCAACTGCAGGAAAGGGCTTTGCTCAAGGTCTCCCCAACACTCTTTCACCCCACACTCAGTCTGTAGTTAGACATTTACCCAGGGCTGCTTCTGCCTGCGTCCATCCTGGAATCTCTGCTCTGTCTCCCAGGGCCTCCCTCCTGCTTGGGTCGGGTTCTAGCCCAGCTCACCTGTACTCCCTGTGTGACCCTGGTCAGTCTCCCCTATCTGGGTCTCAATTCCCCGTCTATAAAGTGGGGTGAGGACTCTTGCTCTGCAGCACGCCCCTGCTCCCCCTTTCCCACGTATCCATCCAATACCTACCTACGCCAGTCCCGGGGCCAGGCGCTGGCAATATTGCCAAGAACAAGACAAGCAAAGCTCGCGCCCTCAGGGAGGCTGGACACCAACCAGGGATTCACTCAGGTAATACACGTTTAAACATTGTGATCAGAGATATGAGTACCAGGAACTATGAGAAATCATGCAGGGTGGCACAGAAGCAGGCTCTGTGCTTCCCAAAGCACTCTCTAGCCCGTGTAACAACAGCGACGACAGCCATGGGAGTAATCATATCCCTTAGCTCGCAAGCACACCTTGTGTGCAGACTGGGCCCCACCTCTCCAGCAGCATCTCTGTCAGGGCCTGGACCCAGGTGGAACTGTCCCGAAATGGTCAGCCCCGGGCAAGCAGCAGCCCCCCACTCCCTTATCGCTGCGGGACCTCCACTCTGCCCTGCTTTGCATAATTGGCTTCCGGTGCGATCGCTGGCAGTGACTCGGCATACCCCGGTTTATGTCGCTGCTCTACACTAATCAGCCAGGCGCCCCGAGGCACATTACTGCACTTCTCTATAAAACAGGCCTAATCATTCCACTTTACAGGGTTGTTGGGAAACTTGGACACAGTGCTTGTGGAAAGCACCTGGCCTGTGGGATGTGCCCATAGGTGCCAGCTGCTGTCCTTCACTGGGCCTTCCAGGGAATGGAGTGCGGGGCTCTGGGCTTGGATACGTTTTAGCTTTCAGTGCTCTGCATCCAAAACTGTTTGAGTGTGAGGAACAGCAGTCCATTTAAAGCTGTCCTCTAACAAGGAGGTTTCTGTAAGGATATAGAGTCTCAGGGAAGCCCAGGCCTGCCTCAAGGGATAGTGGGTGGGGAGGCACTTCCTCTCCTCTTGGCTCAGCTCCTGGCTGCAGGCAGCTCAGGTCACCTGCCCCTCTCTGCAGAGGAGTGGCTTCCTCTTCTGCTCAATCAGGAGGTGCTTGACTAAACAGTTACCCTAAGATGGCAGCTTCGGCTCCCACAGCAACTCACGCAGCCTCCATCTTCAATTCCAAATTCCCAAGAGAAACTATGATGGGCCAGGATTAGGTCAGGTGTCCATCCTTGGTGCAGTTAGCCGAAGCAGGACCAGAAGGGAGGAAAGCCACCGCCTCCAGGCTGTGGGAGGGGCGGGCGTGTAGGTAGAGTGAAGTTGATGGCTTTCCCTAGATCAGTGGTCCTCAACTCTCCCTGCACATTGGAATCGCCAGGCGAGGTTTAAAAACCTGCTGATATCTAACTCCTGCTCCCAGGGATTCCTATTTCATTGGCATGGATGCTGCCTGGGTAACAGGAGCGGCGAGAGTTCCCCAGGTGATGCTAATGTGCAGCCAGGTACGGACCACTGCCTTAAAGACTTCCTGGTAACCGCGCCCACACTGCAGGCGCCGTCCTTTCCTCTACTTTGGTCTCATTTCAGGCCAGGTAACAGGTTCACCCTCCCTGGCCTAAATCAGTGTTTCCCAGACAGTCCCAAGAGAAGATAAGGTCAGAATTCTGGTTCCCAGTCCTGGCCCAACCCTCCTAAATCACAATGCCTGGGGAGGAGCCCTGGTGATTCTTACCACCAAGCAAGTTGGAGGACATTGGGCTAAATGGTGACTTTACCCACCATCAACACACCTGATGTGCAGTTGTGAGGGGAAATAGCCCAGGTGCAATGGAAACGGCTGTGTAACGAAATGGGAATTGTAATATGTTTTCAGCCCTGCTGCACAACCGTCATCAGTTGTGGCCAACCAGTCCGGTCCTCCCTGCTTCTCCTGAGAGGAGCAGGTGGTAGGGGCAGGCCTGACTCCCCAGATCTCTGTGCCGAAGAACAGAGTGAACATGTATTGTTTTGTCTGCTCGGAAGGGCCCCTGTTTTTGCAAGGTGCTCCTCAGCGCCCCCTCCCGCCCCGCCCGTCATCCTATGGTGTGAATGGGAACTGCCCTCTTACTGGGGGCACCTGACCCAAGCGGGGCCAACCACACCCACACTTCCTTGAGCCCTTTCCTAGGATACTGGAACTTGGAACCGGAGAATGTCACTGTCGGTTTTTCTCTGGAGCGAGGCCAGGAAAGGTGAGCCTGGGAGCTGTCGGGAGCCATGCTTCCAGTTCACAGAGGATGCAGGGAGGAGCAGAGCCCAGCTAGGCAGTCCCTGATTCCCGCTTTTCTCTGTGGTCCCCTCAGCAGCCCGAGGTCTGGGTCCCAACACCCCTGGGGCACAGCGATAATTAGCGGCTTTGCTGCCACATGCCATGGCCCACCGACTCCCTCCTTCATTCCTTCCCAGCTAAGTCTACGTCTTATCTGAGAGTCTGCTCCTCTCACTTCAGCCCTGGCATCCCTCCCTGTCTTAAGGCCAGTTTCAGCAGATTTCTGCCCTTTGAATACAAGGTTGCAGAGAAATTTTAAGAAACACGATTGCAGAATGAGCTGCCAGGCCTCCCTCTCCCAAACTGAAACCGCCCATCTGTGTCTGTCTCTACCTAGAGCTAGAAGGTCTCTCATCCATTCTGCTCCATTCAAGCCTCTCCCTCGCTCCCAACACGCACTTAGCAGAGCTTGACGCCCCAGAACGCAGCCCCCGCCGGCAGCCAGCACACCTTCTATTTCAGTTCCCTGCAACTAACCTCAGCTCTGTGCCCTGATTTCCAATTCCCACGAGACACGCTCTGATTGGCCGGGTGTGAGTCAGGTGACTTCAGCCTGGCCCAATCAGCTGGCGCTGGGGGAGGGCCGCCATGGAGAAGTAGCCGCCCCTTCCTGATGGCGGTAGGAGGGATGATTACAGCTGGTAGAGCTCGGGAGGTTGTGACTGCCACCCTGGAGGCGCCCGGAGCAGGGGCCTCGGAGAGGCCGCGTGCTATTCACTGGGCCCCTGGACAGCATCGTCGGAACGCGGGACGCGAGGGAGGTTGCCTGCGATAGATGTCAGTGAAGTCCTACTTGGTCCCTGAGGGCTTGTTCCTCAGCAAGTCAGGAGAACGGGAGTCTCCACGAGGGTCCGGCTGGGCCGCAGGCATGGTGGCTGGCCAGGAGGGCGGGCAGGGGCGACCCTCACGCTCAGCCCCAAGGCAGCAGCTGCAGCCTGCTTCGCATCCTGTCCAGATATTTCCAGTAAATAAACACTGACGCTTTCGATACCACGTTAATTTCACAGGCGGCTGCTCTGCCGACGGTTTCCGCACTCCGCCAGCGCCTCTTGTCAGCTTTGCACTCACAGGCGGACGCCAGCCGCTCACAGGCTGCCCAACATGCGGACGTAAAAACAAATGGCTCGGAACGCTCTGGTGAAGTGACGGGAACAACGTGGGTGCGCAGGCTGGGGGACAGCAGCCCCGTCCAGGGCCTTAAAGTCGACTGGGGCAAGGACTAGGTTGCAGGGCTTAGAATCCACTAGTGTGACCTTGGTCAAGTCTCTCTACCTTCCTGGGCCACAGTTTTGCATCTATGAAATGGGCATAATGTTACAGCACTGCTTCTTTGGGACTCTGGGTAATCCTTGCCTCTTAAAGCCCCTTCTTAAACTTCACAGGGGAATCTGATCCCAGTGATGGCTAGTGCCTGGCTTTGACCTTCAGCACAACACCCCAGAGACAGATTTATCACCGTTGTGTACATGGGAAAGCTGAGGCCTAATACAGAGCAATGATTTGCTCAGGGTCACAGTGGGGAGGGGAGCAGAACCAAGGCAGGAAGCGGGGTTCCTGCTCCAGCTGTCGGCTGCATAAGCCGGCTAGGCCACAGGGTCAGTGGAGCTGGGGACCTCTGCCTTGTCCCAAGCCCAACCAAGCCAGCCCCTTGGAGCATTTAGGCTTCTTGCTAACATGCATAGTTATGAGGTCTCATGCACATCCATGGTTATTCCCATTCTGGACTGAGCTCTCACCTCCTCCTGGCAGGGGTCCTCCTGTCCTCTAGGACCCTCACTGTTAGCCCTATTCCTGGGCCTCAGTCTCTTCTCTTACCGGCAGTCCCCCAACACTGCCCCCCACTTGATGCCAGCCCACACTGGGAGCTGAAGGGGGGCTGACTCTTTTCCTCCTCTGGCCACTCCAGCCCTCCTCCAGCTGGGAAGGGACATTTTTATCAACTGGGCTAGTCCTGCCACATTTCTGCCTACCACATCCCCAAGGCCCAGGTTGGACCCTAAGAGGGACCAGGCTGAGACTAGGTCACAAGCAAGTACAATGACTGTGCACCGCCTCATCTGCCATCTACTCCCTGAATGAAGGCTTCACTAGCCCGGAAGGACATCTAGGGGACACTGCAGCCCAGGGGTGGTGACAGGGGACGGGGGGCTACATCTCAGCCTCTCAGATCACTGTCCAGGGAGGCTCAGAGGGCCATCTTCTTTGGGAGCAGGGTTCTGGGGCTCCGACATGGCAGCTCACATCCACGCACTCCTGGCGCCTGCTTCTGCTCAATAAAGGCTCGTTAATGGACTAAAGTGAATCAGAGTCATTAACACTGATATCAGAGGCAGGCAGAGGTCGGCGCCTGCCCCCCAGACCCAGCCCGCAGTCTGGGAAATTTGGGCAAGGCCTTCAGTTCTCTGAGCCTCAGGGTCCTCACCAATAAGCTGGGACACAAATGCCCCCCTCGGATGGCTTCCCATCACCTGCTGAGGTCGGCATTCAAGGCCTCTTGATCTGGCTCTTTCCCACCTCCCAATCCCTGCTGCCCTACGTGGAGATTCATGTGCTCACACACCCAGCCGGGTGCTGTGTTCCCTTCACACGCCAAGCACCAACATGCCTCCAGCCTTCACACGCGTTCCCTCTGACCAGAAATTGAGTCCTGTTTTCTCCCTTCGCCTGCCCCAGACTACTAACCTCCTCAGCAGCCCTCAATACCCTGTGCCAAAGTTACCTCCTCTAGGAAGGCTTCCCTCACCCATCCCCACTCCAGCATGGCTTGGGTGGTCTCCCTCTCTGGGGCCACCTAAGGGAACTATCCATAGGGGGCTTACGTTTTGGAAAAATTTAAAAGAAGCCACACTTTCCCCATGAGAAATTGCCCGGGAGGGCCTGTCCCTCAGCAAGGCAAGAAGAGAGCAGGGCCCAGCTTCCTCTGCCGTTGGCAAAGCAGTCGCCTGCTCTGGTGTCTGCCTCCCTCGCTAGGCTGCCACCCCCTTGAGCAATGCCACAGCCCTGCTCTGTCTCACCCCAGGGCTCAGCACACAGTAGGTGCTTTCCTCAGCTGGGCTCCCAGAGGGGGCAGTAAGGGGTAGTTCCAGGTGCTCCGTCCAGCACCCTTTCTGCAAAGGGCATTTGGCAGGAAGGAAGGGCATGGCCCTCCTCAATCCCCTCTGTACCCCCTATGCTGTTCCTGAGTGGCCCCTTTAGAATGACCTAATTTTTACAGATTTTTCCTCCTTAATTACAGCCCATGTAACAGATAATACACCAAGCAAATAGGAGCCGTCCAGACCTCTCCCTTCTCTGGCCCCTGGGGAGGGAATTGTCTCCTAAATAAAGATAATCAACTATAACAGCCATTTACAGAAGGCCTTTTATGTGCCAGGCACTCTGCTCAGCCACTACTTCTGAACCTCACCCTAAGCCGTTCTACAGAGCGGGAAACTGAGGCCCAGAAGATTATGTGTTCCTCTGCGAAGAGGAGGAACACATAAAAAAAGCTCGCACTGTCCATTAAACCATACTGCCCGCCACGTGGGCAAGCCCACCTGCTCTGGGGATCAAAACCCCACCCTTGGTTTATCCATCTCCTGGGGCTTTTGCGCTGTTATCTCTGCTGCCCAGCAAGGGAAACAACCCTCTCTTTTGTCTCTCTGGGCTGCGTATGGACAAGGCGCAGCCGCGGAATCCTTCCCCTTTCCCACTGCCTGCACTGGCTGGGCGGAGACGGTCAGGAGGAATGTTATTGCAAGGGCTGTAAAAGCCAAACACAAAGGAGTCCCCGCAAAACCCCCAAACAAACACTCACACTTTTTTTAAAGCATGCAATCATGATGGCTGAGTCCTGGTTTCTTTTTTCTTTTTAATTTCAAAATATTAAGGGGATACAAATGTTTTTCTTACATGGATACCTGTTAAAATGCTTAAGTCAGGGCTTTTAGTATGCCCATCACCTGAGTAGTGTTCATCGTACCGACAGGGCAGTTTTTACCTCTCCTCTCCCCCCACCTCCCCCTTCTTCGTTTCCAGTG
This sequence comes from Indri indri, assembly GCA_004363605.1. NCBI lineage: Eukaryota > Metazoa > Chordata > Mammalia > Primates > Indriidae > Indri > Indri indri. The sequence goes on from RJWJ010000214.1 coordinate 108,645, forward strand.
ACATTTACATCTCTTTGTGCCCGTGCGTGCCCATCATTCGGCTCCCCGTTATTAGACAGCTTGTGTTTGTTTTCCATTCCTGAGATACTTCACTTAGGATACTGGTCTCCAGTTCCATTCAAGTTGCTGCAAAAGACATTATTTCATTCCTTTTTATGGCTGAATAGTACTCCATGGTATATAAATACCACATTTTCTTTATCCACTCGTGAACCGATGGGCACTTGGGTTGATTCGACATCTTCGTGATTGTGAATTGTGCTGCAATAAGCATTCGAGAGCAGGCGCCTTTTTGATAAAATGATTTCTTTTCCTCTGGGTTGATGCCCAGTAGCGGGATTGCTGGGTCGAATGGTGAGTCTACACTTACTTCTTTGAGGAACCTCTGTACCGTTTTCCAGCCAAGTCCTGGTTTCTAGTCTGTCAAAGTTGCAGCATCTGGTGAGGGACAGGCAGCAGCAGCGTTTGCTGGCGCTCTGAGTTTCCTTGCCTTCCACTCACAGACTCCTTGGAGAAGAACTGGGCCCTGAGGAAGAAGTCATCCAAACCCTAGCTCCCCAGGCCAAGGCTGATTCCTCTCTCTGTCAAGAGCCCTGTCCCTTAGTGGAATGTGCATTTCTCTGATTTTAGGGGTGGGCGAATTCCTGCCTACCTACCCCACCCCTAAGGCTCTTGGCAACAGGAATGGACAGTGGCAGCTTTAGCCTCTAGAAGGGTGGGAGGAAGCAGCATGCTGCCCTGAGCATGTCATTTCTGTCCCTGCCCCAACCCGTGGGCTCAGCCCCACGTCCGGCTGGGCTGTGGGGCTCTCAGGAGCAACCAGGCCAGCTGGGGAGGCAGCATCCAGGCAGGGACGAAAGGCAGCCATGTAAGGTTTGGCAACTCATTCATTCATTCCTTCCTTCGCTGAATGTTAGTGAACACCCACGGTGTGCCCAGCCGTGCACCTACTGTTGCAGGCACTGGGGACACGGCGAAGAACAAAACTGACACGCGTCCCTGCCTTTGCCGGTCTTGCGGTCTTGACAGCAGTAGCAAACGTTTTCCCTAAAGGGCAGATAGTGAGTCTTTCAGGCTTTGTGGGTCACATACAGCCTTTGTTGCATATTCATCTTTGTTTTCTTACAAACGCTGACGAATGTAATGACTATTCTTCATTCATGGGCCACACAAAAACAGGATGCTGTGTGAATTTGGCCCACAGACTGGGACCTGCCAAGCCTGGTCCAGTGCAACGCGGTCCAACAGGAAAATAACGAGAGCCACGTATTAAATTTTAAATTTCCAGTAGCCACAATTTAAAAAGCAAAATTGGACAGGTGAAATTGATTACAATAACATCATTTATTTAAGCCGATACATCCACAACATTGTCATTTCAACATGTATTCACTATTTTAAAATTAAAGAGATATTTTACATTCTTTTTTTGTACTAAGTCTTCAAAATCTGGTGTGTATTTTGTACTTATGGCTTATCCTGATTCGGACTAGCCACATTTCAAACCATCAAACAGCCACATGGAGCTAGTGGCCACGATATTGGACAGCACTGGTTTCGTGGAAGGAACAAAGAGTAAACAAGATAAATAAGTGAAATGGGCCAAATATTTGAGGGTAGTCAGCACTATGGAGGAAAATAAAGCAGGGAAGGGGTAGGGAGCGTTGGGTAAGAGTCCCTCTGACTCCTGGGCCACTCCTAGGTCTGGGAATTTCACTCGGGCCAAGTATCCTGTAATTCCCAGGGAAGCAGGGAAGTCGCCGGCAGCATTGTTAAAGCTTCCGGTGGACAAGAACTGAGAGGCAGCATCACGCCCTGCCCCTGCCCAGGGAGGGGACGTCTTTCCAGCTCCGTGGCAGATTCCAGTCCAGCCTCTACTTATTCACCTACCTCGTGGGGACTTGGTTGCCTCCCCAGGCAGCCTCTTCCTCCCTGCTGGTGTCTCCGATGTCACCTCTTTCTCCTCCTTGACTTTGTACCCAGAGTAATATATTTTTTTCTAAATTTTCTTTATTGTAAATGGTAAAATACACATAACATAATATGTACTGTCTTAACATTTTTAAGTGTACGGTTCAGTAGTATTAAGGACATTTACTGTTAGAGTGATATTTTTAAAAAGAAAGTTTTTTATGTTAAAATTTTTCAGTAGATCCCCACTGCTCTTAAGTTGAAGTCCAAAGTCCTTACCATGGTCTACACGGAGGCATCATCCAGGGCACTTTTGGCTGCAAGTAACAAAATATCCAGTGAGTACTGGCTTACACCATAGAGTAATGCACTGGCTCACAAAACGTAAACTTAAGTAGCTGGGCCTCCGAGGTGGTTGGTTCAGCAGCTCAAAGATATAATTCCTTGTCTCGCCTTTCATTGGCCAGAATTTAGTCACATGCCCATTCCTGAACCAATCACTAGACCCTTGATCTGAGGTCGCTTCGCCAAACCGCACTGCTGGGGGAAGGGTGGGGAGGATGTTGTGCCGCCCACCGTGTCCACAGCCATGCCTGACCCGGCCTGACCCAGCCTAACCCTCCCGGATCCGGCCTCCTCCGGCCCTGCCAAGTGCCCTCTTTGCCGCTGAGTCTTCACACATGCTGTTCCTTCTCCTTGCAACGCTTTTCCCATGCTGTGCCTGCATCCCCTGCCTTTGCCCAGCCACCTTCTCTTGCCCTCCAGTCCTCAGGCCGGATGTCATCTCCTCAGGAAGACCATGGCTGGTCTCCCGACCAGGTCAAGGGCTCCGTGAAGAAGGACAGGGGCCACAGCCGACTCACTTCCCAGTGCCCAGAGCAGAGACTGTACGAAGTAGGTGCTCAAAAAGTACTCGTCGGACAGGCACAAGTCCCACGTCTGTGTCTGACCTCAGGCATGACCTCGGCCAGGTCATGGGCACTTCTGTGGGCCTGGCCTGGGTTTGGGATGGTAGGAGGATGGGAGTGCTGGGGGCTGAGGCGGGGAAGCAAATCCAGCGCTGTGTGGCCAAGGGCCACCTGCTGCCACTCTGTTCAAGGCAGGGCCTCCGATGCCTGCGAGGCTCATGTGGAGCCAGCTCCTCAGCAGTGGCAGCTCGGAGGCTCTAAGAGAGTGGGAGGCAGGGAAAGCAGGATTGAAATTCCATCAGACGCTCGCAGAGCCTGCTCCCTGGAGCCCCCACGCCTTTGTTCCGTTTAATCAATATGTAATTAAACTGAAATCCCAGCTTAAGAATTTCCAGCGGTGCTGAGACCAGGCTTCAGAGGGTCTGGCAGAGCTGAGGCTCCTGGGTCCTGCAGCTTTTAGCCCCTCACCAGCCTGGCCTGCCCCTGCCCTGCTGGCCTCAAGGTCACCTTCCCCAGCCGGCCAGGCTGCTGTGGGACTCTGGTCTTCCGCAGGCTTTCTGGGGGTGACGGCAGCCACCTCAGGTGCAGGCGCATGCTCACTGGATCCCCAGCCCTACCCTGGGCCATCGGGGTTCTGGTCACCTCGCGTGGTGGTGAAACTGAAGAGAACATGGCCGTGCCAGAACTGGGACTCAAGCCTGCCTGTTCTGCTGCCACTTCCTGTCTCCCCCCTCCTCCGAGTGACCCAGACAGGGGCACTAACACCACCGGCTGGGTGTGCTGAGAACTCACTGTGTGCCAGAGGCTGTTCTGACATCTTTACGTGCATGAGCCCATTTAGTCCTCACAGCAGCCCCGTGAGGGAGGTACTATTATTAACTCCACTTTAAGATGAGGAAACTGAGGCACAGAGCACATGGTGGAGCCAGGACTTGACCCCAGGCCGTGCTTGCTCCAGAGCCCTTACACACGAAGGGCTCTGGTGTGCTGGGACCTTGCTAAGGGCTGCCTTGGAGGACACAGACTCTGTGACGCCCCGTCGCCACCAGCAGGCAGAGCCCCACCCACCTCCTACCCTGCTGCACGGCCTCCACGAGCCCCAGAATTTGCTCTCAGAAAAGAGGCGGAAACTCCTTCCGGGGCTCGTATAATCAGCACCCAGGGGTCTCAGTACTCCCACGTGGACAGTTCCCGTGTTCAGGGAAGTCTCAAACTCTGCCTCAGACCAACCCTGGCTGATAGAAGTATAATATGAGCCACAAACTCAAGGTACATATGGAATTTAAACTTCCTAGTAACCACATTAAAAAAAAAGAAAGAGTGGAAATGAATTTTAATATGTGTTTTATTTAACCCAATGAATCCAAAATAAAATCATTTTAACATGTAGTTAGTATCAAAAATTATCAATGAGCTATTTCACATTCTTTCGTTGTTCTAAGTCTCTGGAATCCAGGCTGTGTTTGTGTATTTTATGTTCGCGGCACGTCTCAAGTCACACGAGCCAAATTTTAAGTGCTCCGTAGCCACATGTGGCTGGTGCTCTTGTATTGGACAGCGCAGATGTGGACAGTCACATCCCGTGTTTTGTTAAAGTGCCCTAAGAATGGAGAAGATGGGGTTCCTGCCTTCAGGGCACTCTGAACTCGCTCAAGCAGGACCCGTGGGAGAAAAGCCTCAGGGAGCACGGAAAAGTATCAGGTGTCCCCCTGCCTTTGGGGGTTTGGGGGAGGAGAGGAGCCAGACCCTGGAAAATCCAACCTCGGGCGTCTAGGCGGGTAAGGGCACGGGTAGCATTACCAAGGCAGGGGGCGGCCGCCCTCCGGCCGACGCGATCCCCTGCTCACTCCTCTCTCCCCACCCCCCGCAGCTGCCACCCCGACACTTGGGGATCTCCGGGGGGAGGAGAAGAGGGAGCCAAACCAGAGGCAGCCCTGTCTTCCCAGAGGGTTGGAGAGCCCAGGCCCAGGTGCACAGAGGATCGGTGTCCCTGGGATCCAGGCCCATCTCACCCCTCCCTCCCCTGCCCCTGCCCCTGCCACCTGGGCAGGCGGGCGACTGCACCGGGCTGAGTCGCTCCTCACTTCTCATAAGAGCATGCTGCCGCCATAGTCTTTGGCAGACAACACGAGCCACGGCCAGGTCCCCAACAGGCCTGGCGCAGCCCTGTGAGGGAGGAAAATGGCTCCGTCCCTTTGGAAAGCAGAGACCACCTTTTCCAAACAAATCAATGCTTTGCCTTCAGAAACACAGGAAGCTCAAAGCCAACAACACCAGAAACATGTGTGGTGACTCCCCAGGCCCTGACTCAAGCCTGGGGAAGTGCGGTCCCCAGGCACATGCCGGCAAGGCAGGGACACGGGGGCTCCAAGAGTTGGGAAGCTTCATGCCTTGGAGTCTTGGAACCTGCTCTTGGAATCTTTCACTCCTTAGAATTATCGTCACGTCTTAGATTCCTCCCATGTAGGTGTTGCAAAGATGCCTGGAGCCAAAGTGCGAAAGACTCTGCTGCTGCTCATGCCGCAGCTCCCACACCTCCTCCGTCCAGGGCACGCCGCCGCGTCTCCCCGCCCCAGCCGCTTGGCTTTGGTGCGCCCCAGTTCCTTAGGGCAGGGGGCTCCTGAGAACTCTCCTTGTCCTCCCTGATATTCAGGGAGGGCTACTCCAGAACACCCCGGAAATTTGACAGACTGTCTCCCAGCTCTTCCAGAAGAGGAGGACACCAGAGCAATTAGGCCCTTCAGCCAGTGCCCAGAAGAAGCTGGCAGCCAGGTACCCACGCTCCAAGAGTGAAGGGCATGTGGTCAGCAGGGCAGCCTCTCTGATCCGCCTGCCCCCTGCCGACCCAGCCTCCTAGGTCAAGTTCTGGGACCAGGAAGGAGCAGTGCCCCTCCTCTTGCACCTGTCCGACAGAGTCTGGGTAAGAAGCAATCCAGGGAGCCATCTGGGACCTCAGTAAGCAGCCCGAGCTGGCCCCAGCCCTGAGGGCCTGCAGGTAAGGACCCTCTGAGGCATCAGAGGAGGGTGTGGGGTGCTGAGGCCAGAGGAGAGTCCAGGCCAAGACTAGAACAAGGGGGGCAAGGCCAGGCCAGCCAACGCTGGAGTTTCCCAGCTGTCATAGCTGTTCAGCGTCCATCCGCACTCCTCCCATGCCCCATGCCACAATTAAGGTAGTAAGTCCCGGGTGCAGTGGCTCACGCCTGTAATCCCAGCACTTGGGAGGCCAAGGCAGAAGGATCACTTGAGGCCAGGAGTTTGAGACCAGCCTGGGCAACATAGTGAGACCCCATCTTTAAGGAAAAAATTAGGTGGGCATGGTGGCATGTGCCTGTAGTCCCAGCTACTCGGGAGGCAGAGGCAAGAGGATCACTTGAGCCCAGGAGTTCCGGGCTGTAGTGAGCCATGATCACACCACTGCACTCCAGCAGCCTCGGCAACAGAGCCAGGTGCTGTCTCAAAAAATAGTAAGCTGAGGGCAGAGCTAGGCCAGAACGGGGAAAATGCTGGGGAGGCGCATAGCTGCAGAGAGCCGGCAGGTGCTCTGGGCAGGGGAAAGACATGAGGGGGAAGCTGCACGTCCTGCGTCCTCCTGGTGCTTCTGGAATGTGGTCCTTCCAGATGGAGCTGTTTAGGTCCAGGAGCAGCGTCTCAACACCACACTGGGACTGTGGCCGTAAGAGAGGCTGGGGGCCGGGCCCAGGGACGATAGCCAAGACAGTGAGGACATGCGGCAACAGTGGTCTAGCCAGGCCACTCCGATCTTCTCTGGCCAAAGTTCCAGTGCAGGAGCTGAAACAGTCTTGGAGTTCTGGAAGAGTCTTTCAAAAAGGGTGATATCTGTGGAAGCACCCCGAATGCTACTTGGAGCATAGGAGGTGCTCAGCACACCCACTCTGAATCCAAATCTGCCAGCCATTGGGTCCAGCGTGAGTGCGCCAGCATGAGAGTGGCCAGAAAGTGACCCCAGGGAGCAAAGTATGCAGAGTGGTTGGCTAGGACTGGGGGTCAGAGCTGTGACAATGACCCGGCTCCAAATGACCAGCCCCAGGCTACGCTGGCCTGGCTGGACCATACTTGCTCTGGGCAGGGTGAGAGGGCTCCAGCAGTCCCCTGCTGGGCAGGTGGGTGGCCAGATCCATCCTTCCCCATTGGAGCCGCAGCACAGCTGCACCGGGGCCAAAACCAACCTCCTTCCTGGGGCTGTCCCTGCAGGCTGCTCCCCTCTTGCCTCCCTCCCTTCCAGCTCGTGCCGGCCTTTAAGGATGATCTATGGGCCGCGTGTGGACAAAGGGCAAGTTGAGGCTGAAGAGAGAGCTAAGAAAATGTGAGACGGTTCAGCTCCCAGGGGCAGGCGGAGCGGGAGGCTGGCTCAGGGGCGCGATGGTCCTGGTGATCACAGTCCTCCACAGCCGCCTCCCCCACAGGCAGGACCCTCTGTTGCAGGGGGCAGCAGAGGCTGCCATGCCCCTGTTACACAGGCATAGAGGGAGGGTCCTGGCCCTGATTCCTGAGCCAGCCTGGTCCTGCCTGGTGCCCCATCTCCCAGCTCTTAACCCATCTTTCTGCAGCTGCACCAGCGGTTACCAGAGCAGGCAGGTCGGGAGGAGAGGTTGGCAGAACAGGGTTGGTACATGGAGGCGACTTTCAGATTCAACGGCCAGCAGAGGTCTGGGAGACACCGGGACGCGCAGAGCCTCGCTGAGAGCTGCAGGCCCCAGCACGCCAGTATCCGGGAGGCGTGGGCGTTGTGTGCAGCCGAAAGCAAGCTCTCTGCCTCACCCCAGAGCATCACACGGAGCAGTTCATGATTTTTGCCAAACCAACATACTATCTGTATTATACTTTAAATCAACTTATTTATGTGGAAATTTTATTTTAAAAGACACTTTTCTGTTAGTACCTTAAGAGAAAGCCCAGTCTCAATTTTCAGAAATAGAAGGTAATGAAGATAATATAATGAAATGATAAAAACAAAAGCCACATTCTATAAATATTGACTAGACACAGAAGCCAAGAGTCTTGGCATCTGAGGCCTGTTGTTTTGGGTTTAGGACGAGGAGATTTGCAAGAGTTAGAGGCGTTGAAGGCACACCAGCGCCAACTAGAGACTCAACGTTTCCATAAGGCTGGAAACCAACTGAAAGCAGGATAGCTTTCTAACCAGGCGATGACTTAGTGACACGATGACGTGCGCACGTGCGACCCAGAACCGCCCCCACCTGGTCCTCCTGCACTCGTCCATCCCACCCGGACCACCGGCTTCTCCCACCAGGATCCTTGCGCCGGCCACCTCGTGGCACCCCTGTGCCTGTCTCTCTCCCCACGGCAGCAGCGATCTGCTCAGGCAAGTCACGTCCTGTCACTCCCCCCGCAGAACCCGAGGGGCTCCCCCTCACCCAGAGTAAAAGCCAAAGTCCCTCCGTGACTGGGGGATCCTGCCAATCCGCCAGCCCCTTCTCTGACACCTCCCGCTCCCCTTTCACAGGGTCTCCACGGCTTCCTCCCTCACCTCCCTCAGGTCTTCACTCAGATGTCACCTCCTCCGTGCCACCCTTCCTGCCACCCTAAAATTACAGTCACCGCCACCACTGAGACTTCCTTGTCTCTTTCCTTGGTTTGTTTTTCTCCTTCGCATTTGCCAACATCTAACGGACCGTGTTTTACTTATTTATCTGATCTATTGACTATGCCCCCACTAGTCCACAAACTTCTTGAGGGTGGGGAGTTTTGTCTGTTTTATTCACTGCTGTGTCCTCAGCACCTAGAAAGCACTTAGATTTTTGTTGGAGGAAACAACGAACCTTATCCCGTCGCCAGCCAGAGGAAGCAGATTTGGCTATTACTATCCCATGCTACAGAGCAGAAAATGAAGGCCAAGGTCATGAGCCAATAAGTAGCAGAGTCAGGATTTTGAAGACAGACTTCAA
>RJWJ010000214.1:117490-259725 GCA_004363605.1 Indri indri
CCGTTTCCCCACGGCCTCCCCCAGCCCTGCCGTGCACCCCCCAGCCTGCCCCCCCACATCCTGCACACCTGGAGCCACCTCCCTGAAGCTTCTGCCTCTTGGAGAGGGAAGGCCCTGGGAGACCCCAAGGCCACCTTGTCACAGAGCTGGGAGGCTTCCTCCTGGCAGAAAGCTCTTCACTGAAATTGCAAAGAAGAGTGGCCCCAGAGCTCCAATCATCGCAGTAAGCATGAAATCGTCTCCAGGACTCTCATCTTTTCGTCTCAGCAGCTTCTTCAGGCTGGTAGCGGCAAAGCCACTCCCTCATCCCCAGCCAAATCCCCCCAGAAGCCACCTAGCCCCGTCCTGGGCTCCCAGAGCTTGGCTAGCACCCTCATTCACTCAAGGAGCCGGTCCCGGCTCGGAGCATCTGCTGGGTGCTGCACTAGCACCAGGTCCCAGTGCCCCGCCCCGTGCGCACAGCCTAGCAGGGGTAGAGGAGATAACGCAGCCTGGTGCGTTCTCACATGGGGCCGCAGAGGGCGTCACCCCGCCCAGGAGTGCAGACTTTGTCCTGATGGAACCGGGAGCCCTGAAGGAAGGCACGAGATCAGAGGCCAGGCTTTGCTTTTATGGGACAGAAGGTGTCTTCTCCCTGGGATCCAGTCTCAGCTGGCACTGGCCACATAAGTGACAGTCTCAGGCTGGCTCCTCCAGAAGCAGGCCCTGAGTCAAGGCCTCGAGTGCAGGTACTTCATTTGGGAAGTGACCCTGGGAAGCAGTGGGAGGGGAGATGGGAGGTGACCCGGGGAAGGGAGGGACGCCAACACAGGTGCGTTCATGAGAAGGTGACTGCCACATCAGAGTTTAGTCTCACTGGGGACCTCTGAGGGACTGAATACAGCATGCCCCAGAGCTGCCCTACGCGCGGGCTGAGGAGGCTGGAGTATTTACTTACCTGTCCCCGCCCCTCCGCGAAGCTTGTCCCCAGGAGTGGTACTCCTGGCACTGCTGGGGTGCCCTGTCCACGGGGCCGAGCCGGCTCCTGGGGCTGAGGAAGGGGCTGAGGAAGGGGCTGAGGAAGGCCTCAGCAGAGGATCGCGGACGCTGCAGGGGGAGGCTGCGGGGTAGGTGCGCAGAATAACAGGGTATGGGCAGGGCCTACGGCATCTGCTACTCCCTGAATGTTGAAAAGTCATGTAACTTCTGAGCCTTAATCTCCTCATCTATAAAATGGGGACAATACCACTCCCCTACAGGCTTATTTTGAACATTAAATGAGATAATAGCACAGTCCCCAGCACACAGGAGGCACGGGATAAAGACTGGCTTCCTTCTTTGGCAATATTGTTGGCTATCCAAGGCCATTTCCGAGAGTCATCGATGACTGCCCGGAGTGCAGTCCCCGCTGGAACCCCAGGCCCACAGAGACACGAGTGACTGCTGCTCAGCGATTACTCTTAAATGATTATTCCACAGCCAGCTGGTCGCCTCGGAGGAGCAGGTCCTCCCCTGCCTCTGCACCGCAGGGCCTTTAGCTGGCACCACGGGTCACGCAGGCGTCCTGGTCTGTTCCTGCTGCTGTAACAAAATCCCGCAGACTGGGAACCTGTAAAAAACAGGAATTTAGTGCTCACAGTTCTGGAGGCTGCCGGCAGATTGGTGTCTGGCGAGGGCCCGTTCCTCCCGAATGCCTCCTCCCCACAACGTCCTGACTCGGTGGGAGGAGAAAACAAGCTGTCTCAGGCCTCTGTTGCAAGGGCTCTAACCCCACCCATGAGGGCAGCCCCGATGACCTAATCACCTCCTAAGTCACCTCTTAATATTATTGCGCTGGGGTCAGGTTGAAACATGTGCGTTATGGAGTCACACTGACATTCAGACCGTAGCACGTGGGCAGAGAGGCCTGCAAGGTCCCCATGCCGGACCCCGTCACTGGAGGGGCCACACGGCCGGGGCAGGGAAGGCCAAGGAGGAAGGGAGACGGACTGTGCGGGCCATGGAGCAATCTGGGCCCTGTACAGAGTAAGCACCCGCGAGACGCCGAGGGCACTATGGCCGATCTGCTGAGGGCTCAGTGCCCCTTGCCTGGGGAGGCTGGGGAGGAGTCCCGGGAGGAGGCTCCATGGAGCAGGAGCCTCCCCCACCCGCTCTGGCTCCAATCCACTGCCCCTCCCTCCCCCCATCCCGCCAGCCTAGGCCTCTCGTCTCCTGCCCTTGGGGGTCCCTGAGGAGAGGGTCAGGCCAAACAGCTTCCTAGCCCTGCCCTCAAGACCGCCCTGCCTCCCAGATGCGGGCCCGATGTTGTCTGGGGGGAGAGGAGGGAGCAGCTTCTGCGAATGCCGGAGGGTGAGGGGCAGGCACCGGGGTTTGCGCAGCTTCCTGAACCCAGCCAGGGCAGTGCCGGAGAAGGAGGAGGGGGGTTGGTCTCCTCTGTCCCCGCCCCGTTCACGTAGAGATGCAGCCCCTGCAACTGCCCCAGAAAGCCGGGAGCAGCCAGTGTCACTGCCCCATTTCACGGATGGGAAATGAATCGGAGGGAGGCGTGTCTTCCTTCAGTCGCATTCGGGACTCTCATTGTAAGAAAGGGACATGGGCATCAACGGATTTGCCTTCCAAGATCCAAGTGACACTAACTGGGGTTTCTGGTAGCCTCAGGCATCCTCGAGGCAGGGCTCTGAGAGCACCCACAGAACCTCAGGAGGGCAGTGCTGGGTCCTCCCACTGTGCACCAACCTGGACCTGTGCCCCCGTGGGTGCCCTGGCTGGTGTCCCTCTCCATCTGCATCCCCACAGCCTGCTTCCACCCACACCTCTGAGGGAGGAAGCTCGCAGCACTGGGCAGGTGCAGAGAAACTCCTGCCCACTCTGGGGCATGTCTGCGTGCCTGTCTTGTCTCCCTGGCAGGCACCCCTGAAATGCTGCACTCCTGCCGTGGAGGAAGACGGTGCAGAGACGTCCAGTAAGGAGGGGGCTAAGGGCTGCCTTCTGGGCTGGGGCCACTGGCCTGGTCAGGGCCCAGGAGTGACCCCCTGCCTCTCCTTCCACTGCCCCCATGGAGGGAGGGCGGTCAGCACCATGCTCAACCCAGGTGAGGAGGCTCCTGCCCCGAGCCCTTCTCTTTAGAGGACCCTGGAACATTCTGCCGAAATGGGTTTCTCCCCTGGGCTCACCAATGTACACACTCAAGGCCTGAGGGGTGTCTAGGGGCTGTTTGCAGGGTGGGGAGGGACAGAGCTTGTGCACGCGCACCCACGTAAGTGGGCCAGGCCCTTCTCAGGGTGGCACAGAGCTAGGGGTGGTGGGAGGAACCCGGGCCCGGGCCAGGGACTGGGGCCTGAGGGCCAGTTCTTACCAAGAAATCTGTACTTGAACCTGGCCTTTCAGGTTGCCGCTTGTTAAGGTAAGAGACTAGGACATTTTTTTAACAGTTTATTAGCTTGATGTATTACCTTTAAGTATCTAGGCATATGGTACTGAGCCTCCACCCATACCATTGCCCAGACCTGGCGAATGTGAGGGGTGGGCTGGGGGGGTGGCTGGGGCATTAGACTCACTTCCCTGTGCTCTGAGATGGCATCTCTCAGCAGGGTGGGGCAAAGCAGCCACCTCCCAGGTGATGTGACTAGAGTCACAGCTGCCAGCAGCAGGCACTATGGGGTCTCCCAGCCGGCAGGGGTCTGGGCTCAGCAATCAGGGCCCCACTGTACAGATGGCAAAACTGAACCCCGGGGCCTGTGGGGGTTTGTCCAACGACGCGCACAAGTCCCGCGAGCAGGCAGGCGTGCGTGCAGGTGCGCACGAGCGCGTGGACTGCTGGATCGGTGGGGCTCCTCCTTCGCGTTTCTCGGCATCAGGGAAGATCCATCATTTCCTTTTCCTGTAATGATGTCGACCCGATTAAAGTTTTTATTGGATTTTACAAAATAATTTCATACACGATGTTCCCTGGGGGCCCTGCTGGAGGAGGCCATGGCAGAGGGTGGAGGGTAGGGGCTGGGGGGTTGACATGAGAAGAGGGAGTGACAAGCAGATTTAGAAAGAGGTTGAGTCAGAAAATAATTCCTGTGTGGCTGAAATGGTCGGCGGGCCCAGGCCAGGCGGAGGGAGATAAAAAGCCGGGCCTTTTCAGTCGTGCTCTCTGTGAGCTTCGAGTGGGAACATTGCAAGTGGGCCGGCCGTGGGGAGACATCAGATGGCCCCGGACCAGGAGGGGTCCTAGGGCTACGGGAACAAAAGATGGATGCTCAAATGTTCCTCCCAGCCCAAGGCTCTGGCCCACTGCTGGGTCAGGAATGCCAAGGTCTGCGGGCGCACTAGGGTGTCAGGGCCAAAGCCAAGGGAGCCTCCAGATGGTGACAGCCGAGGGCAGGCCGGGGGAAGCCCCTTCCTGCTGTAGTGGCCACACTGTGGGCACATTCGGGGACCCACAGGACAAGTAGCCTGGCTCAGTCACACCCTGGCTGAGTGACCTTGGGAAAGTCGTCTACCCCGTTAAGCCTCAGTTTCCCTACTTTGCAAGGCATAGGGATGTGGGGAGGATGCCAGGAAAGTACAGATGCAGGGGCCTGGCACAGATGGGTGCCCAAGCCTGGCAGCTGCTGTTTTTTTATTACTGCTCTTGTAATTTCGTCATTCTTTCGCTTACTCTATAAGCTCTCATTCGTCCTACCTGCTCTCTGCTGGGCACCGAGGATAGAGCAGCGACAAGCCCCTGACGTTATGGGCCTTACATGCTAGAGGGAAAACCGACACCAAATGAAAGGATGTAAAATACGTTGTATTTTCGATGGTGATAGGTGCTATGGAAAAAAATTAAGCAGGGACTTGCGGGTGCTGGGGAGGGGCTGGAATTTAAATGAGTGTTCAGGGAAGGCCTTACTGAGGAGGTGGCCCTTGACTACAGGTGCACAGGGGGTGAGGCCGTGAGCCCTGTTCAGATTCTCTGAGGTCAAGGGCACAGTGAGTGCAAAGGCCCTGAGGCGGGGCGTGCCTGGCATGTGGGAGGAACATGGAAGAGGCCGGGGTGGTGGAAGCTGAGTGAGCTGGCGGACGGGGAGGCAATGGGGCCGAACGAGGGTCTGCCCCTCCCTGCCTCTCATTCCCAGGCCCTCCCTATCCTGGACACACCAGCCTATGGGTTCCGACCACGGGCCTTGTTTGCATGCTCTCAGCAGGAGCAGGGTGACGTCAATGCAACCCCTGGGAAGAGCGCCTGCCAGGACGGACAGAGTGCCGGGCAGGCCCTGGCTGGATGCCAGGCTGGGAGCCCCTCCGAGGTGAGAGCCCCCTTGCAGCAGACACAGCCAAAAGCCCCCGTGACCAAGAAGGAAACATGAACCTGCCGTGGAAGCCACGATTGGCCGGGCAGAAGGCTTGAGACACGGGCCTCCTGTGGGGGACACGGCCCGCCCCACCCTGCTCCCTGGGGCGCCCACTCTGTGCCGTCCCCAGGATGCAGCCAAGGCCGAGTGTGTCCAGGACCACTGTGCCGGCTGAGGCAGGAGGGGCTGAAGTCCAGCCTTCACTCCACTTACCAGCCCTGCACCATGGCATGGGGCTACGGCCCCCCCAAGAAGGGCATCTCTTTCTAAGTTGCACGAAATGCTGTGAGGGCTAGCAGAGACCAGCCTTGGTTCCTGCCTGAGGAGCCCCCCATAACCCCATGGTGGATGGACCAGGGCGGGTCCTGGACGGTGTGAGACAGATCACTAAAAAGAAATCACTGCTCGGTGTCGGGAGTGTCTTGGCAGGTGTCGGGCCAGGCGTGCCAGGAGATTTAGCCCAACCTGAGCACCCTCAAAGGTGCTGGGACTGGCCAGGTGGACATTGGGAGGGTTGAGGGGAGCAGGTGATACCCAGGGAACAGCCCCAGCAAGGCCTGGAGGTCTGGGCAAGCACAGTTTAGGCAACTGGAAATAGCTGGAACAGAGGGTTTGCAGGGGAGGGTGGTGGGGATGGGCAGGGCATGGGCACCCAGCTTAGGGGCTTGCAAGTTCTCATCAAGATCCTAGGAGGGCATCAGCTTTGCATTCCAGAGCAGGCTCTGGCTCCAGTGTGGAGGTTGAATTGGAGGGGCCAAGGGTACCACGGAGACATCTAGGAGAGAGAAGGGGTGCCGGGGGGGTGAGAGTGGGGGGCACAGCGTGAGAGCCACTGGGACGCAGAGCACTTCCTGGGTGGGAGGGACGGCGGAGGCGGGGGCAGAACCCTGGGGCAGAGCAAGTCTGAGCGCGGCAGGAACGGGGGGCCAGGTTTGGGCATGCGTGTCTGGCAGTCTGTGGGGGCTGCGCATCCCCACCTGCCAAAGACCCAGGAGCCAGGTGAGACCTGGACCTTCTGGGCCCAGAGCCCTCGCTTCCACCCTCCCCTGCTCCGTGCTGCCTCCCCACCGCCTCCTCCTATCTGTGCCAGTCTCCACTCACCCTTCCAGGCCCCCAAACAGCAAGCCCTGGACAAGGGTCAGCGGAAAGGTTTTCGCCAAGCGGAGTTATTTTTGCAAAGTGACCAGATATTTTAAAAAACGGCAAAGCCCACAGGGGTGCATGCCTTCCAGGGCGTCACTAAATCGAGGGTGGGGACACCGAGCAGCCTGGCTGGCCCAAATATTTGCCGCGTTGCTGGGTAACCACCAGTTGGCCCTGCAAGCTGGCATCTGTGGAAACGAGGACTTGGAAGGAAATTCGCACGGCCGCCAGGGCTGGCATCGGAAACCATTAGCGAAGCCAGGAAGCGCCCCAAATGTCTCCAGAGAGGGGGCACGCTGATCCTCCGGAAGCTGTCCCCCAGGAGACAGGAGGCGTGAGATGGGATTAGCAGCTTCTAGGGAGACCCAAGTGGCTGCGTGAGCCAACCCACAAATGAGCGTCACGTGGCTCCGCCGTGCGGCGTGGTGGGCAAGGCCAGCTCGCCGCTCCAGGCCGCGGGCCCCGGTCTCCGTCCCCCTCTCTTGCTCTGGGCAGCTGCAGTGGTCGCCCACATGGGAGCATCGGCTATTTCTGTGAGGGTCTGCCCGCCCCATGTCCACTTGGGCAGGAAGAGGCACACACAGAGAGGGGGCAGCTCCCTACACGGTGAAGCTGGAGGGGCTCTGAGAGGACACCTCCCCACACACCCACTCTGAGCAAGGGGTCTGCCGGGTAACCCACCACCAGGTGTGGGACTCCCTAAGAGTTGGGAAGACATTGGAGGGGCCAGGACACCCCCATGCGGGGCAGCAATCCCAGCTGCAGTAGCCCAGGCCAGACAGCACCCAGGAGGCGCACACCCTGCGGGATGGGGAGGAACTCGCCACCTCCAGAAGCAGTTGGTCATTTTGGAGACAGCAATAACTGTTAGAAAGTTCCTGAACCTGAGCTTGGCTCTTCCTTTGTGGGAAGGCAGGGGCTGTGGGAGCACCAGTCACATGTGAGGCTGTGATGACCCAAGTGGTTTTCCCTCCCACCCTGAGAGCCCCTGAGGCGCCCAAAGGAGGCCTGGATGCTCAAGCTCTGGGAAGACAGCGTGACAACGTGCAGAGATGCGGCCTCGGCCTGTGCATCCCTAACCACAGAGAGCAGGCGGGCAGGCAGGGAATGGCACCCAGCTCCATCCTGTGTGAACTCCAGACCCAGCACCCCAAGCTGGGAGAACCAGCAGTGCTTTGCCTCTCTGGGCCCCTGGTTTCCCCTTTGTGAGATGGGTGCAGCACCCGTACTGCAGGGGACCATGGTGAGGACGCCGTAGTTAATGGTCACAGAGCCACCAGCAGGGGCTGCGTAACTGGGAGATGAGGTAATTGTCCCCTTTTCCTCTCCAGATGGCCCCTGTGCTGACCCAAGTGTGCCCTGTTTCCTCTGCCATCGGAAGGATCAGGCCTCTCCTAGCTCTGTTCCGCCCTCCCTCCGTCCTTTCTCCCCTTCCAGCCGAATCCTCCACAAGTGGTCGGCATGAGCCGCGCCCCCCAGCCTGGACAGCTGCCTTCCACCCGCCTCCACTGCTCAGCGAAGGCCCCAGTCTCAACCCCCAAAGGCCCATCCTCCTCCTCTTTCTCCTCTTTGCGGCTTGAGGTACAGCTGACATCTTCCGTCACACATTCGTCTGCCTGGGTCTTTGGGGCTCCAGGCTCCAGGTGCCCCCTGCTCCTCCCTGGCAGTGAGGACAAGGGCTCTGGCTTAGAGGACACTTGCTCAAGCCCAGTCTTCTGAAATCTTATTGGAGCCTCCGTACCTTTGGCAGTGTGGCAACGGCAGTGTTCTGCCCACTGTGCAGGTGGTGGGACTGAGGCACAGAGAGGAAGCCACACACTCCAGTGTCGGGAACCCAGGGTCTGCGGTGGTGGATTCAAATCCCACGGCTACTTGGTAGCTGCGCCACCTTGACCAAGTTGCTTAAGTGCTCTGGGCCTCAGGCTCCTCATTTGTAAAACAGGGAGGAATGTACTCGTATCTTTCTCTTGGAGTTGCTGAGGATTAATGAGTAAAAGTGCTTGGCCCAGTGCCTGGTCCATCATGAGTGCCTGGTAAGTGCGGCCTTCCCCGGGGGCAGAGGCCCAGCGAGGGGAGCCTGACTTCCCGCCCCACAGGGCAGCACACGGTGTGGGCAGGGCAGGGGCTCCGGCCCTGAGCTGCAGCCTCCATCCGGACCGGGCAGCGCGGACCCGGGTGAGCACAGAAAGTGCTGAGCTGCTCCGAGGTGGGAGGCGGGAGGGCAGACTCAGCAGTTCTGGCCTCGAACGGGACGGGATGGGATGCCGGGCTGGGCAGTTGACGAGAGATTATGCTAGAATGGGGGTTTCTTGCGTCTGTAATTACTCCCTTCCCCTCCGCCTCCCTGGCTGTAAAGGACAGGGACTCACTCAGCGTTTGTTGGAAGGAAACTCGGGGTCCTCCCTGCCCACCTTCCTGCAGAGCTCAATTGCAGGGCCTCCCGGTCCTCACACAGACGGCCACACCGTCCCTCCTGCTCACTGTCCCTGTTTCTCAGAGGCCGGGTGGCTCAGGCTCTGCAGCCACTGGGAGTCCTGGCACCGTGCCCCACCAGGCGCCCAGTCCTGCCCAAGCCCTGCCTTTGTTCACGAAGAGAAGAGAATGTCTGTGGCCAGGCGCCCACCATGCGCTCCGCATCCATAAACTCACTGGGCCTCACAACACCCCCCTTGCCCATCTGCAGGTCCCTGTACTTGGAGTTGACAGCCACATATTCCTCCCGGGAAGGCACTGCATGCCCAGCCCCGCCTCCCTGACTTCTGGGAGGGGTCCCTGGTTTTCCCCAAGGAGCCTCCCCCGCCCCACTCCCAATCCTTGCAGTGGGGCCGACTCTTTCCCTGTCCCTAGGGGGTGGGTGGGCATGTGACCTGGGCCTGGCCAATGAGAGGGTCGCGTGCTTCTGATGACAGTGATTGGTTCAGCTTTGGGAACATGACACAAGCTAAACCAATAATACTGCATTCTGGACTTTAGCTGGAAGTGGTGGGGATGGAGCCAGCAGGACATAACACTGGAGCTCCCAGGGGCCACGACGGGGAGGGAGCCAGTTTAACCGCCACTGAGGAAAGTGGAGCAGAGACAGAGACAATGTCCTCACTAAAGCATTTGTGCCTCTAGATCTAGCTGTGCCTGAAGCCCACATGCCCCTGGCTTTCTCAGTGACAGACTGTAAGTCCCCTCTCTCTTTTATTCTTTTGCTTAAGCCACTTAGAGTTGAGTTAGGGTCATTTGTACCCAAGAGAGCCTTGACTAACGCAAGAATAAAGATGCTGGAAGGGCAGGGCAGAGCCCTGTGGCACTGTAGTGAGGACATCCGTCTAGGCTGACAGTGATCCATAAGTTGGTTCCCTTGGGGACAGCTGTTGGGGAATCAGTCGCAGCGCATGCCCTGTCTTCTGCAGACTCAGGGCACCATCCGTCTCACCAACGTCAAGTGCAAAGCCTTGAAGTAACCCAGGCACACCTTGCGCCCTAGTGCCCTGTCAGGAAGGAGGGTTTGGTCACTTTGGCCTGCCCCACTCTCGGTGAACCACGTAGAACTTTCTCAGGGTCTCCAAACCTCCTTTGTGAAGGCCTTTGGAAGGTTGGGCTGGGACTAATGTCAGGTTCACTGGCAGCTCCACTTGGCAGCTGCAGAAGGGCTCTCTCTGGGGACCCACGAGAGCCGGGGAGGGCCATCCACCAGCCCCGGCAAGGCAGGCAGATGCAGCAGGATCTGACAGGCCAGACTCGGAGCAAAGGCAAGTGGGGGGAAGCAGGCAGGAGAAGAAAGGGTTGCTTCAAAGCTCATAAAATCACAGCAAACTGGACTGCCCAAGATGAGCACTAGCTGTTTCCTAGATTATGCAGATTTGTGCAAATTTTATGCAAATTAGCCACGGTAAGGTGGCAGGGGGCACTTGCTGACAGCCTGGCTCTGGAGCCTTCTCATCAGTCAGCCTTGGCCTCATTCAGGGAGTGGAGGAGCTGTCACCCTCCAGGCAGCAAGAGGGGAGGGACAGGGTCTGCCCTATCCCTGCCTCCTGCCCTGCCTTCCCCACTACAGGGCCCTCCGCAAAGCCAGACCCTCCAGCCCACCCTCCACATCCGGCTCCTGTCCTGGGCTGCCGACTCAGAGACAGCCACCAACAGCTGGGCCTTTCTGGTCACCTGGTCCAGCTAAGCCTTCCCATTATACAGATGAGGAAATAGAGGCCCAGACCTGGAAAGGGACCTGCCCTGTCCCTTGAGACCTTGTTGATGGACTCAGACTGATGCACCCACCTACCACGCCCCAGGAGACTTGGTCTTCTGTGTGGTCAACACAGGCAGCCCTCTATTGACTTCCTACCCCACCCGGGCCCCAGATACTTTTCCTAATCCCATTGCTGTACCTAGAACTCTACCATTTATGCTCTGGGTCTTTGGGATGGGGTCAGCCATTAGAGCCTGGGGCTAAAAGCTGGCGAAGTTTGGTCCCCAGGGTGTGGGTGCTGAGGCCTGGGCCTCGGTGATCCAGCAACTTGAAAGTCTGCGCTGGCCCCGTGCACTGGGAGAGTGGGAGCTCCTCTGAGCGTTATCCCCGCCTTGGTGCTCTCAGCCCACCTGGGCAGCCACTGGACTGTCCCTCCACCCTTTCATATTCTTCCCTCCCTCCAGTCTCAAAGAAGGAAACAGCACAAATGGCTCATCTTTGTCACACAGTTGCTTTGTGCCAGGCACCATCAGAGACATTTGGGACCTAACGGCAGCCCTCTGGGTTAGAGTCTACTACTGCTCCTGTCTCACAGACAAGGGACCGCGGAGCAAAGAGGCAAAGTCAGTTGTTCGTGGTTGCACATCCCCGAAGTGATACAGTGGGGGCTCACCCAGGTTGCCGGGTGCCAGGGCACAAGCTTAGGAGACCCATTCAGAGCAGTCTCCCTCCTCCTCCCCCGGGAAGCCTGCCCTGACTTTGCGGTGCTAAAGCCATCTGCCGGCGTCAGGGCTGCGCTCATTGAATGCACGATTCACTCTGCTGCCCCAGAGTCCAAACCTGGGCCTTGGCCTGAATTTGCCCACCAGGCCTGGCAAGAGCTCTCCGAGGACAGGGCAGGGCTCACCTCCTCCGTCCCCACCAGAATATTTCCCCATGGTGGCCAGCACAGAGCCAGGCCCCCAGAGGGGCCCTAATCAAAGCTGGGGCCTGAGGGAGGGTTGTGGAGGGGTCGAGGACCCCCCGGCCTAGACAGGGTTCCAGCACCCGCCACACAGAGCCCAGCTCTCCACGTCTGGGTCCTCTCGCGTGCCAAGCTCCCCTGGTAGAAGAAAAAGAGAGAAAGAAGAGATTATCCTTGTACCCCTCCACTTCTCTCAGCACCTCCTGTTCCCAAGGGCAGCATCTGGCTCTCCTGGTTGTTTTGTCCCCTGGAGCCCAGGGACCCTCAGGGAGCATCCCGCCCGGGCCTACAGGATGCTCCCCTGCAGCAGGAAGAGGAGCCCAGCTACAGGTGTCAGGAAGGCCCTCAGGAATGCTCAGGTCCCACTCTGGTAGTACAGACGGGGACACCGAGTCAGGGCAGAGGTGGGTCTGAGCCGGGGCTCCTGCCTGTCTCCTCCCTGCCCCGGACACTATGCCTTTGTCCACAGAGGTGGCACGTCTTTTAGTGTCATAGTTGTGAGGATCGGAAGGCAGCCCTGCATCCTGCCCTAACAGGGGACGAAGGCACAAGCAAGGGACAGCCTTGGCCACTCACGGCCACGGGGCCCCTGGCCGTTCTGCTTGCCCTGCCGCCCCAAAGCCAGCCTCGGCTGCCGGCCCAGCATTCCTGAGCCCCGCTGGGCTCTCCCCAGTGCCAGTCCAGAGCCTAGGGGCTGCTTCTTGCTGAGCCAAGTGACACGGCTACGCGATGAGTTTGTCAGCCCAGTGGTGACCCTGCTCCTCCTGGAAGAGCCCCTCGTCCCTCTGTCACCACTAGCTACTTACCTGACAGCCCCGAGGTAACAGGAGGCCTGTGGGGCCCTGGGCCTCCCTCATCGGGCAGGGGCCGAAAGGCCAGAGGGGCCCAAGGAAGATGGGAGGGCGTGGGCTGTGCAGTCAGCTGCGCGGCCTGGGGCAAGTCGCCTCACCTCTCTGAGCTCCGTGACCGATGTCTGTAAAGGGACTCATTGCTCCTGCCCAGGACTGAAGTCAAATAGCATCCAAACGCCCTGGCACGGCGCCGGGCACACGGGAGGCACTCAGAGAAAGGGAGGCCCCGCTCCTCCGCCCGGCTTGTGGGTGGCGCCCGCCCCACCCCAGTCGAGCCCGGCTCCCCTCCGACCACGTGGACACACCGGCAGTGCCGCCTCCACCCCCGGATCCTCGAGTCTCCCCTCCGAGGCCGCCTTGGGCCAGAACTGGAGAGTGGGCAGAGACATGGCAGGGTGTGAGGGGCGACGAGATGGACCCCACACTGCCGGCGCCCCCCGCAGCGCCTCCCCACCGCTCAGCATCTGCTCCTCCCACAGGACGCCAGACCTGACACCTTCGTCCCCTGTGCACCTGGGGGCTGCGGGCAGGTCTGAGCTAGACCAGGAAGACCGCGTCATCAAGGATGTTCCCTAGCAAAAATCAGAAACTGCCCGCATGCCCGTCAGTAGGGGGATTGTTAAAAGAACTAAGGCTCATCCTTTCCAAAAAAACACCTCGAAGCATTTAAAAGGAGTGAGGCAGGTCTATACGCAACAGGGAGCGTTCTCCCACACGGGTGGGAAGAGCGATTTCCAGAGCAAGAATATCAGGCGGGATCCCACTGATGTTATCAGAAGCGCCATATTTGTGCACACGCAGCTCCTGTGCACGTTACCACGTTACGCGGCAGTCCGCGAGGCAACCTCGGACGCCCACGGCGGGAGCCACGGAGGTGCTGGGTGAGGAGGGGAAGCCCCCAAGATGTGCCGCTGCATCGTTTGAGGTTTTGTGGTGACGTGTGTTCGTGGATTACTGAAATGCACGTGTAAATATTTTTAAGATCATGAGATCATGAAAGTGAATTCACGCACACACATTTCGGCAGGCCCCACCACAGCCCCCCGGCCGGGTCAGCCTGCCCGGCTCCTCCTGGCTGCCCCCGCCACTCCCCCACAGCCCGCTCTCCAGAGAGCTCGCCGTGGTCCGACCTCAGGGTCACGGAACCGTCAGCTCTGTTTTCACGAGTGTCCATCAGCCATTCTTGGCGCCATCCCTGGCCCCTGATCAGGCTCTGATCCCATCAGCTTTGTCACGGCTGCTCCCTGGGCCCCAGCAAGAAGCCACGAGGCAGGGACAGGTTGGGATGCAGCCCTCAGGCCACAGCCCCCGTAGGGCCCGTGGAAACAGCCTCTTTCCAGAATCCCGGAGCCATGAGTCTGCTGTGCTCTGCGGAAGAGCGAGCCTGAACCCCAGCTCTGTCCTGTGTCTGGCGGTGTTGGGGCGACAAGGGAGGAGAAGACCTGGCCCTGCACTTAGGGAGCCCCTGGTCTGGAAGGCCTTGGAGGCTCTCCGTGCGCAACAAGCGGCGCTGGAGCTCAGAGACCGGCCAGACTGTTCATCCCGCACAGCGGGTAGCACAGCAGGTACCTGAGCCTCAGGGAGGCACACTGACCTGCCCGAGGCCCGAGTGAGTCTACACAGACCTCCTGCCCAACCCCCAGCTCCCGCCCAGCCCTGAGGTCTGGCTTCTCCCGTCCTTCCTGAGCGGCTCCCAGTGGCAGAAGACAGTCCAGAGGCGCCGGCAGAAGCCAACCAGGCAGGGCCCAGGGCCGGAGGGAAGGCGGGGGCGGCCCAGGGAAAATATTGACTTTCTGGCCAATAAAGCCAAATTCCATGAAAGCTGCAACTCCAGACAGAAAATCCGTCAGTGTTTCATAAATATTTGAAAGTGTCCGGTTGATTATCACCCTGCGATGGCTGCGGCCCTGGGTTTGAGGGGCAGGGACAGAGGCCCGGCCCCCACCACGCCACGTAGCCACCCATTCCAAGCTGTTCGTGTTTGTGTTCACTTCTGAAAGGACACAGAGGAAACCAAAAGCAGGGCTTGCCGTGTAGGAGGGGAGGGAAGACCTTTTACTCCATACCGTGTTATCTCGTGGAATTTTGAAACATGCGAATGTGTTCCCTTTTCAAAATAAATGACATGTTAAAGCTGTCCTGGGGCCGTTGCCTCTCTGGTCCTGTTCCGAGGCGGTGAGGACATGAGGACGGTGCAGGCTCAGCCCGTGGCGGCTGCGGAAAGCCAGGTGTCCCTGCTGACGTTCGCAACAGCTTTTGGCTGGCGATGGTTTGTGCATCTCTCTCCCCGAAGACCTGTGAGCTCTGGGGGTTGCGGGGCTCGGACGAGGGCATCGCTGTTAAACCACCCTGAGTGTCTGAGGGAACGGCTCTTTGTGCCACAGATGCGGAGCAATGACAGGCTCACACAAGTACATTCGTGACAGACTGTGCCCCCGGACGTCCTGCCCCGGCCCCCGACCCACGCTGCTGGGTTGGTCTTCCGTGGCCAAAGGCTGCTTGCCTCCACCTCGATTACACAACAGGTGACTCTTCCACCACTGGGAGCTGGTTCAGAAGGACAAGCCCAGTCAGTGGCAGGGTGGTCCTGGAACCCAGACCAATTTATGGTGTCTAAGCTGAGCTTCATTCTATGATGCACGGCAAGACCTCCTTTGTGCAAATGTCCTTGGTTCTGAGGAGGCCACTCAGCCTGCAGCCCCTCCTCCCCAGGCCTCGGCCAACAGACAAGGAGGCTGGAGCCAGACCCTGTGCAGGGTCCTCGGGGCCTGGCTCGGTGTTGCTGAAGAACGCCGCGCCCTCAGCAGCCTCGGGCCAGTGTGGACATTCGTCCCAAAAGCACCAGCAACTGCCCTTCAGCAGGTCCTGGAACCCCTGGGCCTCTGTCCCCACATAACTCAGTTTCCCAGTCATGGCTGTGTGCAGTGGGCTTACTAGGGCCGGCCCGACAAAGACAGGGAGTTTCTACTTCTTCCGGGGCAGCCAGTGGTCAGTCTGCAGTCCCCAGAGAGTGCCGGTGGCTCAGCCCGAGGACTGCGGCTGCAATTCCAGCTGCAGGAGCACAAGGACAGAGGAGCCACGCACTGTGGGCAGATGGGTGGGCATTCCCTGGGGGAGGGGACTGAGCTGGGCCTTAGGAGGCTGCTACTCACTATTTCACACGTGCACACACATGTGCAAGCCTGGGCAGCACATGTACACATAAGCATATCGTGCATTTTGTATATGTCTTTATATGTGCCCAATTACACACAGGACCATAGAACACACATGCACATGAGCAGAATGTCCTCTAACACACAGGTGGACAAGCAGTGGGGTGCGATGGAGCTTGGGGGGGTCCTCGGGTCCTCAGGCAGGGAGTCTGGGGCCAGGCAGAGGCAGGGACTCTGGCAAACAAGGGCCTTTGTCTTCCCAGCTGGGGTCCCCCGCCCACCCCCAGGTTTCCAAGGGGAGGGGAGGAGGGAGGGGACGGGCCTGCACCCCTGCCTCTAGCACTCACCCGTGTGCTTGCACTTCGTTACACTGCACGGTGTGGGCTAGGTCCAAGGGAGGGCCTTGTCAGACATGTTCTGTGCTAATCAATTAGTTCCTGCAGCCCAGGCCTGCCTGCTGGAGACAGGAGCCCCCTGGTGGCCCTGGCCCAGCTCCCTGGCCCTTGCCCGCTGCCTTGGCCACGCCCCTGCCCAGCCTACCGTCTTCGCTCTCTGCCCGCTCCCGCTCCCGCCCCGTCCGCCCTCAGCCCTCAGCTCTCCCATCTCTGGGGTGAGTTCCGGGGGTCCTCTTGGGTTCCCATTTGCGATGTGGGGCACCCCCAACCTCCCAGGCCACAGACTCTTGGCTTTGAGCGGATCAAGGTGGTATCACAGCCTCTGGCTCTGCCCCTCCGAGGACCGGATCGCAGTCCCGCAGTGTGCGCACCGGGCGGAGTTCGGAGGGATGACTCGGTCCCCCCCAGTCCACACTCTCGACAGACCGCGGCTGGAACTTTCATTCCTATTTCATTAGCGATGGTGGGGCGGGAAGGGACATCTGGCCACAGAGAGTCCAGGCTGGGAGTCGTACATACCCGAACGCCTTCTCTCTCTCTCTCTCTCTCTCTCTCTCTCTCTCTCTCTCTCTCTCTCTCTCTCTCGGCCTCGTCACCCTCTCTATATGCCTCAGACGCACGTCCCAAACCTGCACCTCCGGCAGTCTCTGCCACCCCGGAAAAGGCACCTCCGTCCACCGGCCCTCTTGACTCCTTCTCCCAAGTCATCTCTGCCTTCAGCTCTCTTCACCTCTCCCTTTCTCCCTGTCCACGTTGCCGCTGTCCTGTCCCAAGCCACTGTTCCGTCTCCCCAGGGTGACTGCGACAGCCTCCACCGGCTGCTCAGATGCCCCTCGCTCCTCCGCAGACCTCTCCCAGAGAGCAGTGAGAGCTCTCAAAGCCAGAAATCAGACTGCATTTCACCGCCACCTCTTCCTTAGAAGCCTACACTCCCTGCCAGCTCAGCACCTGTGAGGTCTCCCCGGGGCACTTCACCCCACACTCCCCCGGGCTCCCTGCTTCCAGCCACGCTGGCCACCTGGCCTCAGGGCCTTTGTCCAGCCGTACCCTCCTCCTGGAGTACTCCCTGCTGTGCACACGGTAAGCTCCCTCTGCAGGCCTCAACTCTGAAAGGCCGGGCCTTTCCCCTGAAAGAGGTCTTTCTGGAACCCCCAATCTGAAAAGGTCCTCTGTTTCTTTCTCATTCTACACTATTCTTTTCCTTTAGAGCACTTATCCCAACTTATTACATATATTTATTCATGTATTTATTTTTCTATTATCTGTCTCTTGCATCAGATATTAGTCCTGAGAACGAACTAATGTCTGTTTTACTGACTAATAGAGCACAGTGCCTGGCACAAAGTAGTTGCTCAAGAAACGCATGAATGACTGAATGAATGGTGAGCTGGTGGTTAGAGCCCCTTTAGCTGGAAGAGAGAGGAACACAGGCACCCACAAAAGAAGGGAATGAGGACAGGGAGGGCGGCCTGGATTTGCGAAGACAAGGACCCTGGTTCTGGGCTGGAGCAGGGGGAGCAGTGGAAAGAGCCCCCCGGGGCAGCCCTGTGGGCCACAGGGTCAGCGTGCAGAGGGAGCAGGGCGGGCTGTGCGTGCGGGCGTGTGTGTGTGGCTGTGTGGAAGGGGGAGGCAGCCTCATTGCTGCAGATTTGTATTCCTGCCGACTTTTATTTCAGGCCTTGTTTATTTCTCCTTAAAACGCGGCTGCTATGCCAAGAGTCGTACCCGAATTAGCTGCGAGTGTGTAATTTTACAGCTATTACCCGGTGTTTCTGTGACTTGGGTAGTAATGAGGGAAATATAAACAAACAACGGCAAAGGCAGTTTAGCAGGGAGGCCTCCTCGACGTCTCACTTTCTACGTGGAACCCGTCCCCTCCCTTCCCTGTCCCCATTCCTAGCCCACCCTGAGTCCCCTCTCACCGCCCCTCCCTCCGTGAGTAAACAGGTGTCCAGAGGCACAGCCCACCCGCACCCAGGCCCCTCAACTCCCTCCACAGAGGCAAACAAAGGCGGCCTAATTATGTGGCATTTCCCTTCTCTGGTGGCTAATGGCACCGGAGCATGTGTGACATTTCGCTCTCTCCTCCATTATTCTTGCTTATTATCTGGCTGCTGCCAAGCTCTGGGCTGAGGCTGGCACTGACCGCACCCCCCGCCCCCTTTGCTGTGTACCTTTCCTCTCCCCGCGGCCAGCCCCTCCGTCTCCTGGGAGGGGCAGCAAGCTTGTCCCTGATCCCCTGCCCCCCCCCCCCAACCCCAGGGAAGCAGGACCCAGCAGAGGTCTGGGCTGGGTGGGGCTGCCTCGGTCCTCAGGACCCCTGCGTCTTGCCTCAGCTCAGCCGCAGCTTCACAGAAGAGGCCTCTGAAGTGTCCCTGTCCGCTCTGTGCCTCAGTTTCCCTATAGCTGTACCATGAAGGGGTGGGATTCGATCCCCAAAGGGTTCTCCTGCTCCAACACTGCAGGTGAAGGCTGGAGGGAGAGGTGGCCGCGGAGCGGGGAGGGGTTTCTGCAGGTTGCGGGTATTTGCCAGGACAGCGGGCGGGCTTGGGCCAGGGTCGCGGCAGAGCCGGGGCGGTGGGTGGGCAGAAGTGAACACGCTGGAGAGTCATATGAGGACAGCGGGGCCTTGACTTCAACACACACAGTCTTTGAAAACGGCAGCTTTGTTTTTCTTCCAAATAATCTTCACTTTTAAAAAAATTACAAGAAAGCAAGCAAAAAGCATCAAACTTCCTCTTGTCTCCCCTAGAGGCAGCTCTGTGAATAGTTTGCTGTGTACCATTGCCAACTTTTTCTGAGGCGTATTTGTTCTATATATTCTTATACACGGGCTTTCTTAAAACACAAAACTGGGGTCATGGCATACGTATCGATGGGCCCCTTGCTTTTCCCCTCACCAGCATCTCCCAGGTCAGCACATAAGCAGGGCGCCCCGTCGTACTGCTGGACCACCAGCCCTGGTGCAGGGACGTGCGCTGTCTCCAGTTTGGGGCTGTAGCAGTTTTTGCTACTATAAAGAATGGTGACCTGACACTCCCAAAGCTTAGTGTCTTAAAACAGCATCTATTATGTCCCGAGCCTGCAAGGGAGCTGGAGGATTGGCTGGGGGCTGCAGGTCCCGGGGGCCCTGGCCTGCGATGACGCGAGCCTTTCCCCGGTGGTCTCCACCCAGCAGCAGGCTGGCCTGGGCTCATCTTCGTGGGGGTAGCAGGTTGCCCAAGGAGCGGCTGGCAACATACCAGAACTCTCTAGGTCTACACCTGGGACTGGCACATGGTCACTTCCGCCACATCCCACTGGCCAAGGCTAGTCCAAGGCCAGTCCAGATTCAAGGGGTGGAGAAACTGATTCCACCTCTTAATGGACTGAGCTGCAAAGCGACACTGGAGAGGGGCAGACACAGGGAAGTGTGGAGGATCGGGGCTGTCTTTGTGATTGATCTGCCAATGAGGCTGTCACAAGCATTCCATAATGAGCAACTTTGTGCCCACTGCTCCCCGTTCCACCAGGTTGGTATTTCTGCAGATGCCAAAGGGGTGCTTAGTGGGTGCTAAGGCTCTTGCATTCTTGAGGGATGGTGTTATTAACTGCAAAATGATCCCCCCAAATGGTCACCGGGAGTGAACTTCCAAAGCAGATAAATTGGAGGAGGGATGGAAAATCTTTACAGAGCCTTCCAGACTCAACTGATTCACTCCAGGATCTGTTACTGACACCTGCCAACCTCAAAAGTCCAGGAAAAAATTATGATAATGATCACTGTAGGAGACTCAGGGGCCTGACGAGGTGGCAACTCAGCAGCCCTGGCCAGCAGCCCTGGCCAGCAGCCCGGCCTTCCCAGCCTCAGTCCTGACACCAAGGTCTTTAATCCACGTGGAGATCATTTTTGTGCATGGTGTGAGGAAAGGGGTTGGACTTCATGATTTGGCACATGGATACCAGCTGTCCCAGGTCATTTGTCCCCAAGACTGTCCTTTCCCCCACCGAAGGGTATTGGCTCTCTCTTTGAAAATCAGTTGACCATAGATGTGACGGTTTCTTTCTGAATTCTCCTGTCTATTCCATTGATCCATGTCTGTCCTTATGCCAGTAGGACAAAGGCCCTGTGCTCCACCTGTTCACCCTCCCTTCTCTCAACCCTGCAACCACTGGGCTTTTAATATCTCCATGGCTTTGCCTTTTCCAGAATGTCATATAATTGAAATTATATAATACGCAGCCTTTTCAGATTGACTTCTTTCACTTAGTAATATGAATTTAACATTCCTCCATGTCTTTTCATGGCTTGATAGCTCACTTATTTTTAGTGCTGAAAAATATTCCATTGTCTGGATATACTACGGTTTATTTATCCAGTCACTTGCTGAAGGACATCTTCGTTGCTTCCAACTTTTGTCAATTATGAAGAAAGCTGCTATAAACATCCATGTGTAGATTTTTGTGTAGACATAAGTTTTCGATTTATTTAGGTAAATACCAAGAAGCATGACTGCTGGATTGTATGGTAAGAGCATGTTTAGTTTTATAAGAAACTGCCAAACTGTCTTCCAAAATGGCTGTGCCATTTTGCATTCCCACCAGCAGTCACTTGAACTTTTATGTAAATTTTAGGGCCATCTTGTCAGTGTCTACAAAAAGCCATGTATTCTGATAGGGATTCTGATAGGGATTGCATTGAATCTGTACATCACTTTAAGGAGTACTGGACTCTTAACCATGTTGTCTTCCAATCCATGAACATGGGATGTCTTTCCATTTATTTCAATCTTCTTTAATTTCTTTCAGAATGTTTTTGTAGTTTTCAGTGTACAAGCTTTACACCACCTCAGTTAAATTTATTCTTATTTTATTCTTTTTGAAGGTATTATAATGGAATTGTTTTAATTTTATTGTTCCTTGCTAGTATATAGAAATACAATTGATTTTTGTATGTTGATCTTGTACCTTGTGCTCTTGATTGTTTAGTCCAATGTTTCCCAGATGTATCTGACCAAGGGAAATCTTGTTCCAAGTAACATTAATTAACATCTCCCAGAACTAATGTTCCTCAGGGCACCGTTGGTGCACACTAATCCAGCCCCACATAATTGCCTGTACTCCCCCCGTGATCCGTGTGGCCCAGGCTTTCGGGCCTTCGCTCAGGCTGTGCCCTCTCTAAGGGATGTCCTCCCACCCGGTCTGCTTGGAAAACTCCTATGTCTACTTCTGAAGCTCATTCGAGTCTCTCCTGCTCGGTGCCTCCTTCCCTGCTGCCCACCTCCCCACCCCACCGTTGGACTACCACTTCTACGCTGGTCTGTCTCTGTCTGTTTGCATATCTGTCTCCCTCTTAGGGCTGTGAGTGCCCTGAGGGCAGGCTCAGAGGAGGCAGCAATGTGCTCCTGGCATGGAGGGTTGACTAAAGGAATGACAAGAAGTGGGAGGCAGTTGCAGAGCCCCTGTCTGCCCCCTCTCCCTCTCGCCCCCCTGCCTCTCCCTCTTTCCTGCCTCCCTTGCCTTCCTGGCTTGCTCGTGGTCCATGTGCTCTTTGCAGGGCCTAGTGCATTCCTGGGTCTGGCCCTGCAAGCTCAGAACCCTTGTCCAAATCCACACTCAGGGCCAAACATCCAGCTGCCCTTTGGCCTGATATTGCCTGTCCTTCTAGCCACCCCCAGCTCTAGCCAGAAGAAACTTCCTGGGAGGGTTCAAGGGCTTGCTTTCCCATGGACAGCAGTGGCAGGCCTGGGAATTTCGTTCTATCCTCCTTTGCTTCTCAGAGACTACCCGTGGCCATTGTCTGCCGGCACCACCCTGGCCAGTCCTGAAAGTCTGGAAGGGACTATAGGGCATAGCAAGTTGTCCCCTGCGTCTATTGGAGGTGGCATTCAGTGGGCACCAGAGATAGAAGCCTCAAGGCACAGGGGGCAGGTAACGTGCTAGCTGTATACCTGGTATGCAACTCCCATGGGGTATCAGTGCCAAAAGCCCCTTCTCAGCTGTTGTGGAAACCACTCTGGGGAAGTCACAGGCCATGTGGCCACTGACCACCGCCTGCACTCCAGCCAGGCCAGGCTCCTCCCGCCCCCTCCCCATCCTCCTTCTCCTTCGGGGGTCCCTTCTCCTGGAGCCTGCCCAGGTGAGCTGAGCCTGCTCTGTGCACAGCCTCTCTGTCCAGCCGGGCCCGTGAGAAGACAAAGCTAGCTCCCTGCAGCCTCCCCTCGATCCTGGCCTCCATGCTGGGCGCACTGGACCAGCTAGGGGTTGCTGGGGGGCTTTAGTATTCCCATTGCGGTACACCGCAAATGATAAGACCTGCTGTTTAGTGTGTCAGATAGCAAAGTCCTTATACTATACTCATCACCTCAGTTGATCCCTACAACCATATGAAGTTAGTTCCACTGATAGCCCATTTTACAGAAGAAGAAATGGAGGTTCATCCCTTCAGAGTCATTTGCCTAAAGTCTCACAGCCATGACTCACTTGTGGAGCGCGCCCTTTCGCCCACTGTGCCGCACGGCCTTGGGACAGCCCGCCCAGGCCCAGAGTGCAGGGGCTGCGCCTGGAGGGCTGGTCTCTGGAGGTACTCAAGGAGGAGGGACCAAAGGAGCAGTTAGGCGAGGCAATCTCTCTACGTTCCCCTGCCCCTGAACACTTGCGATCCTGGCACACAGTGGGTGCTCAATAAATGTTGACCAGGGAATGACAGCATGTATGAAACCCGAGAGTCGAGGTTACACGGTCAGCTGCAAGCCCAGGATGGAGATGTGGCATCTGGCCGCGCAGGGAGGGCGCAGCGCTGGCACCGGGCGGCCTTATCAGGAAGGACGCTGGGCCCCTGCGCCACCTTCCCAAACCCTGCCCCGGCAGATGAGCCCCCAGCCCGCGAGCTGGCCTGCTATCTCCCTGCACTCCTGGGGAAGCAAGCCTTTATCAGCAAAGGCTGCCTCTGGAAGCCCTGACTGTCAAGCGCCATCCCATCGAAGGGGCCGAAAGGCAGGCGGCCCCCACCCTGCTTCACCCCAGCAGGCTCGGCTGGCTCCCCACGACGACTGGCGGGTGCGTATTTTAAAATATCTAAATGCAGCTGAAAATAAAAATTATTTACACTCCCCAGCCAAGCTGGCAGGCTGCTTAAAGTGTGTGCTGCCTGCGTCCCTCCCCCGTCCCTCCCTCGCTGATACAGGGCCATAAACACGGCTGACACGTTTATAATAACCTTTCCTCCCGCTCCTTCCTCCCGCTCCTGGGCTCCCGTCTTGGCCTCTCGCTTGCGCGCTGTGAGGGATAATTTTTTATTATTCTGCCATTAGCAGAGAATAGAGAGTTTGATGGGGGGAATAAAACGTCAAATCATTTAGAAATAGAGGACAAAAAAACAAGCTGGCAACTTTTATTTTTCCACATCAGCGGCGGCTGTTGGGGTGTCACCATCACGCACAGGGCTTGGAAATTTCTTTTCCAATATCTCCCCCTCCCCCACCTCCATTTTGTTTCCCACTTTCTGTCTCAAGGGGTCAGAGCCAAGTCCCCAGGGCTGGCCGGGCTTCCCAGCGGCTGCTGCTGGAGCCGGGCCCACACAGGAGGCCGTGTGGCATTCCTCCGGACAGACGTGACGCAGGGGCTCTACCGGGGCTCTGTCGCCTGGCCAGGGCATGTCTGATGAGCAGGTGCGGACGCTGCAGTCAGCAAGCTCCTGTTTACATGAGGAGGCGAGGGCAGCCAGGGGTCTTTGGAACAGCTTGGCCTCGTGGACACATGGGGACAGGCCGTGTGCAGAGCCCGGAGGAGTGATGGCACAAGGCTGGAGTCCCAGAAGCAGGTGCCAAGGCACAGCAGAGTTGGGCTGAGGGGCCTGCGGGTCCCCACAGACCTCCCCAGCAGAACCTTGGCAGCGGGGAGGGAGAAGGATGCTGCGGGGCAGAGGGAATCTGCCTTCCCACGCGGCGTGGGCAGAAGGGGCAGCGAGGCGTGCCCTCCGCACGAAAGGGGCTTCCAAAGAGCCTGGATTAAGAAGGCTGCAGGAGCCCTGTGGCTTTCAGGGCCCGCTGAGCTACACCAGGGACCTTCCTAAGACATTTCCTCTTGGTCCTCGAGCTCCAACCTGGTCCTCGAACCATGAACCAAGCCCTCTTCTTCACCTAGATGCTGGCCGGGAGGATGCTCTTCCCACCCACAGAGGGACTGAAATCCATCTTCTGGACCTGCCCATGACCTAGCTGCTGCCCACCCCCTGGACCCTCCAGGCACTGGTGGAGCCGTGGCTGAGATGCCCTCTCTGGCAGGTGGCAGGGGCGTGGAGGAGGCTGGCACCCCATGGTAGGAAGCTGAGCCCCCTCCTTGGAGGTGTCCTGCACTGTCAAACCCGGGCTCTTAGGCAGACACTTAAGGCCACCCCTGCTCTCACCTTCACATTAGGCGCTGCGAAGTCCCCCCAGGCTGGAGTGATCAGAGAGCTTCCTGCAGGGGTTTGGGCTGCCAAGAGGAGGGGCAGGAAGAGGTTCAAGGCCCTCACCTCCTGCCTCCAGAGGTACCACTCACAATGTGGCCATCCCGGATGTGTACCTTTAGTGTGAGAATTTTTGGCAGATGGCAGAAAAGCATCTGGAGGAAGGGACGCCTTTCGCTGATTCTTACGAAGGCAGCCTACGGCCTAGGGGTGGTGCTGCAGGCGTGGCAGGCAGGGGACTGTGTGAGCCAGGGGTAGGTGGGACTCAGAGAAGCCCAGGGCCTGCAAGGAAGCGTGCCTCAGTCTTGCAGGAGCGAAGGGCCCGCTGGGCCGGAGGGGCAGGCCCTGCACAGCATGCCCCTGAGGCCGACACACGTGTGCATGCACACGGTGGCACAGGGAGACGCCCTACCAAGGTGGCCACAGGCAGGTGTGAGGCAGCTGGTGGGCACTGAGCCTGCACTGCGCTAGCTCCCACAGTGCGCGCTATCCCGCCATCGCGCCGGTCAGCAAGCAGGGCGGTGGCCTCACTTTGCTGCAGGTGCCAGGAAGCAGCCAGTGGTCGATTCCTAGCTAGACCCCTGACCCCAGTGCAGCTGCCATTCCTTTGGCAGAAGAAGACCTAGTGACAGGTCTGGCTGCACAGTCCGTTGGAAGTGGAGCATGTGACATTTGTGATGGACTCTCCACTGCCTGGGTGGCTGCAGGGAGGAGACGTGGTCTCCCTGCTCCCCTCCCCACCCTTGCTGTACAACAACCTTTCTTCTCACCATCAAAGGGACATCTGTCTCTCCCTGGGAGGGAGACCAGCATCCTGGGAACACACTCTGGGCTTTGATGTCCGGCTCAGCTGACTTGGCCAGGCCAGCAGCACACCCTCCTGCCCTCCCCCCTGCCGCAGGGCTGCAGACCCCCCCAGCACCTCCGCCTCTCGCACTGCCCCTGGGCCCTGCCTGCCAGCTCTCTCCCACTCACTCACCTCTGCACCTGCCCTGCCCTGCTCCCTCCTCAGCCCGCGCCTGGGCCCAGCCCTGGCCAGGAAGCCCTGCCTCCCCAACCCCTGGATCTGGAAGGGGGCTCTTTGCCTGCGCTCCCTCCCCAAGGGCTGAGTCTGCCCCCACCCGAGACCTCCGCTGTGCATGTGTGTGTGCACGCGTGTGTGTGCATATGTGTGTTATCTGCTGGCCTCTTACCCACCCAAAGTCAGGGCCTGGGCCCTCCGTCTACCTCTCAGGCAGGTGCCCAGGTGTAAGCCTCCTCTGCTTTCTTGCTTGCCCCAGCAGGGCGGGCCAGGGCCAGGCACCAGGAATGAAGAAGGGGTCGTAGAAGCTTGCAAAGTCTCAGCACCCAGAAAAGCAGAGGGAAGAAAGGCATATTACAGCCAGGAGGAAGCCCCGGCAGCTGGCAGAGGGACCTCAGAGATGGGACAGTCACAAGAGGGCCTCTGCCAACCTGCTTCTCAGCCCAGACCCCAAGACACCCCTGGAAAGAAGGTGGCTGTCCCCCAGGCAGGCGGAGCGAGCTGACCTCTGTCACTTATCCCCCATCCTTCCCATGAGGCAGGCGGCAAGCGGCAAGCCTTGAGCATAACTAACAGAAGGGCTGGAGGGGACAGGCAGTCACTTGAAGGGCAGTGGGCCCCAGGAGGACAGGCCCACGCTCCCCGAGATGGGCCTGAAACCAGTTCTACTCTGAGTCGGGGATGAACAACCTCCCTGGAGACCCTTCCTGCTGCCAGATGCGGGTCATTTCCTAATCCTCTCTGCCCAGTCTCGCTGTTTCTCTTTCTGGCAATAGGACGGGGCTCCTTCCAGCAAGGGGCTTGGAGGCAGAGAGCTGTGCAGGGCCTGGGATGGGGGCCAGAGGCGGGGGAGGGCGGGCCACCCCAGTGGCCTACACTGGAAATTTCAGGCTTTGTTAAGAGAAGTGGGGCACCCAGAGGGAGGGACCTCAGGTTCTGGGCTCATCCAGGACCAACCACGGAGGGACGATGGGAGGGACAGGCTGCTCTCACAGGAGAAAGGTGGGGGGCAGTGGGTGGCCTCTCTCGGCACGTGTTCAGGGCAACTGTGAGATCTGGGAGGCCTAGGGACAGGTCCAGGGTCAAGGGTGTTGGGCAAGGAGCCTTGGTGCTCACAGGCACGAGGACATGCACCGCAGGCTGTGCACACACACACACACACACACACTGCTTGCACACCCCCTGCACAATACCATGAGTCACATGTACACACTTGCACATGTACGTACATCATATACACATGCACACTCACTCAGCACACACACACACACACACATACACGTGGGTACATACGCATGCTGGTATTTGCATACCACACATTTAACTGCCACACAACACACATGTACACACAGACACACCCCCAGGTCCTGGCCGCAGGGCTCGTACTTCCTTGCCTTTGCCCACAGCCCCCCACCATTCATAGGCCCCAAAGCAGAGAGAACCCCCTCTTCTCCACTCTAACCCTGCAGTTTGCTCCCAAGCCGGTCCTGACTCAGCCAGGCCCCTCCCCGTCCTCCCCTCCGGACTCCACCCTCCGGCCGAGCACTGCTCTGCCCCGGGCCGCCCCCTCTCATGCTGACTCCTCTTTTTTAAGCCTGAGGACCACAGTGGACAGGGGCAGAGCTCAGGGATTTTGAGCAGGGCTGTTCTCCCCATTTTACAGGCCACTGAGGATCCAACGGGGCAGGATGGGCCTTTTGTCTGTACTCAGCCCAGATCGGCCTCCTTTCACATGAAGGGAAAGCCCAGGACCTGGGATGGGCCAGGTGAGGACCAGACGCTCCCCAGGGCTGAGCAACATGACGCAGCCCCACCTGGCCTAGGCCT
This sequence comes from Indri indri, assembly GCA_004363605.1. Classification (NCBI taxonomy): domain Eukaryota; kingdom Metazoa; phylum Chordata; class Mammalia; order Primates; family Indriidae; genus Indri; species Indri indri. The sequence continues at coordinate 144,752 of RJWJ010000214.1, forward strand.
TGTGGATGGACAGCACCTAACGGGCAGGGATGGCGGGTGGGGCGGGCAGGTCCTCCAGGACGTGGTAACAGCTCGAGCAAAGGCTGGGAGGTGGGAAAGTGCAAGGCCCAGTGACACTGCAAGTCCTTGGGCTTGCGTCCACTGAGGAACGGAGGGATGGGGGTTTGGAAAGGCTGGCTGGGCCTTGGGCCTGCAGGGGCCGGGAGCCAGGCTGAGGCCTTGCTCTGGGGACAGGGAGCCCTTCCTGGCCTTCCTGACAGCCTTGCCCTCCAGCAGAGAGTCTGAGTGAAATTTGCAGCCTCAAGGCCTCAGAGAACCAAGATAGGCAGGAGCCCGTCTGGGGCAGCGTGTGGCCTTGGCTTCGGCTGCTCCTGGTGGGCACAGCCCAGGCACTGTCTGGGGCCCAAAGGCTGCCCTGCAGGTGAGGCCCATGCAGACAGCCCTCCTGAGAGGTAGGTAGCGCTCCCCAGAGCCACCAATGCTCAAGGATATCTTTGAGCCGAGTATGACTTTATAATTTGAGTAGTGGTCACTAGCCACCCACAATTCGTTTTTTCCACTGATTAATGTGACTTAGGAGGGTCCCAGCAATGAGCACCAGGGAAGGAGCAGGGCCTGATCTCTGGTTTTGGGCATAAATCTGTGTCCAGGGTTGGGGGCAAAGTGGGGGCGTCACCCTTGTGGACTCACATTAGTCGAAATCCCATGTGGACCTGGGGATTCAAGGCCAGACCGTTCCAAGGAACAGATTGGTCCAAGGATGCTTTGGGGTTCCAAGTCCCACATGTTTCATGCTTTGTGTATCGACTCTTTATGACTATTATTGAGGCTCTATTTGTTCCAAGTAAACATCTGACAACGGCCATGTCAGTGGGTTCTGCAGATGAAATGCTCCAAGCACAGTGTCTCAGCTAAAATGACCTGCGACGCTGGCACATTCGTGTCGCTGCCCAGACTCGTGCTGGTATGCAGGCCCTGCCCGTGAGAAGGCCTCGCCTCCTGCTCTGTCACCACGAGCTGGACTCCAGGAAAGAAGGAAGGCCGAAGGGGCAGGGCCCAGAAGGACACCACCTGTCCCAAGCAGCTTGGGCGAAGGCAAGGGAACATGGTAGGTGGCATGGGCAATGTGAGGGGCTGCGGGCCCGGGCAGAATCCTGAACATAGGAGTGTGGGCACATCGTTTGGGAGCCCGAGACAAACCAGGCCTCATGCCCCTCTGGCCTTGGGCTCCTCTTCTGAGGACCACGGCAGGCAGTGGTGTGGCTCTAGGGTCCCAGTGCCAGAGGCCCCCAGTTCCTGTGGCCCAGGCATAGCAGCCGGCTCCCCCACACGGGAGGGGCTCCTGGCTGCAGAGAGGGGGCCTCCCTGAGGCAGACAGGGTGCTGGGGAGGGCCTAGGCTGGCCAGGTGGTTAGTGGGGCAGGGAAGCCATAAATTCAGCTCAGGAAACCTGCCCCGCCTGGCTCTGAGACAGCCACTTAATGTAACCGCTGCTGTCACAACAGAGCTGTGGGACTGCTCGCCTGGGCCGGTGGGGTTATGGCCCCAGAGAGGCCCCTCATGCTTCAGGCACCGGCTGAATGCCCGGCCCCACCCAGCCCCGGCCAGCCCCAGGGTCGGAACAGCCAGTCCTGCTAGTGAGGGTGCCCGGCAGGAGCAGCCCCTCCATCCGCTCCCGGCCATCCCAGTGGCCCACTCCACTCTTAAACAGGTCCCTTCTGCTAGCGGGGCAAGACTCAGGGTCTCGAGGACAGGGCGAGGACAGATGGCTCTGCCACATGCCCACTCTGGAACGCAGTGGGGAGTCCTCCCCGCCCCACCCTCCTGCCTCTTCCCTTTAATGTGGGCCTCCCTGGGTGGGCAGCACATTCAGGCTCAGCCAGGTCAGGGGACAGGGCGTTCATGACTGCCTCGGCCCAGAGCTGCCTCCTCCAGCATCCAGCTGAAGTCCCGCCAGGTCTGGCGATCAGGCTGGATTACCCAGGTAATCCTCCCCGCCCCGAGGCTCTCTGCCTGCTCCTAAATGAGGAATGATGATGTCTCCCGACCTGGGGGCCATGGCAGCGTGAGCAGAAACACTGGTGCCTTGCCCATCTCTCCCCAAAGCCGCACAGCCTCCCTCTGGGCTCCCCGACGCCCCCCAGGTGGAGCCACAAGACACCCTACCACTTGTGGCACCCCAATGCTGGTTTTGTGTCCTAAAATAATAATCAGGTCCCTTAACCAGCGCCATCCATGGGGCCGGGCCATGCAGGGCTTCTATTTGGAACCCAGCAAGTGTGGGTTTAAATGCCAGCCTGCTGGTCTCTCACTGTGTGACCTTGGGTAAGATGCTCAGCCTGTCTTAGCCCATTTTCTCATTTATGAACTGGCGACATACAGGCTCGCCTGAAAGATTCTGTGAGCTAAGACGCCTGAAGCCTCTGGCCTGGGGGCCGGCCAGGGCAGGTGCTCCGTGAACACCCCCTTTCTGCGTCTGGTGGAGTTGCCAGGTGGGCTACTCCCCAGCGGGGGCCACCTAGGGCAGGAGAAAGCAGCTGCGCCTCATGCCCACGCCCCTCCTGCAGCCAGTCTGGCAGGACAGGCACTCCCACCTGCTTTCCAGCTTGAGTGGCAGGAACTGTGTGGGGCTGGGGCTGGGGCTCTCAGACCCCGCTGAGTGGGTCCGGGATCCGGAGGCCTCTAGCAGCCAAGCCCCTCCTGGCCTTGTTGTCCACCCTCCCAGCCCCAGCAGCTGGGCCGGGCCAAGCTGGCCTCAACGACTTGGCTGGCCCAAAAGAGGCCCCCAGACACTATCGAGGCCACCCCATCCTGCCTCCTCCAGCCCCAAGCCCCAGACCAGCAACCCCAAGCTTACCCAAGAGCAAGACCGGAGTCAGCAGGGCTGCCAGAAACCTCCCCGCCCAGCACCTATTACATGGATGGGGAGGTCGAGGCAGACCTGACTCACATGCAAACTTGTCCTGCCTGCCCTCTACCCCAGGGACGAGCCCCTCGTGGGTGGAGACCTGCCTCTCTTTTAGCAGACCTCGCCATGTGTCAGCTGGATCTGTGCCCTGAGCCCCTCCTCCCCAGGTACCCAGCCCTGTGCAGGCTGCTGTGGGAGGCAGTGGGAGGAGTGGACTGTATCTGTCCTATACCCCGGGGCAGTAGGAGCAGTATGGCCCTGTGTGGGCCACCATCAGCGCTAGAGGAGCCAGAGGACGGGCACCCAGAGATGGCCCCCTGGTGGAGGTGGGAATGTAGGTGGCCTGAGAGAAGCAGAGAGCTGCCGGCTAGAGGGAAGCAAAGTGTGCTGGCTCCATTTCACGGATGAGGCCACTGAGGTTTGGAGGGGCAAGCAGCTTGCCGAAGGTCACGGGACAGATGTGGGGCGGGATCAGACCAGCAGAGGGGGGCGCCGAGGGAGGGGCGCCCTGGGAGACAGGGCTGTGGGAGGGGCAGAAATGAGGCCTCAAAACCTAGGTGGGGAGTTTGGATTTGGACCAGGAAGGCTTGGGGAAGACTTTAGGGGTAACAGAAGGACCCGCGAGGCCTGGCCTCCACCCCCGTGGCTCTGGGAGGCTGGGAAGGAGGGGCCACACCAGCCCCTGTAATAGATTCCTCTTTGATCATGTTTTTGTGACCTTTGTAAAAGGCAATTTAAATTCTAATTGTCCTGTGAGTACCAGAGGAATCAATTAGAGACAAGAACCGCTAGCTAATTGTGCTGGGGAGGTTAGCCGGGCAGGAGGCACAGGGAGGTGCGTCCCACCCCCCCAGCGCCTGCCGGTGGCCTCCAGCTGGCCTCTCCTCCCCAGCCTGAAGATAGAGATTGTCAGGGTCCTCGGGCCACAGCGCTGGGAGGAAGCTCCTGGGACCAGGGCAGAGAGCTGAGTGGGAGGTCCCCCAACCCCACAGGCCGCCTGCGTACCTCTAGGCCCACCCATAGCCCAGGGAAGGTGGCACCACCACCGAGGCAGCACCGCCCTTCCAGCCCTCCTGCTGGGCCTGCCCCTCCCTGCCAGCGGTGCCCTCTGTCCTGAGCCCTGACCCGCCTGGGTCTGCGGGCTGGGACCTCTGGGTGGGATCCCAGGGTGGGACCCCTGAGGACACAAGGCCTCACTCACACTGGCACATGTGCATGTGCACACCGGGACACACCCACAACTGGGCCCGGTGTTCCGAGCTGGGCCTGCCCCTGCTCTCCTGTGCTGGAGCCCTGGGTTCCACTGCAAAGTGACCACTGAGCAGAGCACCTCAGCCACACCCACGCCTTGTACAGGCCCCCGCCAGGGAGCGCCTCTGCTCACACCATTGCCCGGCACAGAGACGCCTCTGGCCTGAATATTTTCCTGCCTAGACTGAAAACGGCCTCGCCGCAGTTTCCCTCGTCTCCACCACGGCCCTCTCCTGCCGTTCTCCAAACAGCAGTGAGGGTGGCCTTCCGCAGTGTGAATCTGACGTGTCACTCCCTGGCTGGACCTGCATGGAGCTCAGGGCAGAGGACAGGGCCAGGACAGCAATGTGGGACAGACCGCCTTACAACCACGAGAGAGGTGGGCGCAGCCAGGAGGGCGCGTGCAGGGAGAGGAAGAGAGAAGGCGCTAAGGCCAACTCTGACGCTCTTCACGGACAGGAGGGGACGCCCTGTCCTGTGAGGGAGGAGGGAGGAGGAAACCAGGAGCCAGTGCGTCACCTCACAGAGGCTGCGGGAAGCACGTGCGGTCTCCAGGCAGGTCCGTGCATGGATCCCCTGGGCTTTAGTGCTCACTTCGCTTGGTAACTCGGAAGTTGTGGGTGACCTCAGTGAGAATCGTTGGATGCGGAGACATCAAATACAGGCGACAGAGGACGGGCAGGAAGTCGGGGAGAGGAGCAGTGAATGCAGACGGCTCCCAAGAAGTGGGACTGGGACAGGCCTGGCCTGGCAGAGGGAGGGAGCAGACCCAGGCCCAGCCCCATCCCTGCACTGTGCCTGTCCCACCCGCTCTCCGCACCTACCTCTCTGCCCCGCCGCCCCACTTGCCCTTGCGGACTCATGCCGGGCGGGGCAGGAGGGGATGACATAAGACAGATTGTCAAGTTCAGGGAGAGAGGCCCAGAGAAAGCCGGACTAGCTCCAGGTCGCCTGCGTGTCAGCAGCAGGGCAGGGCAGGGGTGCCGGCCTCCTGCCCCCTGCTCCCCCTCTTCGTGTCCCTCCTTCATCCAGGCTGGTGGCCTGGGCTCCACGCGGCCTAAGAAGGAGGGGAGAGCAGTGGGGAGCCAGGGGCGGCGTGGTGGGCGGAGAAGTGAGTGAGGAGGGGCGGAGAGGAGTGTCCATTCAGCAGGGAGCCATCGGGGTCCAGAGCTGGGGCGGCGACGGTGTGCGGTCCCAGACCTGCTCCCGCCTCGTCAAGTGATGCTGGGCCCCGCCCTGTCACACCCGCTCCGACCGCAGGGGAGGCGGAACTAGCCGACCCCAGCGGCCTCCTGCCTCGTCTTCCTGAGCGGCGGGAGCAAGGGTCGGCCCGCCCTGGAGCTGGGGCCAGGGCGGGGCTGGAGTTGGCGGCGGGGGACGGGCTGCGAAGTGCAAGTGAAGCCCGGGGCTAATTTCCTCGGTCGGGGGGAGGAGGCGTCCCTGCAGCGTTTTCGAACCCTAATTAAGCCCGCTCGGCGGTGTAACGCCAAAATCAGCTCCAAGATCAATACTGCTATTCATTTAGAAGTGTAACGAGGTTAGAGAGGTGAGCAAAGGAAATAATTAACTCATTTGCAGCCTTTTTAAACAGAAACAGTCATTTTAATCTCCAGGGTAATTAGCTATGCTCTGTCCATCAATCGTGACCCCAGCCGTTATTTTAAGTATTTGATTAATCAAGGAGGAAGGCGGTTGAGCAGCCCCTCCCAGCCCCGACACTGGCCCAGGAATCGGGGGTGACTCCTGGGCAGGCACAGTCCAGGCCAGCACTGCAGTGGCTGGCAGGGCGGGGCCCACCACACGGGGTGTCCCCAGGTGAGGCGGGCGGCAGGTGGGGGAACAGCTCCCTCTGCGGCTGGGCTGGTCTCCTCCAAGAGGACAAGCCCCACCCTGGGCTTGGAAGTGTTCTGGTCCAGGCAGTGCCCCTCACACCATCTGTCCTGGGTTGGGGCAGATGCCAGTGGAACCAGCCAGAGCTCACTGGTTCCAAGTGCCCAGGGGCCTCTGGCCACTGGAGGGCAGCAGAGCCCCAGGGACCCCCGAGCCGAGGGCTGGGCCGTCCAGGCGCCAGCGGTGGCCGAGCCAGAGCTGTTCCCTTTGGAAACCTGGGTTCTGGCTGTTCCCCAGAGAGACGGCTGGTCTGGCCGCCATCTCCACGGGCTCCCTGCAGCCTCAGAGACAGGTGGCAGCGATTATTCTCCCCATTTAACGGATGAGGCTGAGGCCTCAGAGAGGGGTGGGCGGGACCTGTCCGGTGCTGGGCCCTCATACCCAGGTCCCCTTTAAGGCTCATTCCTGAAACCTGGGTGAGGGGCACACTGGGGGACTGGGAGGGCAAGGATGATCCAGAGTGTCCTCTGTCTCGCTGACAGCCCAGGCTCAGTCACCCTCACCAGCCACAAGGATCCCCAGGGACCGCTAGCCTGTCTCCATCACAGACAGGGGAAACTGAGGCCCAGAGAGAGTCAGGGCCACTGCTGGACTGATGCTTTCATTCAGTATTTGCTGACAAACGTGGGGCACAGAATCACTGTCCCAAGGACCTTATGGTGCACTCAGGAGAATAACGTGCAAACAGGTGGAGACCACCCAGTGGGGTGAGAGTGCAGTAGAGGTGAGCACAGGGCTGTGGGAGCCCAGCAGAGGCACCGGGCATGGCCTGGCAGTCAGGGAAGGCTTCCTGAGGGAGGTGGCCTCTGAGCTGCACCAGAGGGAGAGGCAGCGAAGAGTGTTCCAGACAGGCGGGGCAGCGGTGCAGGGGCAGAGAGCAGTGAGGGTGGGCTGCACAGGGAGAGAGTGAGGCACGGCTGGACCACGGCCTGGCAGGGGGACAGGGAGGTGATGAGGGGACAGGGTCTGGGGAGGGCGCCATGAATGTGAGCTGAGTCTGGACGGGGGTTATGGGGGTGGGCAGCGTGTCTCCTCTGAAACAGCTGTGCTGAGCAGGACTTGCCCAGTGGGTGGGTGATGTCGCTGTGCCCGGAGCCCCTCATTAGTGCTGTCCCCTCTCTAGGGCCCAGCCGAGAAACGCGGGGCCTCTGGGGGGGCAGGGGTAGTGGAGGGGTGTTGCTAAAGGTTCTGGGAACTTAGGGCTTGGGCAAAAGGAGATGAGGGTTAAGGGGACAGCCAGGGAGACAGAGGCCAAGCCCTCACTGATCACCTTTGGGGGCCCCTCACTGCCCTGTGCCATGTCAGCGCAGCACCATCATCACTGGAAAGTTCTCTCCTTGCATATCTCCAGCTCTGGGGAGCTCACCCCCTCAAATGGTTCTGACTGGGAGAACTTCCCTTTGGCTCCTGAGTCTCCTTTCTTCTCCATAGCCACTGGCTCTGTGCCTAGGGTGCCCTAAGAGCCCTGCCTGCGAGTCTTCCCAGGACATCCCTTGGGTCCCCAAGACTGCAGTGCCCAGTCCCTGGGGCAGGAGAGAGTATTGAGTACGATCATCACCTGGGGAGCGACCCAGAAAGGCCAGGAGGTGTGGCTGGGTTGCCCAGCTTGGGGAAAGTTTTGGGGAAGCCTTCCTGGCCCGGGCACCATCTCTGCAGGTAGGGGGAGGGCAGGAAGGATGGGAATAAGGAAACAGAGGAGAAGGAGGGAACAAAAAAAGGAAGGAGGAGGGAGGAGGACCAAGATCTGGCCTGGAGCTCGGTTGCTAGGGGCAACAGCATTGCATACCGGGGAGGAACGAGATGCTGAGGAGAGCGCGGAGGAGGGGAGTTGGGGTCCAGGTACCAGATCCAGGGCTTGGGGCTGGGCGGCCCATGCAGCAAGGCCCCCACGAGCCCTGGTGGGAGCTTCTGGGTGGCTGTTCTGACCCTGGCACTTGGAGGCAGCATTTCGACTGGGAGGAGGGGTGGGAGGGCTGGGCCGGCCATATCTGTAAGCTCCTCACAGCCACAGTTTGTCTGGGACTCCAGAGCTCAAGCAGTTGCCGGAGCTGGGGCTGGGGTGGAATCTTAATCCAGCACCGGCTGGGGTCACACCCAGTCCCCCCACCTGCTTGGGCACCAGCCTGCCCTGTCCCTTCCATCTAGGGGAAGAATAGGCAGATTCAGAAAAAGTACAAGCTGAAGACTGCAGTCCTCTGAGGCCTTGGGACACTCCCAGCCTGTCCCGGCTTCTTTTTCCGTGTCTATGAAATGGCACAAATGCCTTGCCCTCAAATGTGTTATCAACAGTGAAGTCCACGCTCGTGTGAGGGGCTCTAGTTAAGGTACCAAGAGACAAAGGAGAAAAAAATGATAAAAGAAAGGGAAGTCACATGCACCTTGCATTTATCTAATATTATGTGCCAGGGAGACCTCTGCACCCCCATTTTACGGATCAGCACACCGAGGTGCAGGGAGAGCCGGTTAGTGAACGGGCTGGGAACTAAACATAACACGGTAAGATTCCAAGGCCCTTCCCTGCCTTGGTGTTGCTACCTACCGTCAGGATCTCCACGGCCTTGCCCTTGGGTGACCCCTCAGGCCAGAACTATGGCTTTCAAGCCTCCCCCCCAAACTCCCCTCAACCCCTGCTTGCCTAGCATTGGCCCTGCTCACCTGCTCAGCCTCCTCTGTCCCCTCCCCCCAGGCGTTCGAGGCCCCATACATGGGCCAGCTACCCCACATGCCTGCCACACGCCCACGGCCTGGCCTGCGTGCGAGAAACCACCTCACAATGTAGTGGCCCAAGACAGTGACCATTTTGTTGTGCTCTGGGATTCTGCAGGCCAGGCACTGCGCAGGGCACAGAAGGGGCCGCTTAAATCTGGGGCCTCAGCGGCCGGGGCGACTCGACGTCTGGGGTCTGGCAGTCGATGCTGACTGCGGGCCAGGGCCGGGCTGGGGCCAGGCTGGGGCTGCTGACCAGAGCGTTCACGCAGGGCCCGTTCACTCGGCCTGGGCTTCCTCGTAGCCTGGTGGCCTTGGGCCTAGGAGGACGTCTTACCCGGTGGCACAGGGCTCGCAGGGCAAGTGTCTCAGCACACGAGGTGGAAGCTGTATTTTACAAGCCAACCTGAGGATTCCCAGAATGTCCCTTCTGCCATATTCCATTGGTCAAAGCAGTCATGAGCCTGCCCAGACCTTCAGCTCCAGGAGCAGGTGGCAGGGCTGGGGGAGATTGTCACAGCCATCTTTAGAAAATACAAGCTGCCCTCTTGCCTCTGTCATTGCTGTCATGAAAGCCACTCCCATGCCCTTCCTCTCCCAGCCCTGTCCCCTCAGTGCCCAGATCCTGTCCTGTCTCCTGCGGGAGCCCTGCCTTGGTCAAGAGCTACAGCTCCCGCACCCAAGGGACAGAACCATGAGCACACGCGTGATGCCTCTGAGGGGCATCTGGTCTTCCTCACTCCCGTCTGGCACTCTGGCCTCCCCAGCTCCTTCTCTCTGGGCCACCAACTCACCTGTGCTTCCCAGGGCTCCGGCGCTGTCCCACTGAGGACGCCCTTGAGGCCTCGCCCCTACGGGAATTGCATCCCATCCATTAGCTGCCGACCAGCCAGTCAGCAGCTCCAGCCCCATTTTTCCCCAGAGGGCCCGGTGCCCTCACCTACCCGCCAGGCATGGGGCCTCCTCTCCCCTTACACTACACACAGCCCCAGCTGAGCTCCTCCCCTTCCCACCACCCCCAGGGTCCCTCTCCTCTCCACGTCGCGTGGCCCCAGCCGCCCTGGCAGAAGCCAGAAGCCCCCTCTCTGGTGCCTGCCCACAGCCAATTTACCTCCAGGTCCTCTCAGCTAACCCCCAGGTCAGGCCCCTCCTGTCACCTGGCTCTCACCTGGAGGCTGGCTACTGCTCCCTCCCTGTGGGGTCTGGTCCTCCTGGCTCTCGCCCCCTCTAGTCTGTTCTGCCAGCAGCTCCTCTGCAGGAAACCTGACCTTGCCACTCCCTGCTGAAACCCTTCCAAAGGCTCCGGAAATGTTCAGGACCGAATCCCAGCTCCTCGCCAGCACACACAGAGCCCTTGGCTGCCATTCGTTCTTCCCTCCTCCCTGGTTTCATTTGTCGCCGCTCCCTCCTCCTCACACCTGTGCCGGGCAGGCTGCGTTTCACTCAAAGGCTCTGCACACGCTGCACCCTGGACTTTGCAAACCTCTCCATGGCCCTCGCCTGAGGGGTCTGTTCACCTCGGTGCTGTCCAGCAGACTGTCCTGTGACGATGGAAATGCTGTCCCTGCACCATCCAATATGGTAGCCGCCAGCCCTTGGAATGTGGCTGGTGTGATTGAAGAACTGAATTTTTGTTTCTTAATTAACTTGAATGTGGCGAGTGGCTACCATATTGAATAGTGCACAGCCCCAAGGTCACACCTCTTCCAGGAAGCCTTCCCTGACCTCCCAGGTCTGGGCTACACGTTGCCATAATGCTCCGTTCTCTGAGGTTTTTAATCTATTTACCTGTCTCCCCAACTGGCCTGTGTTCTTTTAGGAGTTGCCTCTTATTCATCACGGTATCCCCAGCTCCATGCTCTTAGTAGGTGCTCAATAGCTGTGCAGTGTAAATGAAGTTTTCGAACCCAGATCTAGGCACAGACTGGACCTTCCATACTGACCAAATCCAAACTGACTCTGCTGAAGATCTGAGTGAGCGTGTGCGTGCGTGTGCAGTGAGTTCCCACGTAGGCACGCGTGCACATCCCCCTGACCTTGGCAGGACCGTACATTCCCCCCACCCCCGGCTGGGGACAGCTGCCTCACACACACAGATGCTGGCGCCTGGGCTGGACAGGAAGTGCGCCTCTGAGTTGGCCTTTGTGAAAATCAAACCCCGTTTTCATTCTTGTTTCTTAGACGCTTCATCTGCATTGCAGATGAGTCTTCTGAGTTTGAAAAGAAAAGCTCCCAGTCCTCCTGTGGGACCACCTGCATGCTCCGCTCTGCCCCGCTCCCCTCCTGTTCTATAAACAAGCCCCTGCAGGCACGAGGGGGTTGCCATTTAAATGATCCTTCACCTCCTAAGTCAAAGGCTCATTTCTTGGTTTATGAAGCTCTTGTTTTAAGTTTTGACATTGGGTTTTCTTCAGAAGGGTCTCAAGCTTCTGTTTTCTCCCACCCCGTCCCCTCCTTTCTGGTTCCTGCCCCAGCTCCTCCCTCTCCCCCAACCCCTGCCGGGCCCCCCTGTCTGGGATGGGTCAGGTGCTGGGCTAGAGAGCACAAGCACGCGTCCCGCCCTCGGGGAGCTCCCATCTTTCTGCTCTGCCCTCAGTTCCCGACAATCAGTTCCCCACAAGCGCCTTAAAGAGCAGAACCTTGGGATTCTGGCGCAGGACAGGTCCTCAGGCCGGATTCACTTCCCCGTTGCACAGGTAGAGACTGAGGTCGGGGTGGGCTGGACGCAGCCACGATGGAGCAGGAGAGGGAGCCCCCACCCCCATCCTCAGCCTGGAATTCTCGACACCACGTCCCCCACCCCACCCCCTCCACCTGGGCTGCCACGCTGGGTCCCTGACTCCTCCTGGGCACAGGCTGGTGACTAACCACCCTCAGCTATGGCCGTGCTCTCCAAGGAGGACTCTCACTTAAGAAGCAATGGGAGACTTCACCCCTTTGCTTCGCAAGGCAGTAAACAGTCTCCCAGCAGCGATGCAAGAAGGACCCAGCCAGGCAGCAGGGGCCTGTCACTGCTACCGTGTTCTGAGTCTCTTAAAATAGCGTTGAAAGGGTGTGTCAAGATTGCGTAGCCTGCAATGGGACCCCCAGAGAGGGCCGAAAGACAGCCACTGCAGCGGAGGGAGAAAGTGGGTGTCAGGCCTATGACTCAGCCAGAGCCTTCCAGAAAACTGAGGGGCAGAGGCAGACCGGGGAGAGGGCAAGGAGTACGGCTGGGCGGAGCCTGGCCCAGGCGCTGGGACGGCTGGCTCCAGAGCCCGTTCTGCCGCCCACTCTTTCCGTGGACCCGGCCTAGCCCTTTCCGTTCTCCTGCCCCCGTTTCTCCCTGCGCCTCGAGGGTGGGGAAGGGGAGGGCCCTGCACCCGACGGGACGGCCAGGGCCCTCTTCCCCCTGTAGCAGCCCCCACACCCGAGAGCCAAGCCCCAGTCCAGGATGGCTCCAGCAGCCACAGGAGGCCCTCGTACCCCAGACAGCTCTCCGAGTGTCCCCAAGTCAGCCCTTGCTTGGCCCTACATCCCTTAGACACTCAGGAGCTGGAATCACAACTAGCTGAAGGTAAAGAGAATCGGAAGAGAAAGAGCCGGTGACTTCCCTTGCTTTAATAATGACAGCGTCGAACAAAGTACTTTCCAGCCGTCAGACATCAGGGAGCAGTCCCCCAGCACCCGACCCACAGTCGTGCATGCCCTCTCACGCGCGCACACGCACAGTGTGCCGCACCAGCCACACCAAGGGAGCTTGCAAGTGTGGCAAAGCACATCCCTGCTTGGTGGTTCCCAGGACTCGCTAGCATTTGAAGGCTTTGGGAAGTCCTGCAAGAAAGATTCTGTTTACCTCGGTATTTCCCAAGCCTATGTGACCGTACTTTTTTGCAAGGTAATACTTTGGATCAGTTAGATGTGGCACTTGCCTGCAGGTGCCAGAGATCCAACCATAGCAGCCTAAACACACTAGTTGTGTCCTTTACTCCCCCGTCACTGGAGGTCGGCAGCCCAGGGTTGTGGGGTGGCTCCACCGCGCCGTCAATGTCCCGAGCGCCTTCTCCCTTTGGGCTTCATCGTCCTTAGCACTGCTGTCTCTCTCCACTGTCACCTCGTGGTCCAAAAGAGCTGCTGGGCTCTGTCCCGTCTGCTTTCCAGGCAGCAAGCTCATACCTCACTGGCCACCCCTGGCTGCAAGGGAACCTGGGAAATGTAGTCTTTTGCCCTCTCCTTCCCGCACACAGATAGAATAAGGTTCTGTTACCATGGAAAAGGGGGAGCATGAGTGCCAGGTAGACAGGTGAAGTCTCAGTCACTGCTTCTTTGTGTTGCTTTATTCTAGGAATTGGTTGGAGTCAGGAAGGGCTGCCCCCAACCTCTACTTCCTGCCTGTGTGGAAGGAAGGCTGTGTGGCCTTGGATAAGCTTCCTAACCTCTCTGGGCCTGTATTCTTTAAAATAGTGGTTATCATGAGGATCAAATTAGATAAAGTATGTGCAAGCATTCTATGAACTGTAAACTGTTACAGAAAGGAAAGTTACTCTTGTTTTCACTTATTCCTCTAAATAGCCTTGTGCAGCGGGCAGGGCAACACCCATCTCCACATTTGAGTGAAGGACAGACTGAGGCTCAGAGATATGAACTGACTTCTGTGGGGATGAGGTCGGAGCCCTGCTTTTGTTCATTGAATGAACCCTGATTCCAGCCTGAGTGTGAGCCCTGACCTTGGTTACAGGCTGAGCCTTGATCCTGGCCTGAGTTCGAGTTCTGATCTTAGTTTTAGACTGAACCCTAATGCAGGTTATAGGCTGAACCTTGATCCCCACCTGAGTCTCGGCCCTGATCTGGATCTCTGAGTTCTGATAACCAGAGGGGCCCTTTGAACCATCCGTGAGCCCCCAAAGGTGCTCACTGGGTTCCAGAGAGGTGCGAATGGATCATGCTGATCCCCAGGCCCAGGGCACCGTCACTGCAGAGGACCGGGCTTTCTCCCACAAGTCCGCCATTGTGGTTCATCCAGACCTCGCAGAGCAGGAGAGAGGACAAGCGAACCTGCGGACCCCAGCAGCCAGAGCCAAGAGGATGTCAGGGAACCAGGAGGCGCGCAGGCCTGCTTCCCCTAGTAATTTTCCCAGCCCAGACAGCTGTAATGGGGAAGGTATTGAAATTTAAATCAGAGCCCAGCCTAACCTCTCTGCCCGCCTCTTGCTGCCACCTGTAATCTCGGGCTGGCTATCTCCTCCTGGGGAGAATGACAAACCAACTCAGGGAAAGTGATAAATTTTCAATTTTATTTTAAAATATACCAGATGGGAGATTTTATTGGAGCCATAAATATGTCAAGAGCAATGTTGGTGTGTGATGGGCGATGGCCCCTCCTTGGGGCCTCTCTCCCTGTTTAGAAATTCCATCAGATTCTTAATAAGAGGCTCCAGTTCGACTGGAGCAGCAAAATAGTCTCTATATTAAAGCAATTGAATTTCCATTTGCCAGACATCTTGCGCTGTGAGCTTCCAGGTTCCAGGGGTGTGGGGTTGCTAAGCCGATTTTAAATGAACCTAAACTAATAACTTCACGGCACGCTGGGGGCTGTGAAAGAGTGGGAGGGGGACAGGAGGAGGGAGGGGAAAGGAGGGAAGGGACAGAAAGAAGGGGGGAGAGAGGGACAGGAGGGGAAGGGAGGAGGAGGCGCCGCCAGTCACAGACCCGGGGCAGGGGAGGGGCCTCCCTTACCTCTCCTGCACCTGCTGCCAGCCGGAGACGAAAATCCCTCAGATGACCCAAGGGCCAGCTCCCTCTGTTCGTGAAGGGGAAACTAAGGCCCAGCAGGAGGGGCGACGTGGCTGGAAATCTGGTCCCTCTTCCCTCATCGTTGCTCTCCTTACTGCCTTCACTGATTTGATGTTATGTCGGCCTCGGGGCGGGGAGCGGCGCCGCAGAGACTCAGGGCTTGCTGAGGATGGGGCTGCCCAGGAACCCTGACCTCCCCGCAAGCTGCCCTGCACGAGCACTCACCTTCGCAAGGCTCTGCTCTGGCCCTGGGGTTCTCCTCATTCGCTCTGGCCCGGGCCGTCGTCTCCCCCACAGGCCCCTCCTCTGTCAAATCCTTCTCTCTCCTGCAGGGCCTCCAGCCTTCGCTCAGCCTCAGGCAGCTAACTCCAGAGAATGGCTCACGTCGTGGGCTCAGGGCATTAGAGGTGAGAGGATCCAACGGTGGGGACACCAAGGCTCAGACGGGGCACAAGCACAGGGAATACAATTCTTCTAGAACAATCCCTGGATTGCAGGTGTGGGTAGGCGATGCCTGCCCACCACCTACCCCCTCACCCTGCCCCGGCCAACTTCAGCCAGGTCTAGGTGGCACCTGCCCAGGTTGGACACAGATGATGCCCCGCTGGTGTGGGATAGAGCCTCAGCAAGAATACCTCCTTCGCTGAGAGCAAGCCTCCCTTCTCAAAAGCAGGCGTGCCCTTCTCTATACCAACCACAGACAGAAATGACGGTTACGCTGCTACTTACCCTCCAAAATGTGATAACCCCAGAAGATTGTTTAGCGTAGTTTGGCCCCTAGTAAGTGCTCCAAAAATGTTAGCTATTATCATTCCTTTGTTATTACGATTATCATCTCTGCCCCAGGTGCTTCCGGGGTAGATACCTCCCCACGGGTCTGCGTCTCCCGGTTTATCGGGCACAGGAGTCCACAGACGGCCGCTGCTCAGTGCGGAGTCAGATCGTTAAGAATCTCCCATCCACTGGAGAAGGCATAGACCTGGAGGCAGAGTAGATTCAAATCCTGGTTTTCACCTCCTTGCTCTGTGTGCTCTGTGACCTCTCTGAGCCTCAGTTTCCTCATCTGCAAAACGGGTGAATGACCCTTCCCCTGCCTTCCTTGCAGGACTGTTGTGTGAACCGGAGCTGGAGAATACTCTCTCAAACTGCACTCTTCCTGCTTCCTCCTGCCTGGCTCATCAAACTCCCGACCCTGTCAACCTGGGTCTTTCTTAGTGGCCCAACTGCCTGAGGCCCCCCGGCAGGTCCTGAGAAAGGCCAGGCTGGGGACGGTGCTCACTACCTGCCCTGCCTGCCCCGTCTCCGACATGACTGCGAATGCTCGGGAGCTGAGTGCCGCCATGATAGCCCTTCTTTACTGGGTTGCTTCAAAGAGTGTGCGAGTTCACCTCCCTGAAGCACTCGGCTGGTGCGCGGCTCAGGGTAGGTGAGAAGCACGCTGTGCAGGTTGAGCCCAGCACGGCTCCAGAGGGCGCCCTCCACAGAGACACGCAGCGCACGACCTCCCCACCCTATTTTGTCCTCCCACTGCTGGCTCTCAAGTGAGTGGATGTGTGGGAAGCTGCCAGGCGGTGCCTGGGGCCTGGTCCCCAGGTCAGACTCGTGTCCCTGGCAGGGGCATGTCCCTGACAGAGGCTGCCTCCTCACCATTGATCGCGGGGCTCAGAGGCAGCCAACCAGACAGGCGCTTTTAACAGCTTTGTAATGTGATGGAGCTCAGTGAGCTTGCAGAGTGGGGGCACTGTCAGGGCTTGCTTGGAGAAGCTTTCAAGGTCAGCCGCCTGCAGCCTGACCTTGAAGCCTGTCCCCCTCCCAGGGAACAGCCCAGGGGCTGCCAGACCGTTGCCATCATCACGGAGGCACTGGGAGCCTGAGCTGAGGAAAAATAGCAATGAAGAGGTGTTAAATGGATTAAAGAGGCAGGTGGCCAGAGGGGACGGGCCAAGCCAGGGACAGCAGCAGCAGAGACCTCCTCCTCCAGGAGGCTTCGGATTGGCTTCTCCTTCCCCGCACGTGCCAGAACACTCTCCCACGTGGAAAGGCTGGGAAGATAAACGACTTTCCCTTCATCTCATCCCCCTCTCAGTCTGCTGGGCAGGACAGCTCTGCTTTCTTTGTCCTACAGATTAACAAAAATCAGGGTCGTCTCCCTGAGAGACAGCTCAATTATCAGCTCCCCTCGCAGCGGGTGCAGGGCCTTGCAAAGTGGGGCCACCCACCAGGCCAGCCCACACCCCAAAACATCATCTCGGCACTACCTAGATAGAACAGGGATTCTCCAGGGAGGGCTCAGGGCCTCTGCCGCCGTCCCCGGCGCCCCTGCCACAGCCCCAGTGTCGCAGGCCTGTCTAGGCATGCTGGGACCTCTGCCCCATCCCAGCTGTCACTTTGAGCAGGTCGATGACCAACAGCCTCTACTCCTGTGTGTGTGCTGAGCACCTTACGGCTCACACAGCACTTCTGCTCCCACTGCCTTCTGGAAGGGGGGATAAGTCTGTTTACAGACCGGGAAACTGAGGCACAGGGCGCTGGGATGACTTGTCTGAGGTTGCTCAGCCGGTAGGCAGGGGAGCTGGAATGCAAACCCAAGTTCGGGTTCCCAGACCTGGGCACAGCAAAGCCAGCGTGGGGAGGAATCTTGCAGCCCTCTCAGCAGGGGGTCAGGTTCTCAGGGACTGACTAGGCTCCTCCAGCAGCCAGGCCACCACTGGGACCCCAGGGAGAACAAGAGCAGGGGCGGCCCCTTTCCAACTTCCCTCTGCTCAAAGCCTGGGCCGGGGCCAGGCCCCTTCCACTCCATGCACCCCGCCCAGCCCAGAGAGAAGTCATGGGAAACCCAGGGCTTTGGGCATCCCTGGGTATCCACCCCCACCCCCAGAGAACCCAAAGGGATGAGGGGATTTTAAGCCCACTGACAACGCCCTGAGCTGGGAGCCAGATGGCTCCATTCCAGTCCCAGTGCTACCATGGGCTAGGAGTGGCCTTGGACTACTTCCTGTCCCCTCTGCCCTCAGTCTCCCCATCTGTGAAATAAGAGGCCGTGAGTCTGGACTAGAAGATCCCTCTGGCTTGCACCCTAGTGGATCTGGCCACCTGCTCACCCTAAGCTGGCCCAGGTAGAGGCTGGAGAAGGCAGAGCCTACAGCCCACACCTGGGAACTCGGGGACGGGCTGCCAAACTCCCAGCGTCCACTGCAGGGCGGCTGCAGAGCCCAGACTTTCCCACAGACACAGCCTGGCCCCCAGAGCAGGCCCCGCAGCTCCCACTGAAGCCCTTCCAAGTGGAAACCACAATGCTTGCAGAAGCCAGGCAGAAAGTAAACAGAAAGCAATGTCCCCGGGACCTCAAGGCTCTGGGCCCAGCCTGGGGCAGCTCTCAGGAAGGCGGCTCTGGCCAGAGCAGATTCCTGCCGAGCCTGTCTGGACCGGCCCGGAGTCCCGAGGGAGGAGCCGGCCACCGCCTCGCTGCCCTGCTCAGATCAGAGAAAAGGCTGTGCTCCACCCTGTGCTGAGAAGTGCCAGGAGCAGGGGGAGCAGGCTGGGCACCAGGAGGGGCTGTGGTCCTACCCCGATGCTAACTCCCCGGATAGGGCAAATCTCATCCCTTCCTGGGCCTCACTGTCCCGTCAGGACAATGGACACCGTACACCAACTGCTTTCTGAGGTCCTTCCCAGGGGCTGAGGATTCAATTGTAGAACACGGCACAAGGTGGTCAGCCGAAGGAGGGGAGAAGGAAAGGGGTCATCTAGGGGGGACCCACGTGGCATTTTAGCCTGGCCTTCCCCTCCCCCTCCACATACTTTTCCCAGGCCGGCCTGGCAGAGGCGGAGTGGCTGGGGCAGGCCCTGGCAGGTGTCAGCCAGGCCGGGCTGGGGAGGGCAGTGCAGTGTGGGCCAGTCTCTCCCGACCCCCACCGCCCTGCCCCAGCTTTTCTCCAGGACGGCCAGGCTCCTGGTGTGGGTCTGTCTCCTGGCAGGTGAGGCAAGTGAAGGGGGGACAGGGAGCGGCAGACTCTTTCCTCTCCCTTTCTGGCCCCTTTGCGACATCCTCTTTCCCACTTCCTCCAAAGTCACATGGGTTCCCTGTCATCGCACCGTGCTAAAGCCACACTGGGTCTGCCCGATGGGTGCAGGCCTCTCTCCTGGGACCCACAGCCCACCCAGGACTCAGAGCCCCACTGGCTGGGCTCCAAGGCTCCTTCTACCCTGGCCCCTCTCTACACAGGGCTTGGACACATGTCCCTGAGACTGGTCAAGGACCAATCACACCCCAGACAGACCAGACGACCCACCCCCCATGCCAGGTTGCTCTTCTGAGGGGCCGTAACGAGACCACCGGTCGTGTAGCGAAGGACCCTCATGCAAAGAGACTCCTACGGGCAGCCTTGGTGGCCCATGGCACATGTCCAGACCTGTTGGAATCCCCTCTGGGCTCCAGCTGAGACCTGCCCCACCCTCCCACTCACCTCTGTCCAAATGAAAAAGCCCTTGGGAAGTGTCCCGCCCCAGGCTCCCCCTCAGCAGGGCCCTGTTCCTGGGTGTGAAGGCAGGAGCAAGAGGCCCTGTGCGGAGTGAACAGGCCAGGTTTGGCCGCAGTCAGTGACTGAGCCCTGGACCAGGAGCCTGCGTCCTCATCCCAGCCCTGCTGGGGACTTGCTATGTGATAGCTGGCAAGAGGTGTCTCCTCTGAGCTTCGGGTGCCTGTCTGTGAAGTGGCAGTATGGCCTGGCCCCCCTTTGCCTTGGATGTTCACCAGACCCCACTATCACTCCCACCGGGGCTCAGATCGTCCCTGCCCACCTCCCCCAACTCGCCACGACCCTACAGCCCTCCTCCTGGGACCCTCAGCAGGCACAGGCAGCGCGGCCCACATGCCTGCCTTCTAAGAGAGGCTGCCTCAGCCCCTATCTCCAGCCGCAATCCCCGCTGCCTGTGAGTCAGGGCCTGCAGCAGCCCGCACGGCCACGGACACATGGAAACGTGGCCACGATGCCACAGACCCAAGGGCTCTTCTACCTGCTGAGCAGGCTAACGCCTTAATCCCTTGCACAAAGCCCGCTGATCCCTTCCTTGGAGGGAAGGAGGTGGCGGCACAAATTGGCTTAGTCCACTGATCTGGAGAGAGGCTTGCCCCATGGGGACCGGGGGATCCGTCCCTGTGCACGGCTGCCAGCTCACTCTGGCCACACCCACACCCCTCACTACCCAGCCCCCAGACCTCCAGGGACCCTGGTAGATTCAAGGATACAGAGATCCCCGCGGTCCTCTCTCTGTCCTCCCAGAACTGCTGACTGCCTGGAGACAGACAGACCTGAGCTCCTAAATCACCTTGATGGTTTAGAACAGGGATGGGGTGTCTGGTCCCAAGTGGGAACTGCTAGGCAGGACACAGTCAGAGAAGACGGGAGAGTGTGTACACCACCCAGGAAATGGTAGAATGGGAGAGGTTTCTCTGCATTCCCTTCACTCAATTTCTACACCCCTGTCCAGGGCAGGCCCCTCCTGGCCGGAAGAAAGGTGTTTAGCCAACTCCCTTCCAGTGAAATTGGATAGGCTTGCTAACGGCTGAACTTCAGGCATCACAGAAAGACCATCTGGGTCAGGAAGCTTTTCTAGCACCCGCAAAAGCCCATGGCTCGGTGTCTACCGGTGCATGGGGGTGAGGTCAGGGCACAGCTGGTGTCCCCAGCCAGAGGCGGGCGGTGCGGTGAAAGCCAGTCCACACACAGACTCGCCGGAACTGATTCTGCGGTAACCGAGGCCGCAAACAGCCGCGACGTCCGTCGCCAGGTGCCTGGACCAGTGTGTACACTCACACAATGCGATACTACCCAGCAGGAAGACGGAACGAACCCTCCATATGCGCAACTACCCGAGTGGATCTCAAAGTCATTGCGCTGCGGGAGAGAAGCCAGGCAGGAAGAATACACGTGGTGTGATTCCATGAAAGTCTAGAACCGGCAAAACCAATCTTGGTGCTAGAAATCAAATTGGTGGTTGCTTCCGGGTGGGGGGCAGAGGGAGCGACAGGAAGGGGGCAGGAGAGAACTTTCTAGAGTGACGGGAAAGAAGCATTCTGCATCTGGATTTGGGCGGTTGGCACATGGACGATAATCAAAATCCATCAAACTGTACACTCAAGGGCATGCGTTAATTTTACCTTAATAAATAAATATATAAATAACGAATATGAGCGTGGCATTTGTTTAGTCAGTTCGTTAAATCTTCCTTTGAAATAATTGCAAACTTACAAAAAATTGCAAGACTAACACAAAGAATTTAGTCTTCACCCAAATTCCCCAACAATTAACATTTTACTGCATTGCTTTATCGTCCTCTCTCCCTGTCTCCCTGTCTCTATGTATAGAAATATATATAAATTATCTGTATTATATATAATTTTTTTCTGAGCCATTTGAGAGTAAGTTACAGATATCATACCTCTTTACGCCAAAATAGTTCAGCGTGTATTTCCTAAGAATAAGGATATTTTCTTGTCCTTGTTATCCAAATTGGGACATTAACATTAATAAAATATTATTTTCTAATCTATACAGCTTCTTGTTCAGATTTTGTCAGTTGTTCCAGTAATGTTCTTTATTAAATTTTGTTTTCTGGTCCAGGACTTAATCCAGAGTCCCAAGTTGCATTTAGTTGTTGTGTCTTTCTGGTCATACTTAATTTGGAATAAGTCCTCAGCCTTTCTTTGTCTTTCATGACCTTGGTATTTTTGAAGAGTTCAGGCCAGTTATTTCATTGAATGTTCTCTAGGTTGGGTGTGTCTGATATTTCCTCATGATCAAATTTGGGTCATCGGTTTTGGCAGGGTCATCACAGAAGTGACGCTGCGTCTTTCCCGTGCGTCCTCTTGGGAGGTGCTTGGTGTGCGTTTGTCCCATCTCTGGTGATACTGACTTAGATCACTGGCTAAGGAGGACTCTACCTCGGTGAAGTTACTGGTTTTCCATCTGTGTTAATAAGCATTTTGTGGGGACTTCCCTTAAGAGTGTAAATAGCCTGTCCTTTATCAAAGTCTTCACGCACTAATGCTAGCTTCCATCGATGATTCTCGCCTAGATCAACTGTCACTACGATGGTGACCAAATGTAGTTTCTAACTCCAGAATTTCCTCTTTGTTAATTTGAATTCTGCTCTAGGGAAGAAATGTTCCTCTTCCCCATGTATTTATTAATATTTATATTCCTTATATTCTATCTGTATGGACTTGGGTCTTCTTACTTTATTCAGTGGGTTGTAATTTATCCCTATTGTTACCCTTTCGGTGCTCGGATTGTCCCCCGTTTGGCGAGAGGGAGCCCCTTCGAGCTGACCCCTGTGCCTTTTGACACTTCCCCATCACTCCCTTGACCATTTCCCTACTTTCAGACTCATCATGTGCTTGTCCCGGAAATCAGCCGTTTCACCGAGGAGCCCTTGTTCACTGTAGCAGGGAACAAATGATCTGGGAAGTAGAATACCCGTGACCAAATCTACATTAACATGTATGCATAAAACCACCAGCTCTTGCTGTTACCTGCAATTCCAATCCAACACCTAAGGGTACATTTTTGTCTTTCTCCTTCCAGTATTTGCAACAGTGAGAGACCCGGATCCCATGATTTTTATTGTACTTGCTCATTTGCCCAAGCCTCAAACACACGGGAAGTTTTAGAACTGCTAATCCACACCACTGCAAAAAGCAGTCCTGCTAATTAGAGTTCATTTTGCAGGCCTTTTTGCCCTCTGTCCAGGTGTATGTAGTCAGAAGACTACTGATATGCTCAGAAATCCCTTGGGTCAGGCTTTGCCCCTTTCAGCGTGGTTATGTTATTCATTTGAAATTGTTCGTTTGTTTCTGTTTGTATTACATTTTAGGGATTTCCCCCATCTTTTGTTGCTGTTGTTGTAGTTGCTGTTTGAGTATGAAAACCATTGATGTGGTTCTAAAAGTCAATACTACACTAAAAATTTATGCTCAGAGAAATATCTCTCTTCTCACATCCTTTCCACCCTGTTCCCACCCAACCTCTGTAGGGAACAGATCTCACTGGTTTATCCTACCTGTGTTTCTTTCTGCAGAAAAACTATACACAAATCCATATTACATATAATTTTTATATATATATGATTTCTTATTTCCTCTTCTTTCTTACACAAAAAGTAGCATTCTATAGTTTCGTGCTGTGATTTTTTAAACATAACCCATCCTGGAATCCCTCTATCAGTTCATAGAGATCGTCATGATTTTTAAGTTTACATTTTATTGAAGAAATAGCATACATGCAGAAATCACATGTGCACAAATCATGGGTGTATGACTTGATGATTTTTCACAAAATGAATGCCCTCAAGTAACCAGCACCACAGAAGTCCCTCTCTTGTCCCCTGTAGTCACTAACCCCCCTAAGGAAACAGCTATCCCTCCCCGCACCACCGATTGCTGTTGCCTAGTCTGAATGTTGTGCACACGAGTCCACAGAACATTTACTGTTTGGTGTCTGGCTTCTTTTGCTCAGCATTATGTTTGTGACATCTGTCCACATGGTTGTATTACTTGTAGTTTGTTCATTCATATCATATAAATATATCACAATATTTTTATTTACTATATTTTTGCTGGGACTTTGGGTATTTCCAATTTTGGGCTTTATGGGTAGTGGTACAATGACCATTTTGGTACCTGGAACGTGTTTGGTACCTGGGAATGGAGTTGCTGGGTTGCAGGGTGTGCGTGTGTTTAGCTTCGATGGATGCTGTTAAGACCCGTTCCTGAAGTGTTAATATACCAGTTCCCACCGGCCACGGGAAGCGGCTCCAGCCGCCGCACGTCCTCACTCACGCTGGGCTTTTCCTGTGTCTCACTCCTTTCAGCCACGCCGGGATGGTGCTCTATTGGGTCCTAACCTATATGTCCTCGATGAGCAGATGGCATGTTTCCCAGCGTCACCACCAGCCTAGCCCCTCGGCCGAAGACCTCACTCTGCCCACCCTGATTGGATGAGTCGTGTTACGCGGACACTGACCTGTTTTAGTCTATTCCTGCTACTACAACAAAATACCTTAGACTGGGTGACTTATAAACAACAGAACTTGCCGCTCGCAGTCCTGGAGGCTGGGAAGTGCAGGACCACGGTGCCAGCAGATCTGGTGTCTGGCGAGGGCTCCCTCTCTGCCCCACCGAAGCCTTCCCGTCGCCGTGTCCTCCCACAGCCGAAGAGGCGAAGGAGCGCACGCGAGCCTCTTTCACAAGGGCACTAATCCCATTGGTGAGGGCAGAGCCCAGCTCTCACGACTTAATCACTCCTCCTGAAGCCCCACCTTGTAATACTGTCACAGCGGGGATTGGGTTCCAGCATACGACTTTCGGAAGGACACAAACATTCGGACCACAGCAGGCCTCTCTAAGCTCTCGCACTGGCACGGCGAGGACGCTGACCTTGCTCCGCTTTCACAGCAGGCGCACACGCCGTTGGGAGGAGGCGGGGCTCCAGGACTCTTCCTTCCAGCCCGTCTCCCTGCTCATGGGCACAGGTCTGCGCGGAAGACAGGACGCATCACCCACGTGCCAGTCTTCTCCCTGCTTCTGCCCTGGGTCTTTTCCTCCTTTGACAGTGTCTCAAGCCTTCCTCTTCCAGATCACTTTTATCTCCCTTCCACGTCACTGAGGCAGGCCCAGGCCAGAAAGGGCAACGGATGGGCCCAGGAGGGCAGCCGTTTGCACTGGGCTTGCTCCATTGCCGTGTGACCTGGGCTGGTTTCTAGAGGGACGTGGGATGTGGGCATCGCCTATAGCATCCCTGGGGCACTTCAGTGCTCTTGTACGCTGTGCTAGAGGGGGCCGTCTGAGCAGGCGCGCAGAGGGAAATAGACAAACTATCTTTGTGTACTTAGCATGGCCACACAGACATGCAAACCGCCGCCACATGCACGTGTGCCAATGAGGAAATCACAGCAGGGACTCTCCGACCCCCTCAGAGAGCCGCAGGAGGAGGGTGCAGCCCCTTCCCATCCCTCGGTGCACCGGGGCCGTTCTGAACTGGACATGACTTGGGCGTAGAAGCCCAGCCCCTCCTTCACTCCCAGGAGACGAGTCGTGCAAGCCTTGAGATAAGGTCCCGCATGAATGTCCTCAGGGTGGCTCAGGCATGGACCCTGACTCCAGATGCCCAGAGCTAAAGGGACACTAAGACACTGGCACAAACAACTGGGGACTATGCTCTGGGAGAGCACAGATGGCCTCTTGCCAGAAGGGCTGCTGGGTGATGTGGGTAAGCAGGGAGTGAGGGAAGACGTTTCAGCCCAGGGGACAGCCTGGGTGTGTATGTTCACTGAATCAAGGCAGATGGGGTTGGATCACCGAGGCCCTGAGAGCCTGGCTGAAGGGCTGGGATTTTATCCCATGGGTAATGGCCACTGGCGCTTATGAGAAGGGTTGGTGCAAGGGTGATACAGTCACCTCTGATCACAGACACTCACCTGCAGAAGGTCCGCAGCCCAGAGTCTCCCCGACTGGCTCCCACTATTTGAACTCCCTTCCTTAGTGACACGAGACTTTTCCTGTTCCGGGAGACTCCTCCAAAGTGAGAACTCTGGGTGCCAGTCCAAACCGTGATGGGCTCAGCTGCTCAGCCCAAGATCCCTAGAGAGATCTGATTCTAGAGGCAAGGGCCAGACTGGTTGGGTGGGAAGGGAATATTGTTTAACATTTACTAGTGCCAGACATTACATTAAGTGTTCTACATTCAATATTTCTTTTACCACTTGTCAACAACCCTATTAGGAAGGTATTAGCCCCATTTTACAGATAAAGAAGTTGAGGCAGGGGCAGGCGAAACTATCCACATAGGAAGTGAGCTGTCTGCAAAGCCTGAGCCTTTTCTGCTGCCCCAGGCAGTGCGTGCAGTATCTCCAGAAGCCTGCATGAGAGGGGAAGGGTAGACCGGGCCCAGTGCCCACTTGGCCTGTGACATGCAGCTCTGAGGCTCAGGCCTCCAAATGTCCTCCCCCACAGAGCTGCCTGAGTCACCTCTTCCACTGGGTGCTCCTGGCCAAAGGTGCAGGATTGCTGTCTTTTCAAAGCACACCAGGAGACGTCAACAGAAAGAAAGAAATTGCGCTCAAATTAGATGACAATTTTCTTGAATCTTCTGTTTTCCTCCTCCTAAGGGAGCACACGTGTGGCATTTATTCGGCAGCATTTGTGCTTTTACAAAAAAAATACTGCCATAGACTCCCTCAAACTGCCATTTGTGAAATAGTGCTCTCATCACTATCTCTAAGTCACAGACACTAGATGCCATGTCACGCAAAGGGTAGATTCCTTCCCCCTTCACTCAAGGAATCTTCTCTAAGCATCTGCCACGGGCCTCGCTCTGTGCTCGCTGGAACATGAGGCGGCCCCACGCGATGCTCAGTGGCTGCAAAGAAAGACACGGTGCAGGATTAGGACCTTAGCGAGAGGCTTAGGGCAAGCAGTGATCGACTCCGCGGGGGCAGGCGGGGGGAGAAGGCGCGCAGCCCCCGTGGGGGTTCAACAGGGAAGCGGCCCGGGCCGGGCCCTGGAGGAGCACACGGTCTTCCGGGACCAAGTACGCGCTGGCGCAGGCAGCGAATTCCAGGTGCGGACTGGCTCGAGCAAGGGTGTGGGCGAGGCCCTGGCAGGTGTGGGACGTGAGGCCGCCATTCTGAGGGAGGCGGAGGAGACAGGTGATGAGCCGAGGCCTGGCCAGTCCTCCCGCAGCCCCGCCCCGGCCTCGGGGCCCGGCCGCAGCGCCTCTGCTTGCGGTTTCCCTCAGGGCCTCTCCTGCGCCCGCGCTGCTGCCCCCGCTCGCCGGACGCCCCCACGGCCCCTGAGCTCCTTCCTGCTCGGCGCGGGCCTCCCGCCTCCGCCCCGCACGGCCCGCGGTTTTCCTTCCTGCCGCCGGGAGACGCGCTGGCCTCGCAGCCACAGTAGACACGCGTTGGGGCGTGGCACGGCAGGACGTGTGACCCCATCCCGTCCTGCAGTGTGAGGGACAGCGACGAGCCGGCAGAAGCTCTCGGCACCCGCCACGCAGCCGTGGCCACGCCGGCGCCTCTGCTCCTTCCGCGGCAGAGCGGCAGCCACGTGCTTTCCATCGCGAGGGAGAATGAAATCAGACACCGTCGATTCCTCTGACCTGCACCGCTCGAGCGGGATTTACACTTTGCCCCCAGTGCCTAGGGGGTCCTAAGTGACCTTAGGCTGCCCCCCTAGTGCGTGAGGCCACCTCCTCGCCGAAGCCTCCCCGGATGGCCCAACCACACGTCTCCAACCCACGGGTTCTCGTGGGACGTCCGCGGGCCCCTGTCCTCCCCGACACCTGTGAATGAGGCCTGGCGTCCCCAGAGCTCCGCTCGTCCCCCTCGCACTCCCACCGGCTCCTCCTGCCGCACCTGCAGCCCTGAGCCCACGCCGGCCAGGTTCCTTCTCAACCTCTACCGCAGGCTTCTGAGGGCTGGCCCGGGTCCGTGCGTGTGTTCTGTTTGGCATGCAGGGTTCGATGTGTTGAAAATCAGCAGATTCCCAGAACTCATGAGTGAGTTCACTCTGTGATCCTTTTCCAAGCTGTATGCTTAGAATTTCTGTATGCATACTTCAATTAAAAAATATTTTTTAAATCAGCATATTTCGTATCAAAATCCAGATTTCCGTCTTCTCTTGAACACTTGGGAGGCCTGTACCGCTGGGCCTTTACTCTAAATCAGCGTTGGCTTGCCACTGCCTCCTTCACAAAAGACAGGCGTCCCCACTGCCACGGTCTCTGCCACTCTCTCTTGCCCTCACCGGCCACTCCCCTCATCTGTGTCCCCGCCTCTCCCCAGCATAGGCATTCGAGTCAGTTCTCTTTGTGTCCTCCAAACTTTTATTTCCTATTGCCTCCTGGATACTCCATGGGTGCCTCCAGCCCAGCACATCCATGATTGAAGTCACGTCCCCTCCGCTGTCCCCCGAACCTCCTCCCCTCCAACATCCCCAGGAAATGCACCACAGCCCACCCAGTCACCCAAGGCAAAAATCTGGGCATCTCAGGGACTCCCGTCTCCTCTTGTCCTGCCTAGAGTTCTCAGCAACCTGGTGATTCTGCAAACCAGCCCACTGCTCTGCATCCCACAGCCACCGCGCTTGGCCCAGCCACCGTCCCCGGCTGGGACACAGCAGGCCCATGACTGCTCTGCCTGCCTCCGCTCCTGCTCCTCCAAGTGGCTGCACTGCAATGTGACTGTGTCACTTCCTGCTTAGACCCATCTATGGCTCCAGTGGCTTCCTAGGGAAAAGTCCAGACTTCTTACAAGGGCCTGGTGTCAGGGCCTGTCTGCGGCCTGTCTTCCCACACCCTCGCCCTTTCTCCCCGCCCCGACCCGCGCACTAAACTTAGCTCATTCGGTGCCACCCTCTGCGCTTCTTCATGTTTTTAAACAGGAGACGTAACTTTTACACAGCAAACTGTACACATATTCCATGTCCAGCCCGACTGATTTTTACACAAGGAAATACCTGTGTAACCACCACTCAGACTGCGACACAGACCATCTCAGTCCCCCAGGAGACTCCCTTATGTTCCTCTCAGGAACACCTATCCCCATCTCTAAATCAACTTCACTATAGCTTAGTTTTTGCCTCTTCTGACCTTCATATAAATGAAATCATATAGTATATGTTCTTTTGCGTCTGGATTCCTTTTTTTTTTTTGAGACAGAGTCTCACTCTGTTGCCCAGACTAGAGTGCTATGGTGTCATCACAACTCACTACAACCTCAAACTCCTCGGCTCAAGCGATCCTCCTGCCTCAGCCTCCCGAGTAGCTGGGACTATAGGCATGCGCCACCACACCCAGCTAATTTTTCTATTTTTAGTAGAGACGGGGTCTCGCTCTTGCTCAGGCTGGTCTTGAACACCTGACTTTGAGCTATCCACCCGCCTCGGCCTCCCAGAGTGCTAGGATTATAGGTGTGAGCCACTGTACCCTGCCAATGTCTGGATTCTTTTGCTCAAGATGATGTCTGTGAAATTCATCCATGTTGTTACATGTACTCATAGTTTGTTCATTCTCATTGCTGTGTAGTATTTCATTGTGTGTACCACTCTTTATGCATTCTACTACTGATGGGCATTTGAGGAGTATTATGGGCTGAATTGTGTCCCTCCCAAAATTTGTAGGATGAAGTCCTAACCCCCAGTGTAACTACATTTGGAGATACTGCCTTTAAGGAGGTAACAAAGGTTAAATGAGGTCATAAGGGTGGGGCCCTAATCCAACAGGTCTGGTGTCCCGATAAGAAGAGTGCATTCATGGAGAGTACATGCCCCGTGAGGACACGGTGAGAAGGCGGCCATCCGCAAGCCAGTAACAGACACCAACCTGGCCGGCACCTTGATCTGGGACTTCCAGCCTCCAGAACTGTGAGAAAATAAATGTCTGTTGTTCAGCCCCCCTGTCTGTGGTATTCTGTTAAGGTAGCCTGGGCAGACGAATACAGGTCGCTTCTACTTGTGGGCTATGACAAAGCTGCTATAAATATTCTTCTACATGATTTTTGATGAACATAAGCACTTATTTCTGCTGGGTTTGTCCCCAAGTGTGGGTCACAGGGTAGAGGCGTTGATAGAAGGCGGGAGAGAGAGCGAAAGAGAGAGGAATTATGTTTTCAGAACCATTTGAAAGCAAGTTAACGTGCTACACTCACCCACAAAACCACACTGCCACTAGTGAAGTCACGGTGCTGTACGGCCACTGTCCAATCCACAGACGCCATTCAGGTTTCACTGATTTTCCCGACAACGTCCTCTATGCTGAAATCCAATCTGTGACCACATGTGGATTTAGTTGTCAAATCTCTTTACTCGCCTTCTGTCCAGGACAATGCCTTAATCTTTACTCTGATGACTTTGACACTTGGGAAGATTATAGGCTGATTATTTTGCAGAATGCCCCACAATTTGAGTTTATCTGATGTCACGCGTCCTTGGCAGGAATGTACAGAAGGGATGTCGTGTCCTTGTCACTCATTGCATGCCCTCAGGGTATACGTGGTCAACTCGCCCCAGTAATGTTTAGCCCTGGTTATGATGGTGTCTTCTAGGCCCCACCACTGTTAAATTAATTAATAAGTGTATCGTATTTATTAGTTTATAATTAATGAATTAATATTTTGTAGCCAGAGAGTTTGAAATTATGTAAATATCCTGTTCCTCCTCAAAAGCTTACCCAGTAGTTTCAGCATTCATTAATTGTTCTTCACCGAATCTAATATTTCTACAATGGTTGTAAAAACATGATTTTCTAATTCCGTTTTCCTTCTAATCTGCATTCTACTCTAAGTAAGAGATTTCTCTTCTCCCCATTTGCTTATTCATTTCTTTATTTGTGTTAATGTTGACTCATGGATTATTATTTACTTTGATGCTCATACTGTCCCAGATTTGGGCATTGCAAGTTCCTTTAAGTTGGCTCTTGTGTCTTTTTTTTCTTTAATTTCAAATTTTTATTTTTAAAATTGTGGTAAAATACACATAACATAAAACTCACTAGCTCAGCCCTCTGAGTGTACAGTTCAGTGGCGTCAAGGATGTTCACACTGTGGTGCGACCGTCACCAGCACTCATCTCCAGACATCTTCTTCTTGCAAAATTGGAACTCTGCACCCATTAAGCAATGACTCCCCGTTCCCTCTTATCCCAGCCCCTGGTGACTACCATTCTACTTTCCGTGTCTATGAATTTGACTGATCCAGATACTTCAAATAAATGCAATCATACAGTATTTGTCCTTTTGTGACTGGCTTATTTCGCCTAGCATAATGTCCTCAAGGTTCATCCATGCTGTAGCCTGTGTCAGGATTTCCTTCCTTTTTAAGGCTGCATAATAATATTCTATCGTGTGGATAGACCGCACTTTGCTCCTCCATCCATCTGGCGATGGGGCGTGAGTCGCTTCCGCGTTTTGGCTGTTGACAGTAATGCTGCTACGAACGTGCCTGCACAGACGGCTCTTCAAGTCCCTGCTTTCGGTGCTGTTAGGTAAATACCCAGAAGCAGATTTCTGGATCAGACGGTGATTCTATTTCTAACTTTTTGAGGGATGCCATACTGTTTTCCGCAGCAGCTGCACTATTTTACGTTCCCACCAACAGTGCCCAAGGGCTCCCTCTTCTCCGCATCATCACCAGTACTCATTTTCTGTTGTTTCGATAGTAGCTATCCTAATGTGTACAGGTGGCAGCTCCTTGTGGGTTTGATTTGTGGTTCCCTAACCATTAGTCGTGTTGAGCATTTTCATGTGCTTACTGGCCACCTGTATATCTTATTTGGAGAAAGGTCTATTCAAGCCATTTTGAATTGAGTTGTTTGTTTTTTTGTTGTTGAATGTAAGAGCTCCTTATATATTCTGGATATTATCTTATGTGATTTCGACATGTCTCCATCATTCTTTGAGCACTTTCTGTCTGAAACAATAAGTGTTTCAAATGTTCTACTTCTGCCCCAGCCCTGGAATTGGTCATTTCTCCAAGAAGTCCTGGTTCCTATCAGCAGAGAGTGATTTAGAAACAGACCTGGGTTCTAGGTTTGCTCATTGCTCTTGGGGGCTTGCTGCTCGCAGGCCCTCTCAGTGGTCAGAGCTAGGGAGAGTGTG
The DNA here is from genome assembly GCA_004363605.1 of Indri indri. Taxonomy (NCBI): domain Eukaryota; kingdom Metazoa; phylum Chordata; class Mammalia; order Primates; family Indriidae; genus Indri; species Indri indri. Next base: position 175,930 of record RJWJ010000214.1, read on the forward strand.
TGTCTGTGTGTGTGTGTGTGTGTGTGTGTACACACATATTAATATTAACTTCTACATTTATGTATTGAAAACCTTAAATTCACATCCACACCTCGACTTCCAGTCCATCATCCCAAGATTCATCCTAACTTCCCCCTTTCCATCTCTGCAACTTCCTTCTCCAGCGGCAAGGAGCCCGTCTCCCACAGGCCCCACATATTTCCTGCATGTAGCCTAGCTCCTGACCCACTGGCTGCCACCCTTATTTGGCCACCTCCTTATTCCACCCCCCCCCCGCCACTGCCTTCACCAAGTATCAGGGAAGGAGAACAGGTCCTAAGGGCTTTTGTCTGGGTTATTCGCAAGGAAGCAAGTATGGTGCTGGGTATTGAAGGAGTTTGCGGACAGCCTCTGTGCATTGCTGCCCTGTGGAATTGGCAGAATGTAAAAAGCTCAGGACTTGCCCTTAACAGCCTCCAGGGCTGTGACTTCCCATCTGCTCCAGGGTTCCTGGGAAGCTCCTGGGCCAGCCTGTGGCCAAGGATGCCCACCAGACCATAATGAGCCAGTCTGCTCTCCGGCCCTGCACTGACAAGGACAGGCTACTGCCAGTGCTGCTGGAAGCTCCTGGAGGAGGCAATGCTGCCCTGGGCCCACCCAGAACTTGAACCCTGCCCGGAGACCCTGAACTCAGCTGGGTCAGGCAGGAGGTTGGGACCTTGGGCCTCCCGCGGCTGGCCGGGGGACCCGGCAAGGCCTATCCTAGGAGGTCAGGCTGGAAATTAGAAGAGACTCATAACAGAAGCCAAAGCTCTCAGCTGAGTACGGCCTCCTCTCCTGCAGCACGCTTCAGCTGCACTTTACACATCCAAATGGTTTAGAGGTTTCCCTTTCATCCTGGCCACTGGAAATGAAAGGTTTTGCTGCCACTTTGGCTTCCAGCCCCCTTTCCACGACCACAGGGACATCCAGAAGGGAGAGAAGTGTCTCTTTCCAGAAGCCCCGGCTCAGGCCCTCCACCAGGTTTCAGCCGTCCCTGGGCAGCCAGCCCCGTGCCCAGCCCGCCCGCCAGCCCCCTAGGGCAGGAGAGCTCACTGAGGTCTGCTGCGTGCAGAGCCTTCGGCAGGCATTTGGAAGAAGCCACACCCTCAGGGAGCTAACAACCCTTCTAGGGCCGCGGAGCCCCGCCCAGGACAGGGAGTAGAAGCTCCATACACCCAGATGTGTCCCTACTGGAGGCTAGGATTGACAGAGTGGTCACCCTGCAGGCAATGGAAACAGGGAAGAGAAAGATGATGGAAAACCCTCATAGAAATCTTCCAGAAAGGCAGGTCAGGCTTTCCAATAGACTGCTGGGATGCTTTCGGGTTTTAGGGGCCTGAAATTTATGTAATTTGGGTAGTTCTTTAAGAAAAATAATACAAAATTAGGTGCAGGACCTTGGAAGGTGTCCCGAAACTTGAACTTCCTTAGCTGACTTGGATGCCTTCCTCTCCACCATCGCACTCTTGCCTGCAGGGCCCTGGCTGTCGGACTCCTCCGGAAGCCATCGGAGCAGCGGACGCTCCTCTGCACTCACGGAGTGACTATGTTCACTTTTCTCTTTTCCCTGCGAGAGTTCTTAAGGGCAGGCGTTTTGTCCCCATTATACCTGTCTCTAGCAGAAATCAAGCTTGGTAAGTATTAACTGAGCAAACAGAAGGAAGGAAGGAATAAGATTGTTTCAAAGTGTAATTATGTCCGGGGCCACCGATGTGCATTATTCCAGTAATCCCCAAAACCGCTTCTGCCAGTTTGCAGATCGGGAAACTGAAGCTTAGAGACGGGAAACACTTGTCTGTTGGTGAGTGAAGGAGCCTGGATTCGAACCTGGCCTGGCAGACTGCATGTCCTTTTCCCTGCATGGCTCGCGGCGGGGTGTGGGGTGTCAGACAGGAAGAGGGGGTTGGAGACACCACGGCATGCAGAGAGGGCCTGGGCAGGACCCGTGTGTCTGGAGAAGGGAGTTCTGGCCAGCAGGGAGCCTGGCAGCCAGGTGGGAAGGGCCGGGGTAGGTGTGGGCCGCACACTTGGGGAACAAGACAAGCGGACACCTCCCTTCTCTTAGACAAATATGAGCCCCTGTGTCTGCGTGGTGACCGAGGTCAGTCCCCTTTGGAACGCTGTGACCAACCTTCCCTGGGCAGCTGCCGTGGGTGTGAGCCGGGCACCGTGAGGGGAAGTCGGTGGGACCCCCCTGGGGAGTCTAGCGAACTGCTGCTGCACTCTGCACAGGTGTCAGCGGCCACAGGAGCCCCGCCAGGTGCCACGCATGTCCAGAGGCGGGAGCAATCCCGCCTGGCATGGGTGGCTTTGAGAGGGTGGTGGGGAGGAAGGAGGCCTGTCACACTGAAAACGAAGGGCCCACAGCAGCAGTGCTGTCCCTCGGCGCCCGGCTGTCCTGGCAAGGCACTCAACTTTGCAATAGCAGCATCGAGTGGAAGCGCACCGCATTTTACGGTTTGCAAAGCACGTCAGCATCCGTGACCATCTCCAAGGGCAGGTAGGGAAATCCAAACTGCTGTATCCCCTACTTTTTTGACAGGTCCTGGTAGGTAAAAGGTTCACAGTTCACCTTTGCTGCTATAACAAAAGAACCGAAGAGGCTTGGGGAAGTGGCCTCTCCCTGCAGCACCCTTGAGAGCCAGGCTGGGCAGAGCCAGATGAAGACCTTTCTTTCAGGGCCATAAGCCTGGAAAAGAATAAGGCACACCCCGCTTACAACATGCAAATCAAAATAAAGCTAGTCCTAAACCACAAAATAAAAGTGAGGAAGTTCTACAATGTTCCGGGTTTTTCCATTATGACTCTGCCATGACTTTATAAAATGGGTCATTTCTCCAAAACTACTCATTTGGGGTGTGCCTGCTTTGTGGGCGCCAAAGCACACGCGCAGCCTGCCCCTGGACCCATCTAGCCCTGGCTTGGGACCACCACCTCTTATCGACTCCAGTCTCTGAGGTCCAGAAAGTTTCCTGGTTGTGGGTGGGGTTCAGGGGGCCTGGATCTGAACAGGACCCCACCACCTACCAGCTGTGCGCATTTGGATCAGCTGCGTAGTCTCTGAGCCTCCGCCAGCCGCCTCGCCTGAATTAAAGTGCTCCGCAGCTACATTGCCAGGCTGAGCACAAGGGCCTGGCCTGGGATCTGGCACACAGTGGGCGCTCAGGACGTGCCCGCCATCTGGGAGGATCCACAGAGAGCTGGCGGGCCTCAGCCTTCTGTGTTGACTGTGCAGAGCGGGACCCCAGAGGCCATGGGGACAAGCAGGGCTGGGGCAGTGGCTGGGCCTGGGGTCGGGGTCTTCCCCACACCCGACTTAGTGAGGCCGCTCAACTGTAATTCTTGGGCTAAGAGGGACCCTCAGTCCTAGGACCTGCCCCTCCCCGCTCCCAACGACAGGGAGCAGAGTGGTCGGGAAGTGTGCACAATGGGCTCATTGTTATTAGGGTAAAACAAAAATAGCTTTGGCCTGGAGACCGCGGGGCGGTGCCTGAGTGCAGTCTGTTACTCGCTTTTTTAGGGAGGCTTTTTCCTGAGAGAAACTTAGCCTCACAGAGGTGTGCCCGGGGTGGGCCACCCAAAGGCGAGACCACCCCAACCTGTGCCTTCCTGGCTCTCCGACCGAAGCCTGGAATCACCCCCGTTCTTCCCTCCTCACCTCCCCCTGCCTTTGCCCACCCCCGCGCCTCCACCCACTCTGTGGGAGGAGGGCCCCGGCTGCCAGGCCACTCTGCCTGCACACTTATGTCCCCAGTGGCTGGGAGTGAGGAGGTACAAATACCCCAGCGCCGAGGTGTCCCCTGAGCTCCCTGCAGTATTAGACCAAAGACGCTGCTGGAGGCCACCTCCTTGCTTGGCTTCTTTCTGTTTGCAGCAGAGTCCCACTTCCCCACCCCTCTACTGTCTGTTCTCACTTGGGTCACTTCCTAATAAACCGCTTTCACCTAAATCCTAGAGTCACTTTGCTTCAGGGGACCCCAAGCTAAGACAGTCTCCAACCGCAGGCCCAGGCCCAGCGGAAGGAAGTGACTGGGACACAGCTGTCCTTTGCCTGGCTCCTGGGGCATGCGTGTTCGCAAGTGCACCGGGCTGGCTCCGGCCTTCCACAGAGGGGAGGGCGGGAGGAGGGAAGGGGCCTGCATTAGTCAGGTTCTGCGGGGAAACAGAGCCAACAGGACACACAGGTACTTATTATGAGAAATGAGCCCGCACGATTACGGAGGCCGAGAAGTCCAGACCCAGGAGAGCCGGTGGTGTGAGTTCCCGTCCGCGTCTGGGGGTAGGAGAAGGCTGCTGTCTAGCTGCAAGGTGGTCAGGCTGAGAGAGGCTTCTCCCTTCCTCAGGCATTTGTTCTAGCCCGGCCTCCAGCCGATTCATGAGGCCACCTGCACCAAGGAGGGCCTGTCCCTCACTCAGCCCACCCTCCAAATGTCAGTGTCATCCAGAAACACCCTGGCACACACACTCAGAAATGTATCGTCAAGTATCTGGGCACCGTGGCCCGGCCAAATGGCGCGCACAATTAACCACATCAGGGCCCTCGCCACCCCTGGGGTGGGGCGGGCGCCCAAGAGCCCTCTTCATCACCGCCCCACTGGCACAGAAAGGGCACTGGACAAACGCCCGCAGGCTGGGGCTGGAGTTCCAGCACACGTCCTTCTTCAGCGGGGCTCCGCCCGGGCAGCCCACGCCGTTGGGGTGGCGCAAGTCACACCCACTCCACAGGTGTGGGAACCGGCCTGGCGCAGCGGGGCCCTCCGACGCTCACGTCCTTGGCCTCCTGCCCAGGGAGGAGAGAAAATGAACCGTGCTAGGGGCTCAGCAGCAGAGGAAGCGGCTGAGCGGCAGTAACCACGGCAAGAACAGGGGGCCGAGGGCGGCCGACCAGCGCGGCAGAGGCGCGTGCGGGCCACGGCGGGGCGGGGCGCAGTCATTAGCAGCTGCCCACTGAAGACACGGGTCCCAGCGTGAGGCCCTGTGACCTTCTTGAACCTTCTCCAGCTCTTCCCAGAGAGGGGTTGGCTAGGATGGGGGTTGGGTGGGGTGGGATGGCTAGATAAAATTCAGGATGCCTAAAGTTGAATTTCATGTAAACAATAAATAATTTCTTGGTATAAGCATGTCCCAAATATTGTATAGGACATACTTATAGTCAAAAATTATTTTTGTCTGAAATTCAAATTTAACCGGGCGTTCTGTTTTAATTAATTAATTAATTGCTATTTTTTGCTAAACCTACCTAGGTGGGGGGCCAAACCCCACAGGGAAGAAATGGTTGAAGGAACTCAGGGACTTTATCCCAGCAACAGGCAGGCTCTGGGCACTGGTTTGCGATTCCAGAAGGGCTGCGCTGGGAGAAAAAAGTAGAGGGTGGGATGGCTGCGTTTCGAAACAGCGGCTGTGCGGTCTGTCCGAGAAGAGACAGCGTGGTAGAAAGAAGGCACAGGGCTGCAGGTCCGGCCCTGCCGCCCACCGCCCTGAGCCCCAGAGCAAGCTCTGCCTCTGAGCTTCCCCCTGCGAACGGAGGCTGTTCTCCATGGATGCGCCTCTGGCCCGCAGCCCTGCAGCCCACGCCCGCCTGCTTTGTGTCCTTGCTCCCGCCACATTTCTCTAGCTGGCGAATCCAGCAGGACCGCGCTGTGTTTCTGGAATGTGCAAAGGAGCAGGTGCTGGCCGGTGAGGATACAGAGCCCAGCGTGTCCCGCTGGCTCTGCCTGGTGATGTGGGACGTGGGAGCAGAGACGGGGAGGCAGGCAGAGCCCTACATCCAAGCCCACTGGGCTCCGCGTGTGGCCCCGACATGGCCTTGCAAGGCTCTTGCTCTACCCAGCTGAGTATCTGGTGACTGGGCCGCCCTGAGGCCCCTGCGGTGCAGGCTGTGCCTCAGGGAAGAGGCTTCTGGGCAGCCACTGGCTCCGGAACCTGCCCCAGCAGAGGCTGAGGCCCTTCATCCTGAACCTGGAAGGCTCTGCCTGCTTCAGCCTCGTTGACGAGGGCAAAGCCTCAGGCCTTGCTGGCCAGAACCTGCAGCCACCTGGAGCACAGGCCCAGGCCCGGAAGGGCGCTGTGGGCATCCACTGCAACCCTCCCTACTGTGCGCGCGAGGAAACCAAGGCCTCAGGAGAAGAAGGCATCTGACCCAGGCCAGTCCAGGCCTCGGTGGCCAAGCAGGGGTTCACATCCGCTGCTCGGTGCTTAGGGGTCTGCCATACAGGATCTCGAGCCTCAGAGAGTCAACTCGCACATACTGTGTCGGGCACCCCCAAGGACACTTAAGCCCCACAGCAGCATTGCCCGTGGACAAAGGAGGCCGTGGAGACTGCGGAGAACTGCAGAAACTCGCCTGAAGTTGGTGAGTGGCGGGGCAGGCGATTGAGGCCAGTTCTCTGCTGCCCAGCTTGCTGCCCCTCCGCCCCCCTCTGCTTGTCTGTAATACCCAGCTCTCTGCCACCGGTTCCTCCCGGGGCCTCCCAGGCTGCTCCAACAGAAGCCTCCTTTCAGAGCTGCCCCTCACCGCGGGCCCTCCCAGGACTGCTGGCATTTGCACAGCTCTCTACAGCCTACGAAGCTGTCCCCAGCATGTTATGTCACGTTGATTTCCCTAACGGAGACTCCAGCCCCAGTGGGGAGCACCTGCGCCTCTTGGGCCGTTACCCAGAGAGGCCAGAGGTGCACCCTGCGCAAAGGGTTCCTTGCAAAATGTCAGACTGTTCCAGGCAAACAGAAGCAGGCCCTGAGCCAGCTCAGCTGCGCAGTGGAGTGGGGGAGGGCGGGGATGAGGCCTCCCAGGCTGCAGCTCGGCGCTGCCTCCCCTTGCAAGCACCATCCCACTTGCAGCACCTGCGAGGAAGAGCGCCCTGCTCATTAGCCACCCTGCCAGCTGCAGCCTCATTCCTATGGGCCCCAGGTTGCCATTAGTTGAGGCGTGTGGTCCCTCGGCTCCGTCTTGTTCCCGCGGGGCTCCCAACCTGTGCAGACATCTGCCTGTGCCTGCCCCAGAGGGCCCGGGCTGAGGACTGCTGGCCAGCAGGGCAGGACTTCCTTTCTCTTTGGTGAATGTTCCTTATCGAACTTCCCCCAATCCCCAGGGACCCACATGCCCAGAGTGGAAGTGTTTTTTGCAACATCCTGGCTCAGCATAGAGGACACTGGATTTTTAGTCCAGAGACCTAAATTTAAGTCCCAGCTCTGCTACTTTTGAGCTGTGTGGCTAGCAGGGCTGTCGTGTACAGTTGCACAGGTTGTATGCTACCTTGCTATTCAAAGCAAGGTCCAGACACCAGCGGCATCCGTATCACATGGGAGCTTGTTAGAAATGCAGATTCTTGGGCCCTACCCCAGAGTGACTCACTCAAAATCTGTTTTAACAAGATCCCTGGTGACTGAAACATCGAAGTTTGAGAATCGCTGACGTGTACTATCCTAGGGAGCATCGCTCACACGGGCCATGGTGTGGCACCCCTGGTGTCATGTGCCATGTTGCTTGGGAAAAGCACGTCTCCTCTTTGGGCCTCCCTTTCCTGGTGTGCCCGATGGAGATGGTAATGCCTGTCCCCCAGGGCTGCTGTGCGGCGTGAGTGAGCGAGGCCAGAGCTCAGGGAGGGCCGGCGAGGGTGGACAAGGCTGCCTTGCTTGGAGTGAGCTTGGGAATTGTCGCCACCTTGAGAACTTACAGGAAAAACATGATCCGTAGGTTTGGGAGCTGGGCTGGCTCTCAGAGAGTCCCCTGCTCAAGCGGATATCCGATTTTTAGTCCACAGTTTTACAGACGGTGAAACCAAGGAAGGACAGGTGAAATGGCAAAACTGATAGCAAGCCCAGGCCCTGTGCCGCCTCACTGCCCCGGACGCCAGGGAGTCTTATAAAGCTGTTCTGGCAACTCAACTCTCTGTGCCCGTCTTCAGCACCTCCTGGGGATACGCTGGAGGGAAACTGGGCAAAACTCGCATCTCCCTCAAAACAGAGTACCTAAGTAAATAAACGGACAGCTCTTCCTCAGACTTGCATAGGGAATTTCAGAAAAGACGAAATCGCTCAGAAAGGAGTATATCGACGCCCGCTTTCTAAGCACTGCGGTGTTGCCAGGCATTGTGCTGTGTGCTGGGATACGAGATGAACAGGACACCATTGCTGTCTTCGCGTGGCTCCTAATCTGAAAGGACACGTGACAGATGCGCCAGAAACGCAAGTGCTCAGTGCCCTGGTGGAAGTCCACCGACTTCACATGTTACCAGAGGGGTTTAGAGAGGGAGGAGAAACTATTGAGTGGAGCGGACGTGGAAGATTCTAGAAGACACTAGATTGATAAGGGTTGAAGGGAGGTAGGATTTAGATAGAGGAACAGAGATCAGTATGTGCAAAACTGGCACTCTGTAAGGTATATTTAGAGACCAGGGGACTGGCTTAAAGCAGGGCCTGCGAAATTTTTCTGGCAGAAGGCCAGAGAGTGAATATTTTCGGCTTTGCAGGTCTTAAGTTCTCTGTTCCAACTACTTCACTCTGCCTTTGTAGCTGGGAAGCAGAGACAGATAATAATCAAATAAATTAGCATGGCTGTGCTTCATACAACTTTACTTACAGACACTGAAATTTGAATTTTATGTAATTTTCATGTGTCAAAATATTATTCTTCTTTTGATTTTTTTGACCATTTAAACATACAAAAATCATTGTTTGCTCACAGGCCGTATAAGGACGTGCCGTGGGCCAGATTTGGCTAACACCACAGTCTGCCCGTCTCTGATTGAGGGGAAAGATGAAAGCTGGGGCTGGAGAGGCAGGCTGGGGCCAGGTCGTGCTGGGCGTTGAGTGCCAGGTTGAAGAGCCTGGTTCCTTTCCAAACCTGAGTCAGACATAGGAATCCGTGGCATTCAGGTATCCCTAGATTGGACGCCTCTTCCAGGACACTTCTGTCCTAGAGAGGGGCTCCCATAATCCTGAGAAGGGGTCCTTTATGACTGTGCCTTTCACCGAGAGGGGAAAGCCTGAGGGAGGGCAAGCTGGGGGGGTAAAACTGAGAGTCAACTACCTGTTAGGCTGTCAAGCCAGAGGCACCTAAGGATCATTCGGGTGAGGTGTCAAGTAGGTCAGTACATGTTTGGAGCTGAGAGCTGAAGATGGAGACAGAGAATTTAAACCCCAGGAAGAGACGAGTCCACGTGGAAGGAATGCAGAGAGAAGGGAAGGAAGCCGAACAGAGCCCCAAGGCCAGAGGGAGGGAGGACCCAGAGGGCCTCGGAGGTGAGCGAAAGCAGGAGGCTGTGACAGCAGGAGCCAAGAGAAAGGTGCAGCTTAGAGGCTGCTGTGCCCAGTGCCGCTGAGACCTTGGGAAGAGGAGGACAAGAAGGTGTTGGGGGTCCGGGGGTGTGGAGGTCTCCGGCGACCTGCCAAGGGCAGCCTCGATGGGGAGGGGGTGTGGGAGCCAGAGAGAGTGCAGGTGATGCAAGCGGTCTTCAGAGACACCCTAACCTTCGCAGGTGGAGGAAATGCAGTATTCGTCATAGGGAAGACGAGGACTGACTCGACTCCATAGACGTCTCCGGGCGCTCGCGCGTCCCAGACACGTCGGCAGCTCCAACGACATGCAGGTGGGAAGAGACAGGCCTGAGTAACCATAGGCCAACAGGATCAGTACCAAAAGAGGCATAAGTAACACGCGGTGTTGGCCAAAGGGATGCTGGAGCCATGTCTGTGCCTGGGGATCAGGAAAGGCATCACGGAGCAGGTGCTGCCTGATCTGGCGCTTGCACGGGGGAAGGACAAAGAAGAAAAGGCTTGGCAAGCAGTGGGGAAGACAGAGGGAAAAAGGACAGGGAGGGTTTGGGGACAGCAAGCAGCGCGATGTGGCCTAATGGGCAGTGGTGACGAAGGGCTGCAGGGGTGACAGGGGATGCATTTGGAGAGATACACCACCCACCGTGCACTAGGCCTTTGCTCCTTGCCATCGAGATTGAAGTTTGTAAAAAGGCGGAATGTAAGAAGAATAACATTGATCCCCCTGCTGTGTGCCAGGCACCAAGCTGGCTGCTTCTAATATGTTAGAACACGGGTTTTGTAGTACAGGGTAGACCTGAGTTCCAATCCTGGTTCTGCAAGGTGTAACAGCTGTGTGGCCTTGGGTCCTTTTACCTCGCCTGGTCTCAGTTTCATCTGTTACATGGGGATAATTCTTATCCTATAGAATTTTCACAAGGTTTAAATGAGATAATAAAAAATAAAAGCACCTACCACAACTATTATCTCATTTAAAATAGAGATTAGACATTATCTCATTTGCAGATAGTGGTATTTGCAAAACTAGTGTTGCATTTTAGAAAGATTGCTCTTATAGTGGTGCCCAGGACAAACTGGTAGAGGCAAGCCGAGGAGGGGACGAATGAGAGACTGGGGGTGCTTGGGCCAGTTAAGAGTCTACCGCAGACTAGTGCATACAGAAGAAGCAGCAAAATCGAACAATGGGCTGTCAGGGGAGCTGAGTGCTGAGGACCCACAAAGGCCTGCTGGGAAGGGCGGGGAGGGCTGGCTGCCCAGCACTCCAGGGCTGAGCGAGGGTTCTGGGACAGGGACGCAGGCTGGGAGCAGGGCGGAGACAGAGGCGTGCGGAAGGACTCTAGGTCTCCAGCTTCAGCAGCAGTGGAGGTCCTGAGCGAGCTGGAGGGCGCTGGAGAAAGCGTGGGTTTGGAGAGAATGTGTACTCAATTTTGGACAAGTGGACTGGAAGGTTCGCAGGGTGCCCTGTGGAGAGGCCTGAGGGGCTGGAGGAGCTGTGTCACGCAGTGGGGAAAGCCTGCTCCGGAGAAAGACTGCCAAGGCCCGGATGATGTCGGAGCAGTGGGGACCCTGGAAGGTCCCTGAGAAGCCGGTTTTTAGATCGGGTGGGAACGACGGAAGGCGTAGTTCACCCAGGATGGTATAATTTATAAGAACAGCACATGCTTTATTTCTTTTGATTGAGACTTGGAGATTCAGAGCTAGAAAGGACCACCTAGTCTTTTATGTAACATTTAGCACCTTTTTAGGGCCAGGCCCTGTGAGTAAGTGGAGAGACAAGGAAGTCTTCCACGGAGGAGCAGGCCAACTAACCAATGCGGAAGGAACAACGGAATCGGAACACAGTGCAGACAGGGTCTTGTCAGTGGGCGTGGCGGCCCTACCCACATCCTCCAGGTCTCAGTGGAGACACGGAGGTCTGGGGACTAAATGGCTGCCAAGGTGATGCGGAAGTGGCCCAGCTGGCAAAATAGAACGGTGTCTTTGTAGAACCCAGCAGAATGTTTTTCCACTATGAGACTGTTGTATGTCAACAGCCTCTCGAGGTACATAGGGCAGATTAAAAATCCCTGTTTAATAGATGGAGTCTCCAAGAGATGGGGAGACCTGCTTCAGGTCACGCCAATGCTAGCCAGCAGCAGAACTGGTGTAAGTGCTGGGTTTCCCAGCTCCCACCACTCAGAGGCCTTCTTTGGCTACATGAGCTAGAGCTTCAGTCCCCAACCCCTGGGCCATGGACTGGTACCGGCCCGTGGCTTGTTAGGGACCGGACCGCAGAGCTCCACACTCCCCAGCCCTTCTGTCTGTGGAACAATTGTCTTCCATGAAACAGGTCCCTGATGCCAGAAATGTTGGGGACCGCTGAGCTAGAGGAACTCTGGAAGCAGGGCCAGAGATACCTGGAGACTGTGCTCGGCGGGGTGGGGCTGGGGAGGAGGAACACCAGCACTTCAGGTTCAAGTTGCTGGTTTTGCAGAGAGTGAAATTACTGCACACGTCCTGGAGAATAAACAGACTTAACACCCCATTAAATACAGTGGACTTCCAACGTGGGCTTCAGACGCACCTAGACTGAAACGACGTGAGCAGCAGCTGGCCCGTGAGCAAAATGTATCACACGCACTGCCTTTAATGCCTCCAAAAAGAAAAACCCAGCGCAGGAAGAAGAAAGCGCCGGCAGCAGCTCTGCAGGCCCAGGGCTGAGGACCCAGTAATGAAGGCTTTCTGGAAGGTAAGAAAGGCCTGTGCGCTGAATGCTATTTTTAAACATGCTGGAGCAGCACATGCGTTCCTGCCCCGCACACTTTCTCCAGCAGAGGAGGGGCCCCGGGGAATGCAGCCAGGAATTTAGATGCTATTTATTGTATTTCCTTTTATCAGTCAAATGATTTTCCTATTTCCCACATAGATAAAGATCTTCCGCTTACAGCTCCAGCTTGTTGACCTTGTCAGGACTGCGGCGCAGTCTGGAAATTGGTCCCAGAGAGAGAAGGGCATTGTTGTTAGGGGTTGTTTGGTGGGTTGGGTTTTTTTTTTTCCCAGCAGGGAGGAGATCGGTTTACAAAAAATAAATAAAAATCTTCCAAAAAACAAAAACTGATTGTTTTGTGCCTTTTTTGCAAAATTGAAAGGTCGTCCAAGAGGTCTGTTTCACCAGTCTCCCCCCTCACTCAGCCAGTGTCTCCACCTCACCTTTCACCAACACACACACTCTCTCTCTCTCCCCGCCTCCTGCTGCAGCAAGCCGGCCCTGGCTCGGCCCTGGCCCCGCCGCTGTGCTGCTGTCTTGGCAGGAAGTGGGGCAGAGGGGGCGGCAGCACGGTCTAAGCTCGTAAGCTGAGCCAGTCTCTCGGCTGTGCCAGCTCTGAGGCCCCTCGGCGATGCCAGGATGCCTGAGTGGGAGTAGTTGCAGCTTCCACTCGGCTGGAAGCCTTGGAGCCAGCCGGGCCTCCAGAAGCCGCATTCCCGGGTGAGGGTGTGGCCCGAGGGCTGCTAATGAGAGGAGGCCTCCTCTTGGGCAAGTCGCCCTCATTGTCTCGCCGTGCCTGGGCCCGCTGGCCAGGTTCACAGGCAGGAGACAGCGCCACTGTTCCTCACCTTCTCGGGAACAGGACCAGCAGATGCTGCGGGAGGCTTGGGTTTCATTGTAAATCCTCATCATTTCTGGCTCATTCACAGCCACAAAACATAAAGGGAGCCAGCTAGGAGGAGGGAATCCAGCCCTTGCAGGCTTACCGTCTGAATAGCGAGGAGCTGCTGGCCCCCTCCGTACCCACACGGGCTGGCTGTGGGTTTTGACAGAGCTGCCAGCTTGCCGGAACCCCGGGGTTCTTCCCGGCCGCTTCGGTGCTTGCCGGCCGGGACAGCAGAGGGCGCCGGCTCTCCTGACGGCACGCTGTCCCGGCCGCCCTGCCACACATCTGGAAATGGGCTGATCGCTCTCTTACGAAATACTGCCCGGGTCTGTCTGTGTCGGCTGACCTGGCAGCGAGTGAGCACGCACACACATGGAGAATCCACGCCCCCACTAGGTACAGTTCCCCCTCAGGAGCACTTGTGGAATGCGGGGAGGCTGCCTTGCCAAGGCGGCCAGCATGCCTGAGTCTTGGGCTTGGCCGGCCGGGTGGAATGCCTGCGGGACCACCTCTGGTCTGAAGCCTTTGCCCTCCCCTCCCACGCAGAGCAGGAGAAAGAAGCAGGAGAATGGGACCTCCCAGATCCTTTCCCCAGGGGAAGAAAACCAAAAATGCTTGGCCCTGACTTTCTGGGCCCTCCTGAAGAAAGCAAATGTCCCACATTTCCAGGTCCTGAGAAACAAGACGTAATTCCAAGAAGGCAGTGATTAGAAATGCCAAAGCCATATGCAAACAATGGAGATGGAAGAGGAGAAATTGGATGGAGGAGGGCGAGCCACGGCCAACCAAGGGGCCTGGTTGCTATTCTGAAACTGCTCCCTAGACTTCCCAAAGCTGCATGCATTTAAATGTCCACATTTTCCCTCAGAAGCCAGCAATCTGTACTTCTCTTGGCCAAACAACACATCAGTCTAATATGGCGTGGGAGAAATATGTTACATTCTTTTCTGAACAGAATGTTAACAGCACCTAGAATCAATATTTATATCCAAGAACACAATGAACTGGCCTGTTCTGTGCGGCACGGTTTTAAGACAGGGACGTTTGGAGGGAGCTAGGAGGTCCCCCTCCTCCTTCCCGGAAAGGCAGACCATGGCAAACCAGCTGAGGCTCAGGCGTCCCAATGGGTCTCTGCCTGGGAGACCAGGCTCGGTGTCCTTCCTGCCCCTGCCATCCTCTGTCTCTCGGGATTGCCAGAGGAAGCCAGAAGCGGCAATTCCAGCCAGGGACAGGAATTGTGGCGAGTCCAGGACGGAAGAGCATCCTGTCTGCAGGGCAGCCACCTCCATCAGCGAGGCTGCAGTGGGAGAGCGAGGGTCAGGGTTGAATCCCAGAATTTCCTATCTCGTATCAAAGTGGGTGCTGACGCAACTTCACACAAAACCTTGGATGAGGGACTTCTGGGGGCTGAAAAACAAGGAATAGGGGGAGATGACACTTCTCTTTCAGACTGGTGATACTTTTTTGCCAATTAAATTGCCCTCATCTGAGGCGGCCGCTGTGACAGAGGCGGAGCCGAGGTCTCCTGGCCCTAGAATGCTGTACGTTCTTCCAGAGGCTTTTGGGAAATTCCATCAAGCTCCTCAGGCTGGTTTGTTCCTTGATGCTGTTTTTCACTTTACTGCCTTTAGGAGCTACCGGCCCTGCAGCCTGGAGTCAGCGCTTGCTCCTTGCACGTAGAATCCTTACTTAATTACAAAAATAAAAACAAACAAAAACCTTTCCCCCTTTCCCGAAGACTTAAGGTTTGCCTGTAACACAGCATCTAAAAATGTGAGACTCTTCTTCATCTGGCGGACTGAACTCGGGCCTCATTTTGCAGAGAAGCAAGGCCCGCTCCATTTTCAGACTCCATGCCGAAGGTTCCCACTTTCAACAGTAGCACTTGTCTCTCACTAAATGCCTGCAGCAAAGTCTTTACTGCTTTAATGGGCATGATCTTTAGAAAAGATCCTTTGGCTTATGTATAAGATCAAAACATGATTAATCTTGGCCCCACTTAGCTGTAGGTCAAGTCTTCAGGCTACAGTGAAACCCCTCTTTGCATGATCACAATTTTCATTTTCTATAACCTGTATCTCTTTCTTCCATGTTGTTAGCATGTTTAGTTGCTGCAATTCACTTGGTCTGTCCTGTTATTTTGATCCGGTTCTAAGAAACAATCAGTAAATATCCCAATCACATTTGCTATAAAATCAGCCAAGATAAACGCATATTATTTCACTGTAAGCTGCTAGGATGTTTAGCATCTTCTTTACAGATGCAAAGCTCCCCCTGCAGAAATCTCATGCAGGAAATCTAAGTTAAATGCTCTGAATATGTTTAGAAATATTGCTTGATTTAAGCCAGCGGAATAGTCGCACCAGGGTCCAGATATTGTTCTGGTGTTGAGTGCAGGATGAAAGATGAGGCAAAGTCGGCACTTGGGCAAAGGATAAAACAGTGAAATCTTTAGTCAGGGGTGGTAGAGATTGGTGGGGTCTGACTTTTGTCTGGACAGCAGTGCCAGGATCCGGGGGGAAAGGGCTAACAAAAAAGCCTCCTTGGAAGTGTTTGGTAAATGGCGTTCCAAGTTCACACCCATCTTTTAAGCTCTAGAATTGTTTGATACAAATGCTTACTTAACATGCTACATCTGCTTTCTTAACACTTGCATCTCAAACGAACATGCCCACAGGCTCTCCGGCCTTGCCCCCTGCCCCAGTCTGCCCCTCTAGATGTCCTAGCTCAGAAAATGGTGCCTCACCATCCCATGACGCCTGACATCCACCGCAGCTGCTCTCTCCTCCCTCCCACCTCTAGCCCGTCACTCACACGTTCATTCTATCTCCAAAACAGCTTTGTTCCGTCCTCTTCCCCCTCCATTCTCCACTGCTGCAGCCTTAGCCCAAGCTGCCACCACTGCAGCAGGGACTGCAGACACAGCCACACTGAGCTCCCTGCGTCAATGCTTGCTCCCTACGGCCCACTCTTCAGACAACCAAGAGCTTTTTTAAAACCACAAATTGGATTATATCACGTCCCTCTCTGAAGCCTTCAGTGACTTCCCCCTGCACTTAGAATATCCAAGATCCTTACTCTACATAGGTGATAAGACCTCGCATGGCTACTAATTCCCCTACTTTTCTGTGGTCCAGCTCACTCCCCTAGTTTTCTTTCAGTCCCTCTAAAGCACCAATAAAAGCTGGCCTTCCAGCTCTTTTCCTGTTTATGTAAGTCCCACTGGTTTTTCAAGTCTCATCTTAAGTGTCACTTCCTCCAAGGGGCCCTCCCTGATACTCCCATCCAAAAAAAAAAATAGTTCCCTCCTCCCTGCCAATACCCTCTTGTGGTGTTTGTATTTGTATTTCATGTACTTAAAAACATTATTCTTAGAAGGGTCCATAGGCTTTATCAGATTGCCAAAGGAGTTCATGGCAGAAAAAAGGTTAAGAACCGCCGGACCGCTGGTGTCATTTTTCTTCATCTCGTGTCACTGCCTTTCGAAAACAGGCTTGATGCCTTCTCTCTGCCTGCAAAATAAAAGCTAAATCCCTTGGCATGACATTCAAGGCCCATTTACAATCCATTTTCAAAACACCTATCTTTATTTTCTTTTAAATCAAAACCCTGCATATAACATGTGTTCCGATCACACTGAATTACTTGACTAAACCAAAAATGCACTCACAACTCTAGGTCCATTTCTAGCTTCTCCTAAAGAACTACTCTTTTTCTAAGGCCTAGCTCAAAACGTTATCCTGGTATAGCCCTCTTTTGACCTCCCCCAAGCACAAACACTGAATTCTTCCTTTGTATTTTCCAGAATACTTTGCTCACAGCTGTTTGATCATTTATCAGACCCTATTGTAGTAAGCTTTTATGTCTATTTTTTGTTATATTGTGAGCTTCCTGAGGAGAGGGACTTCCTCAACTTTATGCTCAAAACACACAGTAAGTACTTGGAAATGTCTGAATAAATGAATATATCTAAAATATTCATTCTCTTTGGGGATGAGTAAAATCCATAATGACCACATTAGTTGGCCCTTTAAAAAAAAAACCGCTTTTGATAAACATAACATTAAGTCCACTTCAAAAATCCACCAGCCCCAAGAAAAACAGAAGGTCTCACATTCCACCGCCTGCACCCAGCTGCCTTCAGTTGATTTCTACCCCTGAAGAGAGCACAAGCGCCCTCCCAGGAACCTTGGACTGTATTACTGATGTCTTCCCACATCACCCTTCTATGACTGACGCCAAATGTATTTTCGGCCAGTCTCCTTTAAGCAGGCGCTTTCTATTACTTGCCCCGGGATTTTCTAACCATCAGGTTATGGTATGATTTTTATATCCTAGAACATTTAGCTGTTTCATGCCAATCTTAAACGCAGATGCAAGGTTTTAAAAATTCTTTTCCTAAGGAGCTTGAAGAATTAAAAAGACCATTCTTAATTTCACAGTTCGATGAACAGGAAGAGTAACTGTATCTACGTAAGTGCCCACCCTGAGGACAGAAGGAATGTTGCAAACACTGACTCCGAGTTAGAATCTCACCGAGCCACAAACTTAACAGCTGAAAGGGACTTTTTAACCCATAGCAGAGGGATGTAAGTGTCTGCCCAGGGGCCAATCTGCTGGTGGAATCTCAGATTTAGCCAGTCTCAAGAAGACTTTTTGACTTTTCCTCTGTGATGCTTCATCCGTAAGTGTACGTCATCTCAGGCAGTGGCATCTCTATCTACCACCCAATTGCTCGAACCAAAAAAACGAGCAATCATTCTTGATTCCTTTTCTCTCACTGTCCACATCCAGTCCCTCAGCAATTTCTGCCGGCGGCACTTCCAAACTGTTTCCTAATTCATTTGCCTTTTCCCGCCCGATTGCAGTCACTCTAGGCCAAGCCGCTGTCACTTCTCACCTGGACTAACTAGTCTCTCTGCTTCTACTCTCGCCTCCCCACAATTCTCTACACAGCAGCCAGTGATCCTTTAAAAATATAAATCAGATCTTGGCACTTACGTAGAACTGTCTTCATGCTGCACTTACAGTAAGCGTAAGCGCCCCATGAGCTCGCCCCGGCCTGCCTCGCCGCTTGCCAGCAAGCCGCTCTCCTCTCGCTCCTCTGCCCTGGCCTCACCCGCTTTCTCCTGCTCCGTGAAATTCCAGAGCTGTTCCTCCCTCAGGACTTTGGCCTTTCTATTCCCTCAGGCTTTCGCAGGGCTGGCTCCTTTAATTCAATCTGGTCTTTCTTCGAAAGATACTTTTTCAGAAAGGCCTTTCTTCTATCCTATCTTCTTGTCTTGGCAACTAGCTGAGCTGTTTGTTAGGTTACTTGTTTACAGTCTCTTTCCCCCAGCAGGACATAAGCTCTATGGGGACTGGGACCCAGAACAGCTCCTGACACAAGAAAGACACTCAACAAATACTGTTCAGTGAATAGGTTCAACTCCAGTTCTCAGACCCACCAGCCTATGTTGCTGCTTTGAACTCATGTCAGTCTCATTGGATATCTCTAAGACAGAATGGCTACGGTAGAATGTAGAGCCAGAACTATCTGGGTACAAAACCATTCCTAGTTGTATAACTGTGCAAGTTACTTCTCATCCCCGAGTCTTAATTTACTTACCTGTAAAATGGGTTTAGTAGTCCTACTCTGTAAAGCTGTGGTAGGAATTAAATGACATAATTTATATAAAAAGAACAGAGTGTTTGGCCTATTGTATGTGTCTAATTGTTATTTCTCTTTCTCGTTGAGAATTTTTCTCCATAAATTTTAAGTTTATATTTAAGTATCTTTTACTCTGTGACAGGCACTATTCCAAGTGTTTTATAACTTGCCTAAGATCACACAAGCGGGAAGCAGCAGAGCCCAGACTTAAACCCAGTGGTTCCATCTGATTTCAGAGGTAGTGAAACAGTTACTGGCTGCCTTTATTGCGATTCCATGGTAAGAAACACATTTCACATTCTAACCCAGCACGTGTGTATGTATACACAGGAATGTAACTAAAGTATACATGAAAGGTTCACAAAATACCCTACTACATGCAGTGCATTCTGATAGTTTCTCTTCATTTTAATTTTTAAAAATGGTTTTGTATTAACAAATCGAAAACGCACTTTGAAAAACTTCGTGTCTAAATCACAAGTAATCCAATTGCTCTTACCTTCCAGTTACTTTAATTTCTACCAGAGAGACTATGATGGCTATCAATTAAGACTTTTATATTTAATTTACATTCCAGATGAAGTTCTTATTAGTTAAGATACTGATCCCCCAAGACTCAGATCTACTCCCCTCGCACTTATGGAAAAACCATCCTCTTGGCGGGTGAGATTCAAGTAGTTGTTTCACTCTTCAAAAACTAGTTATCACTATTGAAACTCGATACAAGCTGCCCTATGTTAGAACTATTTATGTACATGTCTGTCTTTCCCACTAGACTATCAGACACCATGGAGGGCAAAAACGATGTTTTATGAACACCTTTGAAGTCCCAAATAGTGAACTGAAGCGCAATGGAGAGCTGGTTACAAAGAACTCCAGTTCTCAAGTGTTGGCTGGGCGTGTGAGACTCAGACAAGAGAACACCCGTACACTCAGTCCTACGTATTCCCGCATGAACATCTAAGGCATCTTCCCACTGATCCAGTGTTGCAGGTGGTTTATAAAAATCCTTCTGTCTGGAAAATCTGCACTGCCCTTGCCCTTAATTTCCCAATGCCATTCTTATCCCCTTGTGGCCCCTTCTCCTTTCTGCATTCCTCTAGGCTAAGACAATGCACATTTCTACCTCTGGCAAAACTTTGTCCCTGCAGACACATATTCCCATGAAAACTAAACTGAAATGGTTTCTGGATGAGTGGAAGTACATTAACAATTTCACCTGATGTGACTCTCAGTCCCGCTCTCTGGGCTGGCATACGAGCTAGTGTTTATAGATATTATAAGGTATGTATCTGTATGTAGCCTATATGTCAAAGGTAAACAAAACAAAGAAAAAGCCCCTGACTTAGAACTCTCAGTTGCAAGGCAGGAAATTCTTTCAGAGTGCAGGAAGTAGCTATGAGCTTGTCTGCTAGGCAATCTCCCCACCCCTAGGGCAAGATTATCCTGGTGTTGTTTTAATCCAGCAGATGCTGAGCAGTTTGAGAAAGGGAACAAACAACTGGGGGAAGTATTACCACCTGTTTATGTTGACTTTTACCAAACAAGACTGGCCACCAGCTGTTGAGGGGTACAAGAGGAGCTAAGATGGGAACAGGAAATGCCAACTCAGACTGAAGCTAGTTTTTAGCTTTCTGGCTCTTTGGAAAAAAAGCGCCAAGGAAGTACATGGTCATTCTCAAATGGCCAAGAGGCAAAGGCAAGGTAACCCCATTCACTAATGGAGCAGGGCTGGGCTTAGTGCATACGCGGGGTCAAACATGTGAGTTATGACACCAACGTAAGGGGCCTCCCTACATTCACTTCCTCACTGAAACCTGTATGTCACTGGGGGCAATGATGTCCACGCAAGATGACGTTTCTCTGCCTCCCTCATAGTTGGCTATCGTCGCACGACTGAGCTGTGGCCAAATGAAGTGAGAAGTGTTGAGTATGATTTCCAGGAAGACCCTTTAAAGGGTGCTGACTCAGCTAGCTTTGCCCATTTTTGTCCTTACCCTTGTTTCTTCATGCTGCCAGGAATTTAAAGGTGACGGCTGATGGTCCAGCAGCTATTCTGGACCACGAGGTGACCCTGAGAAGGGAACAATGCTGTGGTGCAGACAGGAGCCTCTCTACCAGTCTTGGACGGCCTTTACTTTTCTGTGAGAGAGACACACTTCTTACTTAAGCTGCTGCTGCTCTGGGTTTGTTATATGCAGTTAAATCCAACCTTAACTGAGATACCCTGATACTTTAGCAAGCATGTAACAGACACTTCCTATCCCCCTATCCTCCAGAGTGCAGTGGACTGTCTTACCTAATACTGCCCTTTTAACAACAGCAAGGGAGAGCCGAGGCATGCATTCTGTTAGAAGGGGAAAATGGAAGTGAAACAAAGCAAGACTTGCCCAGAGCCACACAGCTGGCTACGTGGAGAGCAGCGGGGCCTGGAAGCCAGATTACCTTACCCCTGAGATTTTAGAAGCATAGTGAAAATAGGTGACAAATTTCCTCAAAAAGATTTTGATTGGTGAAGTAATGGTTATGTCTAAAAAACAAGAATTTAAGTACAACTCATCCCTTCTGTCAAACGATTTCCTATCAAGGGAACTTCAGAGCCACTGACTTTGAAAAACCCTTCAAGTTGCTTCCACAGTACGACTGCTACATTAAAATGAATTAGAACTCATTGCTACAACATACATTAAAAGAGCTGAATTCTCAAACAGGCGAAGACGCATTTTGAAGAAGCGATTAGTAAAATGGATGTGTTACTGTTTTAAAGGCATAACAGACTTGATGATTAATGTAGAGTGGACAGTCTTTAAGAGGCAGGACTTTTTTTTTCATTACAATGCAAGTAAAATTGAATCAGGTGAATTCAACAGAAAAGTTTTAATGGGACAAATGTCAAGCAAGTGTATCAATTTCTTAAAAAACAAAGAAAATCTAGAAGTTTAATTACAGAAACACTTGTACAGAAAACTTGGCATGTCAACAGTTCCAAACACACGTACACGAGTTTTTTCTAAAATTTGTCAGAAAGAAAACACCTTGTCTCCCTTTCCTCAGCTGCCCCTTGTTTTAATAAAAAAGAAACAAATCTGTAACACTGAATAGGCAACAGCATATTTCTTGAGAGGAACGTAAGTGCAGCAACTTCTACAAGTGTACTGGGAAACATGAACTAGGTACTGTGCTGGCCTGTACCTCATTTACCACCTCCTTGCCGAGCACAGAGGAGAGAGGACGTGGCACAGACCTGCTCTACAGACCCTGACGGCCCTGTGGCAGCTGAATCCCAGCCGCCAGCATTGGGAGTAGCTGCCGGGAGAGCCAGCATTTCAAAAGCAAGCTGCTAGTTTGTGAAAATGATTTCATACTGTAGGCTCTCTTGAGATCTTGTGCATTCCCGAATACGCGAATGTTTCAAGTCATTGTCAAGTGTCCTACCTAGAGACAGGAGGATGATTATCTTGGACCAAGTTACAGCCTTTCCCAGTCACAAAAGCAGTGCTAACGAAGCTGCACAAAATTGAACACAAAGAAACGGAGAGAAATATTAAGAGGAAGGACAAAAGGACAGGAAGCAACTGGCAGAAGGCAGACACAAACTTCCAGAGCTGGCTTTGGATGTCCTTCTACCATAGACAGTGAGTTCTAGCTAGGCCTTAGCAGGCAAGGGGTCTAAAAGAAATGGCAGAAACAGTAGATGAAAGCAGGAAAATAGGAAAATACAGAAAAGTAGGAGAGTTGGGTAGGCTTACAGCAATAGGTAATGATGGGGCCTTATTCTAGAAAATGCCAAATGGTTGTATATAGGCTTCAGTGCATGGAAATTTGATGTGTGTTCACATAAGACATTTAAAAAAAGATTTTTTCCCCTTTTTTGGACTAATAAAGAACAGGTAAGGAGATACTGAGAAGACAGGATGGTGCAGCAACATGACAGGGAGTTTCTGCCTCACGCCGACTTTTGGGCTTATTGTGAGAAGGGCCACACTTCTATCTACCTGCCTGCAGTGGCATGGTGCCTAGACAATGGGCTCAGCATCCTCTGCTTTGGTTCCAAAGGTCTCAGGGGCAACCTTTGGCCTTGTGCTCTAGGGTATCAAAAAACCCCCCAAAAAACTAAAAACAAAAAAAAAACCCCAGAACAAAAATAACCCCACGACAACCCTGAGGTGAGAATCACAACCCACTTCCCTTTTGGTGTTAAAAGAACCAGAAACTGCTGGGTGTGGTGGTGGCACCTGTAGTCCCAGATACTCAAGAGGCTGAGGCAGGAGGATCACTGGAGCCCAGTTCAAGGCTGTGGTATGCTGTCATCGTGCCCGTGAATAGCCACTGCACTCCAGCCTGCGCAACACAGAGAGATCCCATCTCAAAACAAAACAAACAGAAAGAACCAGAAACCCCTCTTCGCTTTGCTGTTTAAAAAAAATCACTTACTAAGGAGAGAGAAGGAAGGGATACCTATCTTTTTCACATAGATTCAGGAGTTAATGGCTACAGAAGGAAGACAAAAGATATCAGAATTCTTGTGTGCCCTTTTTGTGAGCTCAAGACACTATTCTGGGTGATGTTTCTACCTATCCATGAATCATTACACCTGAAGAAGACAGGGATTCCCTCAGTTTTCACTTACATTAAACTTTGGGCTTTTTAAAAATACCAAATGAGAAACTACTCTTTCCTTTTCTCCTCTGTTTACTAGTGACGTTTTCCTCAGCAAAAATGCTCCACAAGACAGTGCCAACAGATGGGAACAGAAGAGCCTTGCTGGGGCTGGGACTCCGTGTCTGTGTAGGAGTCATGCTTAGAAAACAGCAGGCAGTACCAGGGAGGAAGGAAAGAGCATTCTCCTTCAGGGCAGCAATCACAAAGCCACTCAGAGGGCTGGCACCCACTGAGCACCATGTGGGTAGGAAACACAGCCTTCCTCCACAGGGCACTGTCAACAAGAAGCTCCTTTCTTTGGAGTCACAGCAGGGCAACGATGGGAGAAGACTGGGCCTGTCCAATGAGAGAAACTCTCCTTCAGAACCCTGCTGAGCAACAAAGCCCAGAGGTCAGAAAATGGAGATGTATAACTTGGTGGGGGCTAGCGAAAAATAACCCCCAAAGGCATTTAAAAAAAAATGACAGCTAGGTAAGAAAACTGGAGCTCCACTGATAAAAGGGTCCGATCGAAACTGCAGCCATGAGAAGTCTTCCTTTTTGCAGTGGATGTCAGCCTCAGGGTCACCTAGTCAGCTGTTGTATGCAGATCCACTTTAAAAGCCGTAGAAATGACAGGAAACCGAAGACCCCGGGAGAGTAGCGGTACACTTTCAAAGCTTCACACATGGACAATCCATAGGAAGTTCATATGCCACATATGTGTTCCTTCTGCTGCTCCCTCATATGGCTTCCTGGGGTGCAGGCATGTCACTCACTGATAATTCTTTCACAGGCAAAGGGATCTGTACTCTGTCTCTGCCCCAACTCAGTTCAAATTTCCATGGATGGCTTCTCATTCCTCACAAATAAAAACACTTACAGAACATCTTGGAGCTCTAACACCTGTAGAATTAGGGGGGAAAAAAAAAAGATGACACCAAAAAGGTAAGTAGTGATCAGAAGGGGTTAGGGCTATGGATTCATGAAATGCTTCATTTTCCTAAGGGTTAAGGTGAGGAGCAGGGTGGATGTAAACTAAAGAGCTCATAAGCTGCAGACAGGCAACCTCATTGAGATGTTTCAGATAACATTTCAGTGAGAACATGGCCCTGCTCCAGTTCAGCAACAATGGGAAGCAGGAAAATCATCAGCTAAACACAGAAAAGCAATGTACCAGGGACAAATCTGATGAGGGAAAATTAGTACACTACTTTAGTCCAAGACTGTAGGTTAGTCAAAACCAATTTTCTTCAAGTATTTATCTAAGGACATGTGCATGTATAGGAATGTATTATGTGCATATGATCAAGAAATTTTCTCATATTGATAAAAATGCAATCACATAAGAAAGATTTTTTTTCAGTCCTCAAATAGTCAAATATTTATTATTGGTTCAATTGAAATCAGGCAACATAGAGATTTTAGTAGCACATATAAAGTGGTCCCCTCTCAAAGTCACGACTTCCTCCTAGCTCCACTTGTCTCTAGGTACTACTTAGCCTAAAGGTGACAGCTGGAGTAACTCTTGCATTGTATATCCATAAAAATAATTTTTATTAGTTTTTTTTTTTTTTTTTGAGACAGAGTCTCGCTATATCGCCCAGGTTGGTCTTAAACTCCTGGGCTCAAATGATCCTTCTGCCTCAGCCTCCTGAGTTCCTGGGACTATAAGCACGTACCACCATGCACGGCTACAAATAATTTTTAAATTTTGTAACTTTATAATTACTAGATTGTAATCTTTTTCTATTTACTTCCTATTTATCTTAATGCTCTATTCCAAGATTTTTTAGTGCTTTCTCCCTCCTCTAATCCCTCCCCCACTCTGCCTCATAGCAGTATTTTAGAAATTCCACTGAATGAGAGTTTAGATATCTGCATTCTAATCCTGTATTCTGTGCTCACCTACTCAGGCATTTTTAGGCAAGATGGTTCACCTCCTTGGATTCAGCTTCTTCATATATAAAATTTTGGATTTCTAAAGTTCCCTTCCAGCTCTAATATATTCCTTTAAAACTTGTGAACCATTAGCTTCCCTTCACTCACTGGCTCCTGACAATGGATGAAACCTTTGCCAAACTCATGTCAGAGTAATTAATTGCAGCACGAGTGCTGGGACTTCAGGCCTAGCTGTCTGTACATATTTGTACAATGAGGCCAAGCTAGTGTTAATCATAGCCTTTGTAATTGTTTCGTTTGACAGTTTTGGGGGGATATAGGGAACTATCTATTCTTAGTTATGTTTGCATGGTAGATTGTAAGAATCTGTAGTAATGTAACAGTTCACATTTTCACAGGCAAAATATTTGTAGGTTAAAATCAAGGATAATGGTAATATTCTAGGTTTTCAAAGACACTTCAGAAAGCAGATACTACAGTTTATATCCCTGAGATGGATAAAGCTTTAAGAGTCTTACTGGTAAAATGCTCAAAATGGAAAACTACTCTTGGTTCAGTACTTGAATTAAGGGCCCTGTACCTATGCGAGGAGACACCGTGTTACCAATTACTATTTTCTTTCATAATCATCCACACTGTTTTTCCCAGCTCCCTCTCTTTAAGCCTACAAGAGTGGTAACTGAAAACAGCATGTGGAAATGATTAGGGTGACGAGCTCCTGGAAATCCCAGGCCCAGATTCACAAGCCGTTCCCTTTGCGAAGTGATGCCACTTCCTTACTCTGCGGGGGTCCAGCCGTCTCTTAGCGGCGCAGTCTGTTCCGTCCGGCTACTGGCTAGAAGGGCAGTGATCCTCTCCCCACTGGAGCACGGCTGAGGCTAAAATATAATGAATTGCCTCGTACAGTTACCATCCAAGGGCATGACCAAGAAGGATGAAGACTTCTGCAGTTGCCTCTGCCAGCAGATGTTGCCTCATTAAAGAATCCTGGGTTTTATTTATCCTTATACATGTTGCTCAAAATCCAAACCAAGCTAGAATGTGAATTATGTATGTGAGTGTGTTCATGTACCTGTAGGACAAATGAAGGTTCAAACCCATCACCAGCCATTCTAAGGAACATATCCTGCAGTTGACTCTTGTTTCAGTATGCTTACATGGCCACCTCATCACACAGTCCGACCCTGAAATTTCCACACAGTTTGTATGTGTACAGTTATGAAATAATGTAATCAACAAAGAACTGCCAATTTTGGGGACAGCATACTAAAAGGGCGCCCTGTGTCTAGGAATTTGAGTGAACACACACCAATTCCATTTAAGAAATGATATCTGATGGTTGACCATTTGTACCAAAAAGTTTGCATGGGTAGATCCTTTCTGGAAATGTACTTTTTCCCAGCTAAAAGGATACAACACATACTACTCATTTGTTAAATATATTTTTAGAAAGCTTATTTTCTCTCTCCTTTCTCTTTTGCTTATTGAGAATTTGTTTTTAATCTATTAAAACCAGGGCATTAACTGTTTCACTGTTTGGTCAGTCCACATCAACATTTAATATACAAGTGGTGAATGAAAAAGCTTCCTACTTACATAGGCTCATGTATACACAATGCTTCACTGACTCCTTCTAAATTGTCATTAGTATTTTCCAGGGAAAAGAAAGATTAACAATGAAGTCATATTTATTTTGTTCTGAGTACTGTTTTGGGGGGTGATTTTATCTAAGTTTCCCACTCTTCAAAACCCTTTGGGAAACGAATGCCCAAGAATACAGTCTTAAATAAGTGACAAAGCTGGAACTGAGGTTTAACTGCAGAAATCATACTTTTTCCACTAAACCATTCTGAAACACGTATGAATGAGAAGAAACTGTCTTGATTGTGTTTTATTTTCCTTCTTTCTTTTATTTTTAGAGACAGGGTCTTGCTACGTTGCCAGGCTGGACTGAATGCCTGGGCTCAAGCAATCCTGCTGCTCTAGCCTCCTGAGCAGCTGGGAACAACGGTTCTGGTTTCTAACATTATTCACTACATTTAGCAGCCATGCAACAGGAATCTTAATCAAGTCCCTAGTTCATTCACTCAGTGTAATTCCAGGGCTTCAGTAGTATTGCTACAGATTGAAGACATCTTATTTTGAATGATGCACTGGCATATAAGTATCTTACCAGTAAGCACTCACCATTTACTAACGATCAAGCCTGTTCACAACTTCACGAACTGTAGCTATGAAGTTTTCATTGTCTTGGGGATTAGCTAAAATAATACTGTGCAGTCTGTTCATATACGAGTCAATGGTGTCCACTGTCGGTGTCTCTCCACTTCCTGAAGGGAAATAGTCAGAGAAAGAGTAAGAAAATCCTCCCCATTCAGTTCAACCATAAAACAGTTAAGTGAATACCCAGCAAAAGAAATTGTGACTTTAATGTGGTCTCCTCCACAAATAAGATAGAGATGCTTTTAGACCTCAAAGAAATGAAATTAGTACATATACTCTAAATGAACAGATGGGCTAAATACCTGCAGTACAGTATATATGAGTAGCTGCATGTAACAGAGGGTTAGAGATTCTCCCAGCTTTCTGCTGTGACTATCCTCAAAATGAGAGTGTGTATAAGAAATACTAGTGTTTGTTTTCTCTTCCTTCCCATTAAAACAAAAACAAAAACAAAGGAAGCAAACATACATAATAGAAAGTGCTCTCCTAAGGACTTATTACTCACTTTCCATTGTTCTGAATATCGAATTAAGCTTAACAGAAAGGAAAATAGATTATATTAAAATATAAGTAGACAAAAATTTAAATGACCAGAGAGCCTGAAATTTTGGAGGATTTTAGCCAATACTGACATTCTATTGTATGACTACAGAAAACCCTGAGGGGGAAAAACTTACTTTATTAATTTTCCTCTGGGGGAGATTACAGCCTCCCCACGCCAATACCAACATAAATATTACAGCCCTCTCCCCAAGAACCGCCCCCCGGAAAGTATTCAGACAGGATGACATTACCAGGCAAGGGCATGCTGGCAAAGCTGCTGGTCAACACTTGCCGTAGGGTCTCCAGGTGCTGCTGTAAGACCGTGTTGCGGCTCCGCTCCTGGATCACATCCACCTCCAGCTTCTCCACTGCTGTGCGCATGCTCTCCACATGCTTTTGCAGGGCTGCATTCCTCTCCTCAAACTCCATGTTGGATTTGCGAAGCTGGCGGAGCTCTGCCTCCCGAGCTGAGGACACATACCCCACAGAACACATGCAGCACTAGGAGTCTCTGAGGAATCCCAATGGCTCTCCTAGGGAAGTTCTGTTCAGCTGCCTGTAATTTAGCTACCCCACCTCATCTCCCTATTCTCATTATGACATTGCACATAACAATCTCGGCAATGAAACGCCTGGCTCCCCAGAGCTGTTTTAATCCTTAAAGCTAGTCATATTCTATACATAAGATTGCCATGAGCCGTTGCAATTCCCAGTATTTTTGTTGCTGTTGTTAGTTTTTGCTTTTTAAAATTGTGCAATGAGAAGCCTGAGGGGCTTCATAAGGGGATCCTGGGAGACTGGCCAAGCACAACTGTGGGTACCCATCTTTACTACAATAGGATCAGCTTTGCTCTTATTTATTTTATTTGCACCCCCATGTAAGCTTTATTGGTACAAAAGGTTCCAGGCTATGAGTATGAAAGCAAATGAATTAGTGATTTACATTTATGCTCTTTGATTCAGAGATCAAAGCAGCTTTCACACCACTGGCCAAGCCTACTTCACTGGTCTCTAAGTAGGTACCTTTACCACAGAGGGAAACAGAAGCAGGTATTCTTCTTCTGGACCAGTCCTAAGGAGGAATATCAGTATCTTTGCTTTTGAGCAATGAACTCCTCATGAGAACTAAATCCCCTGGCAAAAACCTGAGGAACACAAAAAGAAGCTTCAGTAATCACCTTTGCTGTGGTTCAGGAATTCCTCTGTAAATATAGGAATGTCAAAAACAGACCGTTCCTTTACCTCTGTTTCTTTCTGTGAATCAAGAGTAACAAAACAGTTAATTCTTATACAGAAGCTCAATTAAATAATAGTGCCTGAAGGCACAATGATCATATCTTGCTTAAAGAAATAGTAGGGTGAGCAGGAAGCAGTCCAGGTGAGTCTGAGGGAAATGTATTCACCTTTTCATTGGAATCAAACTTTCACAGAGCTTAAGCAGGTTAAGTATTCAGTTCTCTCAGGTGTACAACTGCTGTGCAATGAGAAACCTTAAAACAAACCTATATAAATTTCCCTAATGGAGAATTTGAAGCCATTTGTTAGCTTTGTGTTTTGAATAGTCACCAGTATACAGCTGTAAAAGTGACTGAGGTGAGAACTGGGAAAGAGTGTTTGTTTCTTCAGTCACTTCTGTTGGTTACACATGTAAAATGCTCTCTGAGATAGGATTACGCTATCTAAATTTGCAGAGTGGATAACAAGAATTTTAAGCAGAGATTGCCAGCCATGAGCAAAAATTATAATATTCCATTGGTACTTTATTTATGAGAGGTAGCCTATCTTTTGGGATCTTTTACTTTCTTCAGACACAGGAAAAACAAACAAACAAACATATAAAACCAAGAAGTTAGAAATAACCAGGCTCTAAAAATGAGAAAGCTAAGGATTATGTGAGCTACAAATAACAAAGCCTAAAATTAATTTATCAATTAAGCTATTAAAGTCTAACAAAACCACTGCAAAATATATTCCACAATGATTCTTAAGTATAAAGTCAATAATTCAAAATGCTGTTGCTTCAACAATGAACTTGAAAGCATTATGAATATTAATTACAAGTGTCTTGGCATAGTGTTGAAAATCTTACATTACATAAGATGGTAAAGAGAATGTCAGGAAGTGAGAACTAAACAAATTGCTAGTGAAATCTGAAGATTCCAAAACCTTTATAACATGAAAAGTAGTAAACAAAATACCTAGGAATCATTCCCATGAAAACATTTTTAAAGCTAGAGATGGAATGTATTTTTCCTACTTTTGTCACTACTAGTTTTTTATCTTTGAACGCAAAAATGATTTGGTGCCCAGTGGAAAAGCTAAGCAGTTAATAGCCTATAAGGAAATTCTGACAGCCAAGCTCCTGTTTTCACACTGGTTTCTGCCTCTAAGGGGCCTGGGCTGGGGGAACTGCCTGCCAATGGCAGTTCATCAACAAGGACATTTACAATGGAAGTCTGGAAAACTACGTATTTATCTGAGGAAAATTTCAGAGCTTTTAATTTTTACCCTTTTTCTTTAGAACGATTTAAAAATAAACAACAAAATTATCATTGAAAGTCCCAACTTTCAACAGAAAAAGATCTACCTCAAGCCAATTCCTTGTGGATTTCAATGAGAACTAACATATGGGCAAGAAAGGCTGCTTCCATAAGAGATCTCAGACACATTTTTGCAGTGGTTTTCTCTCAACTCTGCTGACTTAACATAGCTTTAAGTCTGTTACTGGGTTGCTGAAGGAAAACAGAAAACTTAGGACACACAATCCCTACATATACAAGGCACAACAGATTCAAGCATAAGTCCACAAATGACTTAGGATAAAGTCTTATGACTTGATCACCCTATCTTGTTCGGTCTCCTGCTTCACTGCACAGTTACATGAGATCAGTTACCTAGCTATACATCTCAGGAATGCCAGTTAGGTGGGTAAGTGGAGATGACTGGCTCCCATTACCACGGTACAAAGAACCCTCCACGAGGCCTTGACTCTCCTTAGACTGGTAATTCTGTTCTCTTCTTTGCCAGAGTAGTCCAAACCAAGCTATTACGTAAGCACAGATGATAGCACCATATAGGTGTATTAACACGCTGCCCCTTGGTACAGATTCTTAGAGCACAAAATAAGAAACATTAAAGCAATTAAATGAAACTGTTCAGTCTCTGAAAGGCAACAGAGAAATTCTACTTAACAGGAGAGTGGTAATAAAAACCATCAGCACTCTTCCATTACTAAGTATGTTACTCGGCGTGGAGACAGTCCTCCTGGGGGCTCGGATGTACTTAAGCTGCTCCAGGCATCACTCGAGGGATTAAAATCATAAGGATTTGATTACCTCTTCACTGAAAGGGTCTAATTTGTTCAGGCTGAGTGTCATTTTGTCATTTCTCATAAATTAAAGGAGAAACAAAATTATTGTTTCTCTCTTACTTCTCACATGAGATACAGACACTTCCTTGAGAGTGATACTATCGACTCCTGGGTCTAGGGGGCTGCCTTATGATTTGAGTGGAGCAAGAATACTCTCCAGTGGGTTTTCCTTCTATATACTGAGTGGAGGTTAAGAGACCAAAGGCCTTTTTGAACTAAACCTATTTTACTGTTATCTAGGCTCTGGGCCAGAATTTCAGAGAGTGGATGTGCTTCTCTTAAGAGCCCTTTTCTTTGGGGAATGCTCTTAATATTGTGTACTAGGCTGAAGTGCCCCACTGCTATGCAGAATGGCTTTCAGGTCAGCATTTCTTTAGCTCTGATATATACTCTCCAGTACTTGCCCTGGTAACAATGTCTTAGGGATCCACATTCCATTTAGGAGTATAATAGGTTTCTTTTCTATACACGAACCAAATAATTTCTGTCTTAACTAGCAACAAATTTTGCTGCCGTCTCAGGCAACCAGGCCCATTTTAACTTTCAGCACTGTTTAGTTTATTCTGTATAGCATGGCACTATGCTGCCAAGAATGCTAGACTATGGTACAGAAGGACTGGGTTCTAATCACACTTTTGCCTCTAACTTAATTTAGTAAGTGATTTGGGGTAAGTTCTTTCACGTCTTAGGCAAGTCACTTTCTTCACTGGCCAACTGAGGTGGTCAGTTGAGAGGATCTCTGAGGTTTTAGTATTCTAAGATGAGCTTGAAGACTATTCTATCAATTTCTCATTTCACCCCTCATAGGATAAGTAAAGGGAAACAATTATGTATTTAGGATCCATGATGTTTAAACACTTTGCAAGATACTTGCTCTTTCATTCACTCACTCATACCTCTGCTCAAGCCATTTCACCCACCCTGAGGTGCCCTACAAAACCTGGCTCATCTTCGAGGCCTGATTCTGTTCCTCCTTTCCACAGGCTCCTTCTGTGCTGCTTTTTACCTTAGTGCTTTCCATTTTTCTGAACCCTTACTATAATGAGTAACAGTTTAAAAACAGTTCTAAAATGTCAAACCAGTTCTTTTATACTGCAATTGTTCTGAAATTATCTAGTTTAGGAAACATATTATTCAATGAAAAATAAACACTGTTAAAGTAAAGGACATTGGGTCCCTTATGAGAGTTTTATCCTGATGTGTGCATAATGACAGACAGATTTACAAAACTTACACGTTTGAGAAACTAACTGCTGGCTTTCCACCTACCCACTCGTCTTTGTTTGTTTGGTTTAACGTGTCTAAATCTTTTTTTTTTTTTGAGACAGAGTCTTATTCTGTCACTCAGGCTAGAGTGCAGTGGCATCATGACAGCTCACTGCAACCTCAAACTCCTGGGCTCAAGTGATCCTCCTGCCTCAGCCTCCCTAGTAGCTGGGACTACAGGCATGCACCAACACGCCTGGCTAATTTTTCTATTTTTTGTAGAGACGGGGTCTCGATCTTGCTCAGGCTGGTCTCAAACTCCCGGCCTCAAGCAATGCTCCCTTCTCAGCCTCCCAAAGAGCTAGGATTATAGGCATGAGCTGCCACACCTGGCCATGTGTCTAAATCTTGCAAACAGGAAAATCACACAGAGAGTCATTCTTTTTCATAAATCACAGAAGTTATAGAAATTCCTATCACACCAATGTATTTTAATAAAAAGTTTCATTTCTTAAAGCAGCAGTAGCTTCTATGACTAAATCTACTACATCTTTTCTGACTGCAACTATCAACTTTACTGAAGATAAAAATACCACATATAGTTTGGCCAGCAAAATCCACAGTGATGAAATGACTCAGTGACTAACTTTACAAAATGTGAGATCTAATGTTCCCAATTACTGTCCAAATTCTCTTTAGTAACCATTCAGGATAGAGAAGCTATAAAGTAGGGAAGAAAAGAAGTACAGAAATTTCATGATATTGGTGGGTGGGCACACAGATAAAGGAAGAGAGAAATAAGTAATTATGTAAGTATCTGGTAATATGGAAAGCTTGCAACATTATTCAGTTATGATTTAAAATACAAAGTATATGTACTAAGTTTCTCAAGCAAAAAATATAACATTTCATCCTAATTAGAACACAGAGATGTCATATATAACTACATTTATATAGGATTAATCTAATGAATAAAATGCTAATATTTTCTATGCCTCTCACTTTACAATTCATAGATGGCAATACACCTATTTAACCTGTGAATTTGAATCTTTTCTCTATGTTTCGAAAGTCACCAATATCAAATTAGGTATAACTATGACCTCAAGATAAATAAGTTAATTATTTTGAAGAAATGATTTCCTTGATTTAGTAAAAAACCAAATACATGACACCACATCACCCTACCTGGGGCGACAGAGTAAGACTCTGTATCAAAAACAAAAACAATAAAACCCTCAAATACATGTAAAAGAGTAACTCAGAAAATTCTTTTTGTTTAAATTCCCACTGTTATTTCAAGTCAACTTTGAATGGATTCTTGTATAAAATAATTATACCATGCTGGGTGGTATGGGGTTGGATACAAACACAGAAACTAGATTGTACATGCCTTCAAAGAGATGACAGCCAAAGAAGGTGAATAACAGGAGTACTTGAATGACCTCGACTTCAGGCCAGATCGGCTAAGTGCCTAAGACAAGTATAGAGAGCCACGAGGGTTAAAGGAAGTTGGAGGAAACGAGAAAAGTTTAAAGGAGGAAATAGAACTTGAAACAGTCATTTGATAACTAGAAAGCTGAAGGAAATAAGAGGAGGAAACAGAACTTGAAATAGTCATTTGATAACCAGAATTTTGAGAGGCAGAAACAGGAAGATGGGGAAAGTGAAAAAAAAAGTGTGAGGAGAAAAAGTATTCTTATGAAAGGAATAATATGAGCACAGGCATGAAGCAGAGAAGGGGGCGCCTGCGAGACAGCGAGCAGTAAAGTTTTTAAGCATATAAGATACATAGGGGGAAATGGGAGTTAAGGCATTTGGAAAGAGAAGTTGGGATTTAATTATAGAAGAACCTGATTGCTGAGTTTGAAGATGATGTGGTAAGGAATGAGGAGTCACTGAGTGTTTTAAAGCATGAAATTACCACAGGTTTTATTTTTTTACAACCATATATTTAACCACAGGCTACATATATTAAAGGCTGTCTATGCAACACAGCCGGCACACGCAGGCCTAAATCCTATATACATACAGAGACACAAAACCAAATGGGAGGAAAGAGGCCAGCACACAAACATGTGTCAGTGCCATGAGGGAACAGGAGAGGAGGTACAGGAACTGAGACACTGTCACTTGTGCTCGATTGACACTGAGCTATTGAACAGTTGATTTTAACCAAATGCTGGATTCTTTAAATAAGAACTTTTTGAGAGTCAGACTAAGGTATGTGGTGATGATACACTATGGTCAAGTTACAGCTTTCAGCTGGCCCTCATTTCTATACTTCATTCGGAATTCCAGCCATCTTTGGCATTTAAAGCCAATTAAATTCTTAGACCACAGGAAAGGACTGGGGTTAGGGGCTGCAGTTCAAGGACAGACACACAATGTAAGTGTTTGCCATATGCTAAGAAGCCCTGATCTAAAGTAATTCACTCAATCTGAATTACAGGGTAGGTAATATTCTGCCATTCATAAAAAAAAAAATCTAATAGCCCTTCAAACAGCATTATTATAAATATGTATATATTTTATATATATATATATGTGTGTATGTATATATATATATACATGAAATGTAGACAGGTGGCTAATTACCTCGTGATCGTGAGTGGCCTGTCGGGCTGCATCTAAAAATATGAAAGAATAAGAGAACATTAAAGTGAAAAACAAAACAATAACAAAATCCAAGTATGTGACCATGCCAAACTATAAAACCTGCTGGTATATGTAGACTCTCACAACATATGACATTTTTCCTTAAGGCTTTATTAATCAGTCAGTCAACAAAAGTTAAAGGGAACCCCATACCTACAGAGTATATAATTAGGCACAAAAGAAAAATCAGACACAGTTCTTATCATTTTTTATTTCTTAAAATTTTTATTTTGGTGATAGGGTCTCATTCTGCCACCCTGGCTAGAATGGAGTGTCGTCATCATAGCTCACTGCAACCTCAAACTCCTGGGCTCAAGTGATCTTCCTGCCTCAGCCTCCTGAGTAGCTGGACTACAGGCATGCACCACCAAGCCCAGCTAATTTTTTCTATTTTTTGGTAGAGATGGGGGTCTCGCTCTTTCTCAGGCTGGTCTTGAACTCCTAACCTCAAGCAATCCTCCTGCCTTGGCTTCCCAGAGTGCTAGGATTACAGGTGTGAGCCACCACGCCCAGCCCCATTTTTAAAAATTTTTTACAGAGACAGGGTCTTGCTATGTTGCCTAGGCTGGACTCGAACTCCTGGACACAAGCAATCATCCTGTTCCAGCCTCCCAAAGTGATAGGATTACAGGTGTGAGCCACTGTACCCGGCCATACAGTTTTTACCTTTGAGGAGATTCAGGTGGGAGGGTGGACAGGAAACATATACCAAAGACCATTTGCACAACATTATAGTTTTAGCAGGCAAGATGCCCAAATGTGGAGAAGAAGCAATAGCTAAGGAACAAAGATGAGTCGTGGGTGGTGCTTCTTTGGCAGTGTTTCCTGAAAGGGAGCTTGAAGCAATACTTTTGATAATGTAATGAACAATTTTAACAGAAAACAAAAGAGCATAAAGACAAGAGATACTACTTATCTTGTTCACTGTTGCATTCTTGATGCCTAGAAGAGAGGCTGATATCTAATATAAGTTGCTCAATAAATATATTTTGAATGCATGCATATGTGAATGAATGAATGAAAAGAAGGATCACTGGAGGCTGAAAAAATAGTAGGGAAAGGCTTCGAAGTGTTAAAGGCAAGTCAGTTATGCAGTTTAGTGGACAGATTTGCTTACAGGCAGAGAAATGCCTAAACTGGGAATTAGCAAAAGAAGGGGAGGCAACTAAATAATACGGGTCTTGGAGCACAAGCCAAATTGTTGATAATGAATATGGAAACCCATCTGAAATTTCTAAGTAAGAACAATTTTTTTTTAATAAAATGTCAAGATGCTGCTTGCAAGTGAATATTGGGTAGAGGAGAGATGACAGAAACACATCTTTTATAGTTATCACTCTAACAGTTGGCTTTATGACATTCCATCATGCACGACCAACTTTAATATGAATACATTTGATTCTGATTCTGATACCTTGTCTATGAGATTTGCCTTTCTGGCGGTCCTGGGTTTTCCTACTGAAGACCTTATAGGCCTCAGTTTTCTGATACTGCTCCAGTTCCTTCATGTAACGCTCCTTATCTCTGTCTGCTTCATCAAGATAGCGCTAGGAAAGAAATACAGAATTATTTCAAGAAACCAAGATCTTATTTAGGTAAAATATCAATTACCCCTTTGAGGAAAACAGAGGACAATTAGAATATGGAAAAAAAGAACACAGGGAATACGCTTTAAGGGAGACTCAGAAAAATAAGAGTTGTATAAATAGAACAAAATATAATCTCTCAATTATAAAAGAAATAAGTGATTCTGACTTTTTAGACTACTCACTGCCTTTTCTAACTTAATGAAGACAAGTTCTATTGAGATTATTCATATAAAAAATTCATGAAGGTGATTATAGTTATTCCTCTAACCCTACAGACAGATCTCCATGTGGCCACTAGAGTCCTCATGAGGTCTGCACACCACATAGGCACACTTAGTCTTCCCAGGGGAAGAAATAGAATATTACTTTGTTTCTCTATTCCCAGCCCATTTTGAAGGAATGATCTCATACATCAATTGGCCCTTTAAGAAAGAATGGAGCACTGAAGCTGGGAGGCACAAAGAACATAAAAAGAATGACCTCATCCTATGGACCTAAAAATGGACTACTTTTGAGAGAGCCTATATCTATCCACATGCTTTGATCGCTTTGTGCTATTAATTATTTAAACAAAGTTCATTGATTTACCAGGATTATTTTAATGCTTTGCCCTTTTCATTCATCAAATTATGTATAAGAAACTATACAAATACTGCTTCTAAATGAACAGAAACCAGAGTCAGAAATTATGTTAAAAACCTTGTCCCACATAGGAGCCAGATGTAGGGGACACTCGGCTGGCCAAATCTGCGACAATTTAAGCACCAAAATAATTTAGTGATAAATCATAAACCATTGGAAAAAAAGGAAATTTATAACAATAATAACAGATATATCACCAATTACTTATCATACCAATAATAAATAGGTAACAAACAAATACATAAATGAGGTGGGGAGGAGGGCTCTTGCTTAGATTAGAATCCTGAGGGCCAAATGTGGAAGGGCTGCCGGAGCTGGAAACACCACCTTTCATCCATAACGACAC
This sequence comes from Indri indri, assembly GCA_004363605.1. NCBI lineage: Eukaryota > Metazoa > Chordata > Mammalia > Primates > Indriidae > Indri > Indri indri. The sequence continues at coordinate 213,626 of RJWJ010000214.1, forward strand.
AGATTAGATCAGGCAAAATTCGTCAGTGAATGCTAAATCTAGGGAAAAATTCTGATGTGGAACAGGCTGCTTCATAAATTATCTCCCCAAAGGCTGCTTATTCATGATAAAGGAGAATAAAAAAATTTCCCAGGTGAGCAAAATCAACATCACTAATGAAGAACAAAAGGGCACTGTGTCTGCACATGGTACCCCGAGAAGGGTGCAGCGCCACCTGTGCGGCACTCTGACCGAGAACGCATGACCTCAATCTAATCATAAGGAGACATCACAGACAAACACGCAACGAGGAACATTCTGTTAAAAGTAAAAGAAGGGGGGAAAAGAGAGAGGTTGTATTCTTAAAAAATAGTGATGTTATAAAAGACAAAGAAAGGCTATGGAGATATGCCAGCTTAACGGAAACTAAAGACATTTGACTACTAAACACGAAACCTGACCCGAGACTGGAATCTGTACCAGAGGGGAAAAATGTTATAAAGTAACAATGTTAGGCTTCGACTAATCACTTGATCATTCCTATTATCATATAAATATGATTGATGTACTTTCAATAAAAATAAAAAAGTCAAGCAAGCAAACAAACGAAAGGAACGATGTTAGATCAACATATGGATGGCAAATATAAAAATAAAAGCATTGTATTAATACACAATTATGAAGTTGATATCTGTACTATGGTTATATAAAAGAATATCTCTATTCTTAGAAAATACACATGTGCAGAAGAACAAGTGCACATGCAAACAAAGAAATGGGATAAAATGTGTTAACAACAGGTGAATCCGGGTAAAGGGTGCTTGGATGTTATTTATATTATTTTTATGTATGTAACTTTTTGTACATTTGAAATTATTTTCAAATAAAAAGTTAAAAAGAACAGGAACAAATACAAAACCCTTGTCCTACATAATCAACAGTGGTTATCACCAAAGATAATTACCGTTACTTTTGCTTTTTTTGGTAATACGCTTCCGTATTTTCTCAAAAAAATCTGAACAATGAGCATGTATTAAATTTACAGAAAAATAAAGAAGAAAAGAGTAACCTAGTATGTACAGTTCACTATTCCTTTACACAGGAGAGCCAAAACAATGAACGATATACACTACTTTCAACTAGCTTCAAGTTGCAACTTAATCTGATCTCTTTGAAAATTTCTGAATTCAATTAATTCCCAAGAGAGTATTTTTCGATTTGTTTTTAGTCTGTCGGGAATCCTTTTTAAAGAGCGTAAGTCATAAAAGAGTTTAAAACATAAAAGAAATACAGCTATCTTTCAGATGCTGGGAATGCTGGGAACTTTTAACCCGCAGCAACTCCCACAGTCATGAGCATCACTCTGCTCTAGCAACCGGCTTGTGGCTATCTTGTCCTTAATCCCCTCCAATCTGTCTAACAAATGGATTCATTTCAGTTTGGCAATAGGGTTAATTTATGTCTTAGAGGAGAAGAATTCAAGTAGTTCTTGCTTTATTTCCCATAGTAGGTTAATTTGCCAAAGCTCTAGTTAAAAAAATTTATTAAAGCAGTAAAATCTCTTTCTTAAAAATCTTATGTGAACTGCAGAATTTTATCAAATGACTTTTTCTCATTTAATTCATGACTTTTAACTCTGTGGAATAAATTATGCTAGTAGATTTCTTCATTTCTTAATAATGAACCACTTAAAAAAATCTTACATTAACTCTCAGTATATACATGTTAATAAAATAAAAGTGGAGCTGCTTTGGTTGAGGGGAGTCCTAGACTCCCGCCTGCTCATACCCCTGCAGCAAACCCTGAAACAGTTTTAAAATCACTGGGCTAGAGAAAAGAGCTATGAAGGTCAAGGCTATTCTGGTGTCCTAGGCACTGGTCAAGGCTATTCTGGTGTCCCAGGCACTGTGACAAAACTGAAGAATCAACTGTTCATCCTCTCTGCTTTTCTTACAGAAGTTACTGTTGAGATATAATCAAAACCAAACGATCAGGAATAAGAATAATTACTTGTTTTTCCTCAGGAGGCAGTTTACTCCATTCGTTGCCTAACATCCTTGTGATTTCTGGAAATGGGACTTCTGGTCTCTTTGCACGAAGCTGTTCACGACGCTCATTCATGAACCGAACATATCCTGTGAGGGGGGATTTGGGTGCATTGCTGTCTCGAAGAGGTTTCTTTCGCTTTCTTCCTTTGGACCAACCTCCTCGTTTACTTCTTTGCTATAAAACAAAACAAAATAAAAAAATCAAAAACCAAACAATAATTCTTCCAAATAACCCAACAACAACAATAAATACCAACAAACAAAACAGAATAACAGTAGCATTTTCCTATGAACAAGGTCCTGGATATTCAAAAGCTTTCTAAATGTGTCATAGGTACAAATAACTGCAATGCAGTTTTCAAGAAGGGACTCCAGATGGTTCATTTGCAGACCCTTTCGTGTACCATACTACAAACTGCTGCAGTAAAGGGCTACTTTTGTGCTAATCTTAACATATAAGAATAAGGGATACTATTATCACTCAAGCTTTGACCTTTATATGTACTTAGTAGGTCCTGATTCCTGACAGAGCAATATTCTAAATGAGAAATGCAGTATTACACACAGCACTGTGCCAGGGGCACTGTCACAGAAGATCAGAATAAGATGTTGCTACATGCACTGGGCAAAAGAAGGGACAAGTTGTAGAATAGGGATTAAAAATAATTCATGAAGGGTATTTCTCATTAATAACAGTCAAAGACCTGTTTATTTCCCATAACAGATAGCATATAGATTTTAAGTTTATTTAATTATTGTTTGAGACAAGGTTTTGCTCTGTTTCCTGGGCTAGAGTGTATTGGTGCCATTATATCTCACAGCAACCTCAAACTCGTGGGTTCAAAAGATCCTTCTGCCTCAGCCTCCTGAGTAGCTAGGACTACAGGCGCATGCCACCACACTTGGCTAATTTTTAAATTTTTTGTAGAGACGGTCTCGTTATGTTGCTCAGGCTAGTCCCAAACACCTGGCCTCAAGCAACCCTCCTCCCTTGGACTCCCGAAGTGCTAGGATTACAGGTGTGAACCACCATGTCCCACCAAGATTTTTCTTTATTTTTGAGACAGGGTCTCGCTCTATTGCCCAGGCTGGAGTACAATAGTGAGATCGCAGCTCACTGCAACCTCCAGCTCCTAGGCTGAAGCGATCCTCCTGCCTCAGCTTTCTGCGTAGCTGGGACTACAGGTGTGTGTCACCATGTCTGGCTAATTTTTTTATTTTTTGTAGAGATGGAGTCTCGCTATGTTGCCCAGGGTGGTCTTGAACTCCTGGGCTCAAGTGATCTTCCTGCCTTGGCCTCCCAAAGTTTTGGGATTATAGGCATAAACCACTACGCCCAGCCTGAGATTTTTAAATCAGTATCTAAATCTCAGAAAAATTTCAGTAAATACAATATAACCAAAATGAAGACTAGTTCTTTGGCCTGATAATCTGTTCCTTAAGATGTATGTTTTATGGTCAAAGGTCTTTATATATTGAGTTATTAGTTAAATGAGAAGATTAAATCACCTCTTAAAAAACAAAAAGGACACAGGTACCACTGATATTTTACGACAGCCTTTTTTCTTGGCCCTTTCCATGAGATATAAAATATACCATATTTTTGCTTCATAATTTTACAAATACACACAGCCTATCAGTTAATGTTTTATGGCTATAACTTTTATTTCAGATAAGAGAAAGATAAATAAAAAGGGGCAGAAACATCTAACACTATTAGCAGTACTCCACTCCTCCAAATATGTATATTATGGTGCAATGAGTCACTATTGGGCAAATGGTGTATTTGGTATTAGTTGGGTTTTTTTAAGCCTATTAACATCAAAGCTACTACGGAATATAAGGTGTTTAAGAAGCTTTAAGCAGTCATTATAATCTGTAAAAACACCGACAAGATAGATGAAAAAATTACCTTTTTTAAAATAAGAAAAAATCCAAAAACCAATGGGAGATATCTTTTCTGGCTTAAAAAAAAAAAAGAGTACCTTAAAACACAGATAATGTATCAGTTATCTGTAAGAAACACTGAAAGTCCAACAAGGGCGTGACTGCCCAGGTCCATATGGAACCTTTGTGTGAGTTTGCAGCAGTCCCCAACCTTTTTGGCACCAGAGACCAGTTTCATGGAAAACAATTTTTCCATGGACTGGGAGTGGGGCAGGGATGGTGAGTGATGGGGAGCGGCTGTAAATGCAGATGAAGCTTCCTCACCGGCTGCTCACCTCCTGCTGTGCGGCCACCTCCTGCTGTGCGGCCGGTTCCTAACAGGCCACAGACTATACTGGTCTGTGGCCCTGGGGTTAGGGACTACAGAGTTAAAGAAAAGTGTTCCCTATGGGAGGGTGAAGGACTTGGTAAACGGTGTGAATTCTCTGGGCACATACGGCTCCATGCTGCAGGGCTGGGTGAACAGAGTGTGGCCCTAACAAGGGCATATACACCTTTCATCACTTGCTTATTAATGATTAAATCATTCACTCATTTAACAACCATTTGTTGAGCATTTAATATGAGGCAGGTATATTTCTTAGGCGGAGGGAAAATGAGTCTACCTGTTTCTATGTTATTAAAAGCATTAATATGGCCGGGCCCGGTGGCTCACGCCTGTAATCCTAGCACTCTGGGAGGCCGAGGCGGGTGGATCATTTGAGCTCAGGAGTTCGAGAACAGCCTGAGCAAGAGCAAGACCCCATCTCTACCAAAAATAGAAAGAAATTAATTGGACAGCTAAAAATACATAGAAAAATTAGCCGGGCATGGTGGCGCATGCCTGTAGTCCCAGCTACCTGTCTCAAAAAATAAATAAATAAATAAAAGTGTTAATATGATTCTATATAAAACAAGAAATATGAAACAGAAAATTATACAGGTTTTCAGCCCAAGAATGTAAGAAGGCCAGATAATGAACACTTCTTTTGTTTTGTTTTGTTTTGAGACGGAGTCTTGCTCTGTTGCCTGGGATAGAGTGCCATGGCGTCAGGCTAGCTCACTGCAACCTCAGACTCCTGGGCTCAAGGGATCCTTCTGCCTCAGCCTCCCGAGTAGCTGGGGCTACAGGCACGAGACACCATGACCGGCTAATTTTTTCTATATATTTTTGGTTGTCCACATAATTTCTTCCTATTTTTAGTAGAGACAGGGTCTCATTCCTGCTCAGGCTGGTCGTGAACTCCTGACCTTGAGTGATCCTCCCGCCTCGGCCTCCCAGAATGCTAGTAATGAACACTTTAATCAATACCTCTCTTGCCAAATGCTTTTTCAGAAGCTTCAGAGGACGCTAACAGGAGGAGATACTTCAGCTTACCTCATCTTCATGCCTCTGTTCATTGCCTTCTGCTGTATTTGAAGACTCATTCTGAAGCAACTGACCTTGGGAGAGATCCTCTACAAATTCCGGATTGTTGGTGGACGATGCAGTGCCACTACTGTATGGAACCTCTGCGTGGGTTAACCTGAATAACAGGCAGAAATGCAAAAGTTCAGTATTGACAGCATCAAAAACTCCTCCTATTTACCAAGGTTCAAGACAAATTTCCCTGCCAGCAAGAGCACATGCCATTCCTTGAATTAATTTCCCAACTACAGTCTGTGAAAATGTAAACAATGTCTCCACAGAAGTGACACAGTGTTTTCAAAAATGGTTTCAGCGCTTGCTTGAACCAGGTCAGTTCCATGAAGAAGTCTACCAAAAACAACTATAATCTTTTCCAAAAAAAAAGACCTCTCCCCTCAACATAGCCTTCATATTTTAGCTCTGAGCATGCAACAGAGACTGACTTTTATATCCTACCTTTCAGTTATCTCCAATGTAAAGGGAAAACACTATTAATGGAGAAGGTGAATAGAAATGAGAGTTACAGAGGCCGTTTGCCATGTATCACAAAAGAGAGAGCTCTTAAAGACCCTAAGAAATATCTCTTATGCTACATTCCATAGGCTATTTCTTCTTGGATTATAGTGTTTCTTGACAATCAGATCATTTCAGAACAATATTATCAAGTTCAGTAAGTTTAGGTATAAATGTTAATAAGTAGGACAGACTTCTTTCCTGATCCCACTGTTCTGTTCCAGATGAGTTAGCAAATCAGATTTCATCCTTCTGAAAAATGAACACAAGTAGGTACAGATGATGGTAGGATCTTAGATTGACTTACCCTATCACATGTGGATATGAGAATGGAAGAAAAGGCAACATGATGTGCTTGGAAGTTTGTTTTGTTCTGTTTTTGTGTATGTGTGGGGGAGGAGTTGGGATGGTAAGGTGGCAGAAGATGGATAATAGAGTAATATTCAGTCACTATTCTGAAAGAACGTGCATACTCCACAGGGTTATGGGCAATAATTACAATGCAATGCAAGTACTAAAACAGAGGTTTGTAAAAAGTGCCATAGAGGCATGGTAGAGGGGATCATGAATTTTATATGTATGGAGAGGATGTAAAGAAAGATTTTAGGTCTGTCCTTAGCACACTCCACCTCCATACCCAGTCTAAAAAAAAAAAAAGATTTTACAGAGGAGGTCTTAAAAGACAAATATGTATTCATCAGGGGAAAAACCATCATTCCAGGTAGAATGAACTAGGTATAACAGGGAAAAGGGAGACCTATAACGAGGCTACAGCAATAGACCAAGTGAGAGACAAGGGCAGGCAGGATTGAGACTAGGGGAGGGAAAGCTAAGAGATACTTCAGAGGTAGAATGGAGAGAACTTAATGACTGATTGAATATAAATAGTGGAGGAAAAAGAAGAGTCATGGAGTAAGTCTAAAGCTTCCAAATTGGTGATTACATACTTAATATTAACCAAGGTAAGAACTGCGTGCAAGTGTGTGTGTGTGACCTGACAGATGAGAAAATGGCAAGTTTGAAATGCCTGTAACATAATTAAGTGGAAATGTCCCAAAGACAACTGGAAGCATGTCCTGAGAGAACACAGGTGAAGAAAAGGCATGAGATAGATTTGAGAGCCACCAGCCCATGAAAATAATGGGCATTGTTAGATATTTTCCAGAAAACAGATGCAGAGTGTCCTGGGAATTAAAGAGATCACACTTATTTGACCCTTTCTAGGAAACAAAACAAGATTTTAAGCAGGAAGTTCCTACATTTTTGAGGTCTTTTAAAAAAGGGTAAGTAAAAGAAGCTATGAAACCAATGCCAATCATGTTCTCCGAAAAGAGGTACCATCAGAGATCCAGTTTGATTTCGGCAGTGTTATTTTTCAAATATTTCAATGATTTTGGATGTGTTAGGCAACTTGTTCTTTCACTGTCATTCTCATTTCAACTATGCCATCAATTTTCAAGTTACTAACTCTTGTACATTCTTACCTCAGTAAAATATGAGAACTAGGTTTAGGAAAGAGTATTAATTCCATGAATCCCTGACTGAAGTGGACAGGAATAGGAAGGGAGTGGTCAAATGCCTTTTTGAAAAGTTGGATAAAGACTGAAAAAAACAAGGCTCTTTTGTTAACACGAATGAGTTGGTCATGTTCCTAGTTAAAGCCAACGGCCCTCCCGTTTTCGCGCTGGGTCCCAGACCCTCCTGCTATTCAAGGGTAGGTTTTCAGCAGTTCTGTCCTTTCTGGCAACACCAATTCTTTTACCTCTACGGGATCAGCCTAATCAGCATGTAAATTTGATATTAGTCCTCTTAAAACAGAACAAAATGAAAAACAAAACACTTGTTCAATCCCACTTTTAGTGAAGGTCCTCATTTTTCTCCTTTCTTTTATAGCAAAACTCCCAAAAAGAACTTGTTTATACTTACTGACTTCAGTTTCTCTCCTTCCATTCTCTCTTAAACCCATTCCAGAAGAGATATGTGATGATACCTTTTGTCAAGGCCACCAGTGACCTCCAGGCTAAATCCAATGTCATTTCTCAGGCCTCATTTTACCTGATATACCAGAAGCATCTGACACAGTTGATCTCTTCCTCTCCCTTGAAATATCTTTTTTTTTTACTTGGTTTCCAGGACCTTACACTTCTCTGTTTTTTCTGCTACCTTTTTAGCTACTCACTTTAGTCTCTGTTGACTTGTGTTCTTCCGCCTGACTTCTAAATGCTGGGATATCCCAGAGCTCAGGCTTTAGATCTCTTCTTTCTTCTACTACACAGTTCTCACTTCTTTGGTGATCTCATCCAGTCTCATGGCTGTAAATATCAGTTATATGCTGATGACTCCCAACTTTCTCCTTCTAGCCTAAACTTCCCCTAACTTCAGAACCTGACATCAAACTGCCTATTTGACATCTCTGCTTAGGTATCTAATAAGCACTTCCAACTTAAAATTTCCAAAATTTAGCTCCTACAATTAATTCCCTCTCCAACCTGTTCGGTTTTCCTCATCTAAGTTAATGGCAACTCCATCCCTCCACTTGCTTATGCTAAAACTTCAGAGTTGTCTTAGACTGCTTTTTTTCCTCTCTTCTCACACTGCTTACCTAGTCTTTCAGGCAAATCTTACTTGGAATATCTTCAAAATATATCAAGAGTTCTATTCTTCGCACTGTCCCCCATTCTCATTATCTATGAAACACACTCAATGAGGTTTTGGCCCCTATCACTCCAGCAGAAATACTGTTGTCAAAGTCACCAGTGATGTTCTTCAGGTCCTCATCTCTCTCCTGAATTACTCCAAGAGCCTCTTAACTGGTCTTCTTGGTTCAGCCCCTGATCCCTTCACTCTCTACTCAATACGGTCAGAGAAATCTTATTAAAAAACAAGTCAGACCATATAATTCTGAAATCCACCAATGCTTTCCCACTTCATTCAGAGTAAAAGTTAAGGTATTTATTCTGACCTCTAAAGTCCCATATGATCTAGTCCTTATTACTCAAAGTATGGGCCTCATACCAGCAGCACTGGCATTATCTGGGATCCTGCTTGTTAGAAATGTAGAATCTGTGGCCCTTAGTCAGAAGTCGGACTTTCTAAATCAGAATTTGCATTTTAATAAGCTCTGCAGGCAATTCATATAATACACTAAAACCTGAGTAGCACTGACGTAAGCCTTCTGTTGTCCTTCCCCCGGCTATGTATGACTCCAGTCATACTGGCCTCTCAGTTATTTCTTTTTTTTTTTTACTTCTTAAAAAAATTTTGATAGTATTGGGGGGTATAAGCTGAATTCAGATACATGTATGAGATAGATTTGATAGACATTGTATGATGAAGTCTGGGCTTATGTATTCATCACCCTAATAGCGTACATTGTACCCTATAGTTAATTTTTCATCTCTCACCCCCTCCTCCTGGCTATTTCTACAAGGTGGAAACATCCTACCTCAGGGCTTTTGCACTGACAGCTCCCTCTGCCTAGAATAATCTTCCCCAGATAACTGCATGCTATTAATAGTTACCTTACTTCTTTCAGGTATTTATTCAACTCACTTTCTCATTAAATGCCTTCTGGGCCATCCTGTCTAAAAGTGTTCTGCCAAACCCTTCCTAACCCTCTTTCCCTTTATTTTTTTATACATAGTTCTTACTATGTATACATGCTTATATGTATGTATAAGTATGTATTTTACTTATTTATCCTGTTTATTGTCTGACTTCCCCAGTAGAATTTGAGCTCTAAAGGGGCTAGGATTTTTGTTTTGATCATTGCTTTATATCTAATGCCTGGTACACTGGCACAGAGTAGACATTCAGAAAATTTTTACTGAATTAACTGGATTTATTAACTATGCAGCCTTTAGAAAAGTCTTGGAGAACAGTTTCAGCTGAGTAGTGAGGTCGAAGCAGATATTAATGAGGTGAGAAATGAGTGTGAGAGAAGGAAACAGAATTACAAAATATAGTCTGTTTTTTAAAGTACTCTAAAGAATATTAAAATAATTCATCTTAGGGATTAGTTAGCACTTCAACCTATTAGTGAATATATTTCCTCTTTGGTAAAAACTTCTAAATATCTAGAAAAGATAAAAATTCAAGAGGAACAGAGATTTTTGAGGGACAAAGTGGACTACTATTAATCATTTTCTATATTACTGTACATATTTGTCTAAAGATTCCACAGAAGGGAAATGGAGGAATAAAAGGAACAGAAGTCAGCCAAAGCTCCTAAGCATCTTAAATAAAGAACTGTATTAAAAAATGTGATCTTTGGGAAAAACTTATTTTAACATCTGTGACAATTTGAATAGAAAATGCATTTGTTTTTCAGAGCTAGCTCTGGCAGATATTTCCTTAATGGTGACTAGGTCATTTTCTTAACCAGAGTCACTAGATCCCACATATTGCTATTATCAGTTCACAGGAACCAGAGCACCGCAAATACAGATTGCAAAGCGGTTTACGATGGCTCTTACTCTCTTTGCAAAGTGCAACAAATGTACCTTCTAGTCTTCTGATATAAAACTGCCTCTTCAGCACCTCATACTTTGTTAGAAGCTTTGTTTTGAAGCCTATGCAGAGGCCCAATGTCCCAAAGCAGCTGCTTACCCAGTTGTAGCCAAGTCATTACTCTCCTTGGAGCCATCTTCATCTGCAAAAAGGGGTGGCAGGGTAGAACTAGTCATCAAGCTTTCCATCTCTCTGGAAGGAAGAGAGAACAAAAAAAAAAAAAAATGGCTTACTTACTTTCTGTCAAGTTCCACTAATTTAACAGCCAGCTTTCCTTAACTTTATCACGTCAGCAATAGAATAGAAACTGACCTAAATATTTATTTTCCCGACTTGGACACATCAATTTAAACTCTATGGTCAATGGGCTTTTTAATCCTGATCTTATCAACTGACCAGACTAAAAACAACTTAGATTTTAACAACTGGGACACAGTTTGGAAAATTCTTTTTTATTCATCTAGAATGTCTTCAAAAGTATTATTCATTTCCTGTAAAAATTGTTAAACAGAATAACTCAGAAGCACTGCAACCGTGAGCAAGTTATTTAACCCTTTTGAGGTACAATTTTACCATCTTAGACACAGACAAAATTGCTGACTTAACCCACAGAGTTATTGTGAGGGATTAAAACTGAAAGTGGTTCATAAACAGAGAAAGGCTAAGATAGTAAGTGCTTTGAGTATTATTACATAAAGAAAGCTATTGTTGTTATAGCATCACCAGTTTTCAGTCCCAGACGAATCATCCTTAGATTAAATGGTGATAAACTGAGCCCTCCGAAAGGAAATAATGCAAAGGAAGTTGAGGATGGAAGGCATACATGTGGTTCTGAGTCAAAGAAACCACACTTCCAGGTCAGAAATATGCTCTGCATCACCATCATAACCAAGAGAAGAAACAGCATGCACCTGGGTACAGGAAACAGCTAAGCTTCATTGAAGAAAACAAATCACAAGAACTTGAGGTTATCAGACTGAAAGGATAAAAGGACAAAGTGACAAAGAGAGTAATTTCATTTAGCATATCACTACAAAGAAAGATTGTCCCTTTCAAGGCTTACCACCAAGGGCTTCACCCCACATAGCTAAAAGCAGCAACCTTCCATTTATCATGAAAGTGATATTCAAACAAAACATTCAATAGTGACCCCAAACATCAGCCACTTAAGTGGAACTGCAAAGCACTCAAGAAAGAGAGTGCCTCAATTAATCGGCAGAACCGAGAAGCAAATTATGAATTCACTTAGGAGCTTCCTCAGCAGTTATTTCACGTGCTGCAGCTAAGGAGACCTAGTGAAACAGCAATTAAAAGGAAAGCACAGCAGCTAAAGCAGAGCTAGGATTCATTCCACTGAGGTGGAAATACAAAGATAATGCAGATGACACTGACAACCATGTTCTCCATGTTCAATACAGTAATTTATTTCCAAAAGATAACTAATGTTAACTAATGTTTTATTTCTTATTTTTACTTCACTCTAAATTTATTAGTTAGCAGACCATGTTCCATAAATAGCTTAATGTGAAAAAATGCAATATTACCCATTTTAGTGGGAAGAGCATGGAAGGCAGAGAGGGGAACTTCCCACTCAATCACAGAGTAAGGAGTTTTTTCCACTGCACAGATGCTTGCTAACTCTTTTCAGTTCCTTCAAGATGGGTTGTTTACAAATGGAATGGCTCTAATAAATGCCACACAATTCCATTCTACATGTTTTCTAGAATAATCTTGACTCAAGTATACGGAAGTTTTTTTTTTTTTTTTGGAGACAGGGTCTCTCTCTGTTGCCAGGGCTAGAGTGTAGTGGCGTCATCATAGCTCACAGCAACCTCAAACTCCTAGACTCCAGCAATTCTCCTTCTGCCTCAGCCCCCTGAGTAGCTGGGACTATACACACATATCGCCATGCCTGATTAAGTTTTTTTATTTTTTATGGAGACGGGAGTCTCACTCTTGCTCAGGCAGGTCTCGAACTCCTGGCCTCAAGCAATCCTCCCGCCTCGGCCTCCCAGAGTACTAGGATTACAGGCATGAGCCACCGTGCCTGACCTTTAAGTTTGAATTCACATTATACGAAAACCAGCTGAGAGCCTGGGCTGCTAACATCACCTTACACTAGTGCCCATGTTCATTTTACCAAAAGAAAACCATCAGTTAGATACCATAGAGACAACTGTAATGAGCAAACATTCAAATGGCCAGGTACATACCCCCAGGCTTTACAAGGACTCATGTAACTGGCTTTTTCCTATGGTTGTCCCTAGAAATCAATGGCCTTTCAAGAACCTCAGGATTCAGCATTTGAAGCTCTTGGCACTGCTCCCATAACCTCAAAAGGAGATATACTATCTGGTGGGGAATAAATGAAGTGTCTTTTCATTTACTATGCCAACATGACCCTGTTAGAGTGTTTCCCAGATATCTTTGGTCATTTTTGAGATGTGGGGAGGCAGCTGGATAACACAACCTTAACAACATGTAAATAGATCATATAAACAAAGGAAGTTCAGAGAACACACATTTCTTCCTTTTTGTCTTCTCTATCTTAAGTTTATTTCACTCAACCCATATGGCTTCAGATATATTTTCTCAGTGTTACTGAGTAGTCAGATCCCCAAGAAATGAGTAATAAAGTGGGTGGAAGGTTAAGGGGCCAAGATCAACAAAAGAAGGAAATGAAGAAAAGTCGAGTGAAGCCCAAAGGCCTCTAAACCAGTCCAATAAGTTGGAAAATATAATGATTCCCAAGAATACAGCTGGGATCCTGCAAGAATGTGTTTCATATGGTCCGTGAGGGAGTGATTCAAACTGAATCATGGCTATCAAGCCACTGATTGCCAAAAGCCCTTCACATGTAGCATCTGTGCCTGATAATGTCTCAGTACAGAGGTCACAATGAACTTTGAAATTCTATGCAAAGCACTTAAGAAATGCAATGAATGCTGCTCTGCAAGGGGAAAGAAGAGAAATTTGTACAAAGGCAAAGCAATATAAAAGTTTGGTTTTCCACTGCAATTTACATAAATAGGTTCATAATGCAGATGCTTCCTAGTAGAGAAGACCTACCCAGTGAAGGCTTCTACCTGGAGGACTCACAAAAATGGTGTCTCCTTGGGCTTATACTTTGAACCAGGGTGTGGACCTTAGCTTTGGAAACCCTAAAATTCCCTCTAATACTGCCCACTCATTGAAAAAAAAAAAAGAATTGATGCATAAAACACAGTGCCAATTTAAAATATTTAAATGGAGATTACAGAAATTATAATGAGCAATATATTAAGCATACTAGACACTTATTGACCAATGAACACATTCTCTCTCTGCAGTAATATGCTGAGTCAAATCATAATCAGAACATTGCTTTGGTCAACACAGGGTCAGAACGAAGGAAATTAGGTGGAACTTCAGAAATGTTTCTCAACTAAGACTGTTCTAGTAAACTTTCCCAAGGATAAAGATAATCGCACCAATGAGACTATGTTATTTCAAGTGTGTTGGACAGTGCTGGAAGCATAATTTGTGCTTCTATTTTCTGGGGTTGGCTCTTTTCAAGTGCCCTCGCTTTACATATGTTAACCCCACTTCATTAAGTCCACTCATGGAGATGCATCATATTCCTTCCCCACTACCCCCTCCCCGATCATACACTTCAGAGTTGCAAGGTGGGATTCTGCATTCCTCATTTTCCACACTGTTATACAATCTTTATGCAAAATCCCTGGTTCTTTTAAAAATCAGGTCATTTGGTTACATCAACCTCATATTCAAAAGTCTCTGAACATGATCTCCTATCATTTCAGCTCTCTTAATTACTCCTATTACAACTGACCTTTAACCCCACAATCCCCTATTCAGTGACCCTTGAATTTCCCTTCTCTGACCAGCTTAGATTCCATGGCTACATTTCAAATGTTCCTTTGCCAACACTCTCAAGTCCCTTGCCTTGCTTTCTTTCTGTAAACCAGAAGTATATCAACTCTGAGTTTTGGCTCAAGATGGTAGAAACAAAAAATCACAAAATAAAGAGTGCTAAATTTATGGGCTCTAACCATAACTGGGCCCTCAATGCTCTCAGTAATCTTTCTACATGTTCTTAAGATATTTCCCAACTGCCACATCATCTCTGCCAAACTTTTTCAAACTAATTCAAACCTAACTCACCCAAACCCTCGAACTCAGCCTCATCTTTTCACACTTCCCAACCCCAACTCACAACAAAAAGCATACTAAATTGCTTTTTTTTAGAGATATAAATCACATACCATAAAATTCACCCCTTTAAAGCATACAATTTGGTGGGTTTTAGTATATTCACAAGGTTGTGCAACCAACACCATAACCAATTTTAGAACATTTCAGTCACCCCAAAAAGAAACTTAATACCCATTAGCAGTCAGTCCCCATTCTCCCATCCTCCTAACCCTAGGCAACCATTAAGCTGCTTTCTGTCTTTATAAATTTACCTATTCTGGACATTTCATGTAAGTGAAATTACATGGTATGTGTCCTTTTGGTGGCTACTTTTATTTAGTATAAAGTTTTCAAGGTTCATCATATTATAGGACGTATCAGTATTTCATTTCTTTTTATGGCTGAATAGTATTCTGTTGTATGGTTATTCCACATTTTGTTTATCTATTCATCAGGTGATAGACTTGGTTGTTTCTATCTTTTGCCTATTGTGAATGCTGCTGCTTATGAACATTTGTGTGTAAGTTTCTTTGTGGATGTGTTTTCAATTCTCTTGGTATATACCTAAACATGGAACTGGAACTCCATGTTTAACATTTTGAGGAATGACCAAACTTTTTCAAAGCACTTGCACCATTTTACATTCCCACTAACAATGCATTAGGGTTCCGATTTCTCCATATCCTCACCACACTTGTTATTGTCTATCTTTTTTATTATAGCCATCCCAGTAGATGTGAAGTGGTATCTCATTGTGATTTGGGTATGCATTTCCCTGATGAGTAATGATGTTGAGCATTTATTCATTTGCATATTGGCCATTTGTATAGTTTATTTTCTTTGGAGAGCTGTCTATCCAAGTCTTTTGCCCATTTTTTTTTTTTTTTTTTTGAGACAGAATCTTGCTCTGTTGCCTGGGCTAGAGTGCCATGGCATCAGCTTAGCTCACAGCAACCTCAAACCCCTGGGCTCAAGCAATCCTCCTGCCTCAGCCTCCTGAGTAGCTGGGACTACAGGCATGCACCACCACGCTTGGCTAATTTTTTTTCTTCTATTTTTAGTTGGCTGGCTAATTTATTTCTATTTTTAGTAGAGACGGGGTCTCGCTCTTTCTGAGGCTGGTCTCGAACTCCTGACCTCAAGTGATCCTCCCACCTTGGCCTCCCAGAATGCTAGGATTACAGGTGTGAGTCACCACACCTGGTCATTTGCCCATTTTTTAATTGGGTTAATTGTCTTTTCATTGTTGAATTGTAAGAGTTCTTTTTATATTTTGGATACTAGATCCTTATCAGATATACTATTTGCAAATATTTTTCTTCCATTCTCTGGGTTGTCTTTTCACTTACTTAACAGTGTTCTTTGAAGCATGTAAGTTTTTAATTTTGAAGTCCAAATTATCTATTTTTTTCTTTGGTTGCTTAGCTTTCTGTGTCATATCTAAGAAATTATTACCTAATCCAAGTTTGTAAAGATTTACCCCTATGTGTTCTTCTAAGAGTTTTAGCTCTTACATTATATCGTTGATCCATTTTTGAGTTAATTTTTTTATTGACATGGAGTAGGAGTCCAAATGCATTCTTTTGTATGTGGATATCCAGTTGTCCCAGCACTATCTGTTGAAAGACTATTTTTTCCTCATTGAATTGTCATGGCATTTCTAAATTGCTTTCTACTTACAAATGTACCACATTCTGTTACCTCTACAACTCTCTGTCAACTGTTGTCTGGTTGGAATACTTCCTTAGTACCCCAGTCCTTCTTGTTTGGCTAATTATTATACTTACTCATCCTCCAAGTCTCACCTGACACGTGTCTTCTTTCAGCATGTTCTCTTGGATAAATCAAGAATGTATCAGGCATACCCTCACACATTATCAGAGCATCCTGCACTAAATCCCCATATCATGTTTGACTAACTGTACTGTACTTACCTTTTCTAACACTTAACTGTATGTTTTGTTCAGTCAAGAACAGTGCCTTATTTACCTTTCAATTCCCCCAATTCCCTAACCCTGGTTTTGGACTTATGATGGGTGTTTATTAAATATATATTTGAGGAATAAATACAATTATGTATTTCACAGCTTCACCATACTATTATGACCAGACTTTGCTTAAAGCCACACCTTATCCCTCAACTTAAGGAAGCTCTTCAGTTATTCAATTATTATTTATTTATTACTCAGGCAGGTGCTTCTGCAGATGGCCGACCTCACTCATTATGTATTTCTTAATTCAATTAACTCTGAATCTGGGGAACTTCAGTGCATTCTCTAAGTATATCCTCACATATGCATTCTCCTTTACTACTTGCAAGGAGAGAGATTGTCTTCAAACAGTGGAGTCAGTCTTCATGTCAACTGCTGATTGATACATATTCTGTAGTGGAATTTTCAACTTTCCTAGGCTAGGCTAGATATTCATGTCTAAGCATTTGATCTTAACATCAATTTTGCTCAAGATTTACTCAAGTGACTTCAATCTGTCACCCAGTAAACAAAGGAAAACTCACAAATGTGCCTGCTTGTTCATTCACTCAAACACTTATCAAACATCAACCAAATGCCAGGCATTATACTAGGGCTGGGGATTTAAATATGAATAATATGTTGTCCACACGCATCCTACCCTCAAGGTATAATTTACTTCTGTAGACAGGAAAAAAAACATAAAAAGAAATAATCACAACAAAACATGTTGAGTGCAATACTGATATATGCACATACTATGATAGTATGAAAAAGCTTTCTGGAAGTGCTTCAAAAAGTAGAGTCTGTAAACTAGAAGCCCAGAGGCCAAATTCAACATGTAGACATTTTTCAGTTTGCAGTGTATTTTTAAAATATTTGAATAAGTTGCCAATATATAAAAATGGAGCAGTTACAAAAAAAACGGTTTATATAAATTCTTTTATGAAAAAAAAATCTGCCAACACCTAGCCTATATCCAATGAGGGCAATGTTCAGTTGGTACTGGGTAAGAGCTGTCTCCATTACAGTCTCCACTCTGCTCACCTCACTCATTTACATTATTGCTTTGTTTTATAGGCGTGTAAAGTTGGGATCTCTTTTAAGAGAAAGGAAGAAGTATGGCTGGATGTGGTGGCTCACGCCTGTAATCCTAGCACTCTGGGAAGTGGAGGCAGGAGGATCGTTTGAGGCCAGGAGTTTGAGACCAGCCTGAGCAAGAGCGAGACCCCACTTCTATAAAAAATAGAAAAATTAGCTGGGCATGGTGGCATGTACCTGTAGTCCCAGCTACTTGGGAGGATTGCTTTGAGACCAGGAGTTTGAGGTTGCAAGTGAGGTATGATGACATCACTGCACTCTAGCCAAGGTGACAGAGAGAGACCCTGTCTCAAATGAAACATAACAAAACAAACACAAAACAAGAATAGGAAGCAGCAGGTAAAGCAAAAAGGACTGACTGGGGATAGGAGAAGGACACTCTAAGCAGAAAGAGTAAAGAGAGACTTTCGTGATAGACTCTTAGACAAGGCAGGTGTTCTCGATGAATCTCCAGAATCTTTCCCCTCCAGTTTTTCCTTTTAGTCAATAGTTTTCTTTTCACTTTTGATATTATCTAAAAATTTCATCAACTAGAGATTTGACTAGTTTAACTAACAATCTCTTTGAAAGCAAAAACCTCCTGGAAGCTCAACCAGGCAGACTCCTTCCAGTATCAGAGATCCAGCTGCGCAGAAGGAACTAAAGCAAAAGTTCACTTAGCCAACACAATCAACTAGCTGCTGGTTAACTGAAAAAGTTGATTAAAATGAGGAATCAGAAAAAAAACATGCACTTATCTTAAACATTTTAATTTAAAACATATATTAATATCTGCCCATTCACCAACATTTTGATGTAGATCCAGGGCCTTTCCTTTGAGTATTCATCTACTAATTGGAGTTCTACAATGTTTTTTTATAGTTTCCACATCCATAATAACCTGCCTATATTTTCCAGTTTCAGATTCTTTTAAATATAACAAGAGTTCAAAAGATACTTAAAAAGCAATCAGTGCAGGATCCTTCTAGGATTTCTTTCCTGTAACATTTTACAGTTCAATTGATGTAATCTATTATGTCAATATGCTAAAGAAAAAAGATTGCATGATCATCTCGATAGATGCAGAAAAAATATTTGACAAAAACCAACTCCCATTCATGATAAAAACTCTGAACAAACTAGGAATAGAGGGGAACTTCCTCAATTTGATAAAGAATATCTACAAAAAAACTTACAACTAACATCATACTTAATGGAGAGAAAATCGAAGCTTTCCTACTAAGATCAAGAACAAGGCAAGGATATCCCCTCTCACCACTGCTTTTCAACATTGTACTGGAAGTCCCAGCTAATCCAATAGGACAAGAAAAGGAAATAAAAAATACACAGATTGGAAAGGAAGAAATAAAACCGTCTTTTCAGATGATATGATTGTATATGTAGAAATCTGAATAAATTGACAAAAACCACAAAATAACCAAAAAACAAATAAACAAAAAACCCTTCCCAGAATTAATAAGCAATTGATAGCAGTGCTGCAGGAGACAAGGTTAATATACAAAAGTTAAATGCTTTCCTATACACCAGCAATGAACAAGTAGAATTTGAAATTAAAAACATGTTACAATTTATATTAGAATCCCCCAAAATGAAATACTTAGTTATGTATAAGCTAACAAAATATGTACAAAATCTACATGACGAAAACTACAAAACTCTGATGGAAGATATCAAAGAACTAAATAAATGGAGAGATATTTCCTGTTCATGGAGAGGAAGACCAATATTGTCAAGATGTCCATTCTTCCCAGTATAATCTATCAATTCCATGCAATCTCAATCAAAATCCCAGCATGTTATTTTGTGGCTTTCGATAAACAAATGCTAAAGTTTACATGGAGAGGCAAAAGACTCAGTTTAGCCAATTCAATGTTGAAGGAAATGAGCTAAGTTAGAGGACTAACATCACCCGATTTATAGACTTACATGAAACTACTGTAATCAAAGACAGTGTAGAATTGGTGAAAGAACAGGCAGATAGATTAATGGAACAGAATAGATAGCCCAGAAATAGATCTACATATATACAGCCAACCAATCTTTGACAAGGGAGCAAATACAAAAGCAAAACAATTTAGCAAACATAGTCTTTTCAACAAGTGGTGCTAGAACAACTGGACATCTACATGCAAAAAAATGAATCTAGATAAAGACCTTATGCCCTTCACAGAAATTAACTCAAAATTTCTAGTTTGTTCTCAAAGACATTGCTAGTTAAACTAATCAACTTTCTAGTTGATGAAATTTTTAGGCAGTGAAAAGAAAAAAAAAACGTAAAATGAAAACTATTGACAAAAAGGGAAATTAAGGCAGGCCTAAATGTAAGCCATGAAACTATAAAACTCCTAGATGATACAATGATAACACAGGAGATAACCTAGATGACCTTGGGTATGTGGATGTTATTTTAGATATGACAATAAAGGCCTAATCCACGAAAGAAATAACTGATAAGCTGGGATTAAAACAATTAAAAAATTTGCTTTGTGAAAGACAGTGTCAAGAGAATGAGAAAATAAGCTACATACCAAAGGAAAAACATTTGTAAAAGACACATCTGATATAGAACTGTTATCTAAAGTATACAAAGGATGCTTAAAACTCAATAATAAGAAAATGAATAACCCAATTTAAAAATGGGCCAAAGACCTGAAAAGATCACTTTACCAAAGAAGATACACAGATAGCAA
The DNA here is from genome assembly GCA_004363605.1 of Indri indri. Classification (NCBI taxonomy): domain Eukaryota; kingdom Metazoa; phylum Chordata; class Mammalia; order Primates; family Indriidae; genus Indri; species Indri indri. The sequence continues at coordinate 233,964 of RJWJ010000214.1, forward strand.
TTATGCATATGAAAAGATGTTCACCATCGTATGTCATTAGGTACAGTTGTTCCTTCCTATGAGTGGGGGATTGGTTCTAGGACCCCCAAGGATGCCAAAATCCGAAGATGCTTAAGTCTCATAGTTGGCCTTACAAAACTCATGAATATGAGAAGTCCACCCCATATCCACCAAATACTGTATTTTTGACCCCAGATTGATTTAATCTGCAGATACGGAACCCAAGGATACAGAGGGCCAACTGCAATTGCAAATTGAAACAGTAAGGGGCTACCACTACCCACCTATTAGAATGGCCAAAATCCAAAACACTGATACCACCAAATGCTGGCAAGGATGTGGAACAACAGGAATTCTCCTTCATTGATGGTGGGAATGCAAAATGGCCAGATACTTTAAAACAGCGGTCCCCAACCTTTTTGGCACCAGTGACCGGTTTCATGGAAGACAATTTTTCCATGGACAGGGTGGATGGGGGGAGAGACAGAGCTCAGGTGGCGAGCGGGTGGCAGCTATAAATACAGAAAAAGCTTTGCTAGGGTGCCCACTGCTCACTTCCCGCTGTGCGGCCTGCTTCCTAAGTTTCATGGAAGACAGTTTTTCCACAGACCGGATGGGTGTGTGTGGGGGGAGGTGAAGTTCAGGTGGTGATTCACCTGAGGCCCACTTCCTAATAGGCCACTGACTGGTACTGGGCTGCAGCCTGGGGGTTGGGGACCACAGCTTTAAAAGACAGTCTCGGAGTTTCTCACAAAACTAAAGATACTCCTGCCATACAATCCAGCAACTGCACTTCTTAGTATTTACCCGAATGAATGAAAAACTTATGTCTACACAAAAACCTGGATATGGCTGTTTATTCATAATTGCCAACACTTGGGCACAACCAACATATCCTTCAGAAAGTGAGTGGGCAAATAAACTATGGTACGTAAAGATAATGGAATATTATCCAGCACTAAAAGGAAATGAGCTATCAAGCCATGAAAAGACATGGAGGAAACTTAAGAACATATTACTATGTGAAAGAAGCCAACCTGAAAAGATTATGTGGGTTGAGCATCCCTAATCTGAAAATCTGAAATCTGAAATGCTCCAAAATCTGACTTTTTGAGCACCAACTTGATGCCACAAGTGGAAAATTCCATACCTGATCTCGTATGATGGGTCACAGTCAAAACACACGCACACGACACAGTTTGAGCCTGCCATTGTTTGTTATTGCTGTGGTTTAACAGCTAATACAGGTGTTCTGATACTAATATCTGTGCTGCTTAGTTATTCTGAACACATTATTTTTTCACTGTATTAATGGTATGCCATATTTTTTACTGGTCAGTACTTATGTGTGAATAAGTATAGGAAAATGATTGCTTATCGGTAGCATAAAAATTCAGTGAGGAATAATGGTGATGCTAAACAACCAAACATTATATACACGCGCAGCTGAGATAGTGACACTTTTGCTTTCTGATGGTTCAACGTAAACAAACTTTGTTTTATACACGATTATTAAAAATATTGTATAAAAGTACCTATGTGTATATGGTATATGTAAAACAGAAATGAATTTCATGTTTGGATTTGGGTCCCATCCCCAAGATATCTTATTATGTATATGCAAATAATTCTAAAATCCAAAAAAAAAAAAAAATCTGAAACCTGCAACACTTGTGGTCCTAAGCATTTTGGATAAGGGATACTCAACCTATATACTGTGAATCCATCTATTTGACATCCTGGATAAGGAAAAACTATGGAGACAGTAAAAAGATTGCCAGGGTTTGCAGGGTGGGCAGTGGGATAAATAGGTAGAACACAGAGGATTTTTAGGGCAGTGAAACTATTCTGTATGATAATAACATGGTGGATTCATTTCATTATGCATTTGTCAAAATCCATAGAATGTCCAACACCAAGAGTGAACCCTAACACAAACTGTGATGATGACGTGTCAATGTGGGTTCACTGATGGTAACCAATGTACCATTCTGGTGCAGAATGTTGACAGTGGGGGAGACTGTGCATGTGTGGGGACAAGAGGTATCTGGAAAGTCTCTGTACTTTCCGCTCATTTTTGCTGTAAACTGCTCTCAAAAATAACATTTATTCATTTAAAAAATACTGTATTATATAATATTAATACATTATAGTTACATAATTTATTACACCATAGTACTGGCATAAACAGGTTTGGGAATAAATACAACTGACTTTGACATGCATACAATGTAACTAGAGGGAGTAAAAGCACAAAGGCTTACTAGAGAGTAGTCTACCAGCTGTGAAACTTACAGCTAAGAGCAATCAGTTGACTGTGGACATTAATCAATGCTTTACAGCAGGAATGAGAACACTGGCTAATCCTGCCAGGCAGTTAACTGGGGTTTGGTTAAGTGAAATTCAGTTAAGAACTCTTTCACTTTAGGTTTTTTTATATGAGAGATGAGGGAGAAAACAATGAGGAGAGATAGGAGGTAATTTGGGAGTAATTGTGGGGAGGGATGGGATAGGGGTAGGCACCTAGGGTATAACTATAAGGCTTTAGGCTGCATCAAGAGAAGGGCCTGAGGAGGTGTGTGTTTGGCTGGGAGCTGGGTGGGTGGGCAGAAAAAACAGCTCCATTCCTAGAATCTTTAGCCTAGGCTCCTATAACTATTAATATGACTATTATTGATCTTTTATTTTAAAATTTATTTATTTGGAGACAGAGTCTTACTCTGTTGCGCAGGCTAGAGTACAATGGTGTCATCATGGCTCACCTCTAAGAGGCTCAAGCGATCCTCCTGCCTCAGCCTCTTAAGTAGCTAGGACTACCTGCGTGCGGCACCATGGCCAGCTAAGTTTTCTACTCTTTGTAGTGATGGGTCTTGCTATGTCGTTCGGGCTGGTCTTGAATTCCTGGCCTCAAGCAATCCTCCTACCTTGGCCTCCCAAAGTGTTAGGATTATAGGGGTGAGTCACCAGGCCCAGCCTATTATTGACTTTTTAAAAATATTGGTAGGCTAGTCTAGGAACCAAACTATAAGGAAACCAATTCATTCATTCAACAAAAATTTATTATCTGCCATACTTACATTATCTGCCAACAATTTTTTATGCAATGGCGATACAGTAGTGATCGAAATAGGCAAAAATTTCTGCCCTCATGGAGTTCATGTTGTACTAGAAAACAGACAAAAAATAAGATAAAGTGAAATGAATAATGACACACAGTGACAAGTATTAATACTAAGGAAAAAACTGCGTAGGGTAAGAGGTTAGGAAGAGAAGAGTTCAAGGGAAGGAGATGTCTGTAATTTTATATACCAAGGCCAGGAAAAGCTTCATTGAGGTAATTTTTGGAGAAAGACCTGAAGGAGATGAAAGAGAGAACTAATACATACATGGGGAAAGAGCAGTCTAAAGAGAAGAAACAACTAGTGCAAAGGAGTTTTGGTGAGATCGAAGGAGGTGGCAAATGTGGCTGGACTGATCTAGTGGCAAAGTAGTAGATGAGGTCTGAGGGCCAACGGGGGAACCAGACCATATACGGCTTTCTAGCTTGTGTAAGGCTTTAGGCTTTTAGCATGAGATGGGAAGCTACCAGACGATTCTGAGCAGATAAGGCACGGAATCTAACATTTTTATAGCGTCAACTGTGCTGTTGTTTTGAGAACAGACTGAAGAGTGGAGAGGGAAAACGGAAATAAAGAAATCATTTGGGAAACTACTGCAACAAAACAGCTGAAAGACGGTGGCTTGGATCAGAGTGGTAGTAGCGCACGTGGTGAGAAGTGGTCAGATTCTTAATATATTTTGAAGGCAGAGCTATTTTTAAGTTCAAAATAACTGAAAAAAATTAAGAATAAAATCTCTAAACTGTGGCCTGTAAATATTTTAACTGTTGACTTATAACCAGTTTCATGATAAAGGGTGGGCCGTACTGACAATATATGACTTGCACATTTTTTGAAGCTAAACACAGTGGAGTATTTTTTTTGTTATAAAAGAAATAATCCAGCCTCCACATAATGCAATGCCTACAGTTTATATTTCAACAATTTGTTGACCACCTTCGTTATGTGACCAAGGTTGTGTGGTGCGATGTATAGCTTTGCTTTACAGAATTTTACAATCTGTTATCTTCCTTGTTGTAGAGACACTGTTCTCACAAAAACGAGAAGTGGGAAGAAGAGGTCAGAGTTAGAAATAAGCAAAAATCTTCCATCTTTATTTATGATCCCCCCCAATTCCCTATGTGATGGTATATGATTTTTTGAAGTAAAAGTTTTCGAAACTTGAACCAGATATTTTCTTAAACATGACAGAAGTACTAAATCATTGAAAGAAACTTGGCACAGTTTAGATTTCTTTCTAGACAGCTGGATCACTGTACATGCCTTTTTACCCCCTCAATGGAACTTTGATGGAGAATTGTTACTCTTAAGACACAAAATGGGTCGTGAGGAAAAAAACTCCAGAAAACCAAAACATCTAGAAATAGTATTTTGTATCAGCTTTTGTAGAGCACAGTGATAACACAGGGACAATAAAAAGCACTGCCTCTGCCACACTGAAATCTGTCATTTTATAAGCAGGGTGTTGTCTTTTGAGGTCACAGTCCACCTATTTGGCTTTTTCATGGTGCCCGTTGGTCCCCAGTTGCTCTTCCTTCACAGGCTATTCTAATATCTATGCACCGCTTTTATTAGTAGTAAACAAGGAGATGATCGCCCAAGTAACACAACTTCTGGACCAGTGCCAGAAATAACAGCTAAAGCAATCCAATAAAACTTGGCATTACATCCTTAGTATAAAGTTCTTCCCCAATTTTCTGGGACAATGGTGTACTATGGTGTAAAAAGGTGGGTGTGTATGAGCCAGCACGGGGAATACCAATATAGCCGTACTCCCTCTAGGAGGCCATGTGATATATGAAAAGGCATTTCAATGACATTCAATTTTATATTTGGAAAAAGCCCCAAGCTTGTTTTAATTATACAAAGTACAAAATGTTAATGTTCTTGCTTGGTAAAGATATATATGCATATTTTTCACTCACTTCTTAGTGATTCACACGGAGAGTACATCAGAATAGGGGAATTTATGTTTATCGAGAGGGGACATGAGTTTTTAAAAGCTTTATCATATGTCACTGTGTTAGGCATAAAAGATACAGAAGTAAACAAGACCAAAAAAAAAAAAAAATCAAAAAACCAAAAAACCTTGTCCTTTTATAATTCACAATCTCATAGGGGACAGATGGCAAACAGTTACAAAAGTATGTGGAAAGGAGGTAGTGACTGATGTGCATAAAGGTAGTTATGTATTTATTTAAACATATGAGAAAACGGAGAAGAGGTACAGATGAATGGGTGGGGTAACTGACTAAGATAACTGCTAATTATCATAATAAATTCACAGATGTATTGCAGATCTGAAGGAAACAGAAAACACCAGCTGAATAAACACCTGAGAAGGAACACTTAGCTCAGAGTATTTACCTATTTGGAAACCCAGACTCATAGCAAGGTAGATAGCTCTAGAACAACATGATTCAAGGGTGGAGTCTGAGGAAAGCAATATACAGTATGCCCCCTTATCTGTGGGTTTGCTTTCCTAGGTTTTGGTTACCTATAGTCAACTACAGTCCAAAAATATTGAAGGGAAAATTTCAGAAATAAACAATACTCAAATTTTAAACTGTGCACCATTCTGAGTAGTGTGATGAAACGTTGTGCCGTCTCGCTCCGTCCCACCCAGGATGTGAATCCACACTGTCTATGTTATCCACTCATTAGTTATTTAGTGGCCATCTGGGCTATCAGATAGACTGTCACAGTATTGCACTGCTTATGTTCAGGTAACCCTTATTTTACTTTATAATGGCCCCAAAGCCCAAGAGCAGTGATGCTGGTGATTCAGATATTCCAAGGAAAAGCTGAAAAGTGCTTCCTTAAGTGAAAAGGTGAAAGTTCTTGAATTAAGAGAAAAAACCACATGCTGAGGAGATCTACGGTTAAGAATGAATCTTCTATCTGTGAAACTGTGAAGAAGGAAAAAGGAGTTCATGCATAGTTTATACAGGGTTCAGCACTATCCGCGGTTTCAGGTATCCACTGGGGGTCTTGGGACATATACCCTGCTGATAAGGGAAGACTATATGAGAAAGTGGAAGCAACAAAGGTCCCTAGTATCTGGACCCAAACAAAAAAATCAACAGCTAATTCTAGGGCAAAGATCCTTACTGGTCCTTAAGGAACACTTGCTCCTCTATTTCCTTACATTTTATACTACTTTCTTCAGCTCCAACCTGTAGCTGTGAAACAGCTCTGAAAAGAAGAAGTGGAAAGAATGTTTCTTTCTTTTACAGGCAATAAATCCTAAATCTGTAATCCTCTCAAAAGCCAATGGAGACTGCAAGTAAAGGATGACATGTTTGAGAAGGAAACTCTAAGAACGCTTATAAAAACTATAGTGTAATAAAAGGACATGGATCCCCACAAAGCGTTCTTCCTTTTAATCAACTGACTTACAAATTAAATTCTCTTCCTAGGAAAAGTTCACAAAAGAAAAGCAGAGGACATTGAATAGTAGGAGAATTTCCTTAGCCAGAAGTTGAAGACAGAAAACTTTAGTTACAGGGAGGCAAAGCAGTCAGTGGTCTTTACTACTTTGTACAGTAAAATGAAATTTGGAGTTTTCCTCACAGAACGAAGAGGAACAATTCTAATATGCTTTAACAGTTTAAACTGAAAGAAATTTAAAAACTCAGAACTATTTTGCTGTATTTGCCTTTGAAAGTTTACGATGCTCAGAACTTCAGAAAGTTACCACATAGCCACAGAATTCAAATTCGACATACCAAAAGCTCTAGAAGACCAGTCTCCCGGGAACAGTTCTCCTCTAATAACCTACTCAATATGATAAAGCTTTATGCATCATACACAGAGCCTCTTGGCTCTCACCCTATGATGGCAATTCAGAAAAAGTGGTTAGATATAATTTTCCTGGTTTATAAACTACTGAGTTTGTGTCCTTTTTTTCTAGGTGAAAGTAAAAAACTCCCAAGTTTAACCACATTAGCTGTAACTCTAATAGAAGAGTAATCAGACTAATTAAATCACTTCAAGATTCTTTCTTTGAGTTTAGTTTATTTTCCAAAATCTGTATTTTCATAGGTGGTTATTGCTGTTCAAAGGTTTACTAAATCCAGTAAGGCAGGACTAGTTCTCAGGGAATAAGAATTTGCAGAATGATGTGTTTTGCTTTTCTTTCCACACTAAATGCACCTACGTGCCTGTATTAGTAAGTACTTTTGTCATGATCAGAAGTCTAGGCATTATGATTATCTGCTTTCAATACCCTCAAATGTAAAATGGAGCTAATACCTATTCTATTTACCTCAAAAGGATATTGTGAGGATCAAATAATATATTTCTTTACCTGCTCTGCAAGCAATAAAAATGCAAAAGCTATTTTTATTAATTATGTTACAAAGTTTTCAATGAAATATTTTTGAAAAAGCATATTATACAGATTATAAGTATATTAATGAACAGATACATAAGAAAAAAGATTGGAAGGAAACCTCAAAATGTTCAATGAAGTTATATTAGGGTGGTAAGATCATGAGTAATTAATTTCCAGTCTTTAACTCTCCAACTTTCAGTAATGTGGTTATCTTACTTTAAAGAAAGAGGAAGGTACCATCAAGAATCACAGATGTTTTAAAATTAAATTTTAAATACGTGAATACACTTTCTTTTTAAAAAAATATGAATACACAAAGAGCTAAAATTTCCTTTGACCAGATTCTTCTCACTCCCCTTTCCAGAGAAAAACACAATTAGAGGAGTTTCTAACTTACTGTTGAAAGATACCTTAGAAATTATATGTATTTTCTCTCTTTCATCAGAATTAGCCTTACAGGGCAGGAAAGAGTAAATATGTCTAGCAGAGAGAATATGAGGGCACAGCTTATGAATTTCACGCTCTATATTAAAAATTTACTTAAATTCTGCATTTAGTTTTATAAAGCAGTATTTAACACAAAAATTAATGTTTTATATTACAGGAGGCTGGGAAAAGTATCATGTACCCTCAAAACAACAATATATTTCCCCATGAGTGCAATACCACGCAGCACAGATTAAGTTCATATTGACAGGTAACTGACATATTTTGATAACGAGGGGAACACAAAGTGTTATGATTTCCTTATTCCTTCTCCACTCTACAGCAACAGACTGAGAAATCCTACTATTGGTTAGAAATACATGGTTAACTCAATATATATCCCATTAACTTTTCAGATAAAAATCACATGAAAATATACTGAAAGTATCAAACAAAAATACCATTTAATTATGGAGGAAAAGACCATGACAATGAACTTGGCATTTCCTTAAAGAGCTTAACTTTGAAACTATAAAACCTCTGAGGTTGACAGACATACTTCTTACGTCACTAGTAGGAAAAGTAACACTTTTTTTTTTTTTTTGAGACAGAGTCTCACTCTGCTGCCCGGGCTAGAGTGCTGTGGCGTCAGCCTAGCTCACAGCAACCTCAAACTCCTGGGCTCAAGCAATCCTTCTGCCTCAGCCTTCCAAGTAGCTGGGACTACAGGCGTGCGCCACTATGCCCGGCTAATTTTTTCTATATATTTTTAGTTGTCCGATTAATTTCTTTCTATTTTTTTAGTAAAGACGGGGTCTCGCTCTTGCTCAGGGTGGTCTCGAACTCCTGAGCTCAAACAATCCGCCCGCCTCGGCCTCCCAGAGTGCTAGGATTACAGGCGTGAGCCACCGCGCCCGGCCAAGTAACAAGTTTTTGATAAATAAGTTGTTGTTTTACTTCTTGCTAATAAACCTTAAGATAAACCTCAAACTTGATTCATCTCTAATTCCACTGTTATATCTTTGTCTTCAGAAATTTGTCTCCAAATTGCCTTATATGAAACAGAAAAATATCAGTGCTCTTAAGCTCATCATTACAATGTTTTTCCACAGAAGCATCTTCTCTGGAGGCATTTATTCTTGCTACACAGTGTCTCCAAATATCTAATTTGGCCCTGAGTGTGTAGTAAAGTTAGAATATTTAAAAGACAAAACTGATAAATTACAGTCAAGATGGTATCAATGTGAGCTACAAGGAAGAAAGCCTAATTGTGGTTTTTCTACAACAAATTCACTCAAATTCTGGGGAGAAAAACAAAGCACCTCGAATTTCTGGTAAAGGACTATGTGCCACATAAACTATAGGTGGGCAACCTGAGGCATGAGGAAGAGCTCTGAGCTGAAGTCGGGAAGTCTGATCCTGAGTTCAAGCTATGCCACCACCGGGCTGTGGCTTCTGGGATCACTAAACCACTCTTGCTGAAGTTTCTTCATTTATCAATAAAGAACAAAATCTATTCTAAATTTGTTTAGGTGTCAGAACATACAGAATACCATGAAATTGCACATTTAATTTAATGATATGAACTAGAAACATTTACAAATGAGCAGAAAATAGGAATATATTAAAAATTCAAAAAAATCACAACCATAAACATGTATGTACACAAACACAAAGTTCTCTAAGCATGGTATGCATTTCTGAATTCTTTTGTTAAATTTTTTTTTTTTTTGAGACAGAGTCTCACTCTGTTGCCCGTGCTAGAGTGCCGTGGCATCAGCCTAGCTCACAGCAACCTCAAACTCCTGGGCTCAAGCAATCCTCCTGCCTCAGCCTCCCGAGTAGCTGGGACTACAGGCATGTGCCACCATGCCCGGCTAATTTTTTCTATATATATTTTTAGTTGTCCAGCTAATTTCTTTCCAGTTTTTTTTTTAGTAGAGACGGGGTCTTGCTCTTGCTCAGGCTAGTCTCGAACTCCTGAGAGTACTAGGATTACAGGTGTGAGCCAGCGCGCCCAGACTCTTTTGTTAATATTTATTTGCTATCTGGGAGGCACAGTTAATACTGAAGTCTCTGGAGTCCGACTGCCTATATTCAAATCTCATCTTTTATTTATTAGCTGTGGAACTTGGGCAAGTTAGTTAAAATCTCTGAACCAAAGTTTTCTCATCTATACATGAGAACAGTAATAGTACATATTACAGGAGCTGGTGGAAGCATTAATCTGTGTAAATAAAGCAGGTAGTGTGGTGTCATCACACAGTGAGGGCCTAACAACGACAGCAGTAATAGTAGCAAACATTTATTGTTTACTAAGAACCAGGCACTATCTTAAGAGTTTTACGTGTATTATCCCACTTATTTCTCCCAACCACTGTATGGGGTAGATGCTATCTATCATTAGGCCCTACTTTATAGTGAACAAACTGATCCACAGAGAGGGTAAGTAACTTGTCCATGTCTACAGTGATAGCCATTATGGCTATTCATAGATATTTTCCATTTTCCTTTCAGGAACATAGCAGGACTGCACTCCTCAGTGCCTCTAAGATTAGGCAAGGCCCATGTAACTCATATTGGTCAATGAATGTGAGTGCCACATGATTCTTCTGGGCAGAAAATTTGAGTCTACAGCAATTTGTCATGTTTCCCTCCCCTGAATACAGTGATTGGGGAAGTATACATTACAACAGAGTTTATGTCAGCCTGGTTGCCTAAGTGACCACAAACAACCTAGTCTATCCTAACTGACATCTTCACAGTTAATAAATTTCAGATTTAGTATCATCATTATCTACTTATTCCACAGCTAACACTTAAAGTTTAAGAATAAATTATGAGAGAAAATAATACAATTCTATCCATTTACTTCTTTTTGTGTGTGTGAAACAATGAAGGTATACCATGATCTAGTTTAGTACTGCAATTTAAGAATTATTGGTCTAAACATCTTCATTTTCTTGGCCTAGGCAAAGGCTTCTTAAAGAGGTCAAAGCACTAACCACAAAAGAGAAAAATGATACATTGAAGTTCACTAAAATTAAGAATATCTGTTCATCAAAAGACCCTGTTAAAAGAGGGAAAATGCCATGGATTGGGAAATTATAGTTGTAATCCATGTATCCACTATAAAGAACTCCTACGAATCAGTAAGAGAAAATTAAATGACCCAATTTTTAAAAAGGGGCCAAATAGAAAATAAAAGAAGCTATCCCAATTATGAATAACTATTAAAAAAGAGATCCTTCTATATACACACCAGAATGGCTAAAATAGAAAAGAATGACAACACACAGTGTTGGCAACAATGAGAAGGAACTGAAATTCTCTTATGTTGCTACTGGGATTTAAATGGGTGCAGTCACTTTGGAAAACTGTTCAGCTATACCTGCTAAACTATACCTATTTATGAACTAGCAGCTCTATTCCTAGTAATATATCCTAGAGAAATGAGTACATATGCTCAAAAAAGACATGTATGACAATATTCATAGCAGCTTTGTTAATAACAGCCTCAAAGTGGAACCAACCCATGTGTCTATCAACTGTGACATAGATATATTGTGATACATTCCTACTATGAAATCAGTGGAACACTATACAGATTGAACTACTGCTATATGAAACATGGATGAATCTCAAAGACATAATGATGAGCAAAAGAAGCCAGACCCACAAGAATAAATATTCTATGAATCAATTTATATGAAGTTTAATAACAAGTAAAATAAATCTATAGTGATAGAAACCAGAATAGTGGTTATCTCTGGTGGAGTGAGAGAGAGTACTGACTGGAGAGCTTCCTAAAGTGATGGAAATATTCACAGGTGCATATATGTATATATTCATTGATCCATACAATGAATTTGTGGATTCTTGCACTTTACTGTATGTACCATAGTTTAAAAAAGTTAAAAGAAAAGAAAGACACACTGGTTTAGATAAGAATTTCAAGACTAGAAGGCCTCATAAAGGTCACTGGGTCTAAACACACATCCAGAGCTAGCTCAGCCCCCAACCTGAATGTCTCTCTTGGGCATGTCTACACCCACTTCTGAATAGCTCTGAAAATTAGAAAGTTTTTCTTTATAATGAACTCCAAAACTTATGCCAAAGAGCTTCCATCCTTGGGTTCTCCTTCTACCTTTTGGGGACATATAAAACAAGTGTGCTCCCTCTTTGATATATATCCCCTTGATTATCCCAAGACTTATCTCATGACTGCTGATACTCCTTTCAGCTCCAAAAATTCTAGGATTCTATATTTTTGTTAGTCCATGTTTCTTTCATAGGCCTCTTTCTCTACATCTTTGTTGAACTTTTTCAACTGAAGTATTCTAAAGTTTGCTTTTCAACCTGAGTAGATAACCAACTTGTGGAGTTTTATTCAAAATATGAATTTTAAATGTCAATATTTATGGTATATAGCTGGCCACATCTGTATTCTTAGGAAAGCAGGAAGAGAAATCTCTCAATGCTTCATACATCAGAATTCCTCATGAAAGATATACAGCTCACTTGCGTTTGGAGAATGCTTATCATTACAGGTTTAGATTGAGACGATGAGAAAGGTATTTCTTAGACAAAAAATAAGTAAAATGGTTACTCTGACCTATACAATGGGAATAAGGATGAATATATGGAAAGCACTGGTTATGCCTAAAGCAATAAATCAAAATGGACTCCATGAGCTAATAGAAAACCATTTCCCTAACCTCAAAGAGCCAAGTGAAGAATTCATGGAATTGTGTCATTTTTAAGGCATTCAAAAATATCTCTAGAGTCAAAGTTTAGGAGATAAAAGCAAAAGCTGAGCTGTGTGAGATGTTTTTCACACAGATGATATGTGTTTGAGTAGTACTCCGGTCTTGTGTTTAAAAGGCCAAATCCTAACAGTTTGCCGATACTATCATTTCCTATCTATGACTGCCCTTTTACTGCTACAACCTCATATTCTTACTGTTTTGTTCTTTATTGCACAGATTATAGAACAACAATCGAGACAGAATTAACTCAAGATTATCTACAGGTAGATTATCTGCAGTATGAATTATACAAAGTAAATCTTGATTCCAAATATGAAATGCATTCATTTCATGACTCTGAGAAATTTTCAGGCAGAATATATACCAAGAATGAGGAGGAAAATTTACTTATGGTAGTGATTTACTGTAATCTGAGAAAGAAGTTCTGAGAAAGAATTTTTATGCCATAAAACATAAAAATTCTATGGAGTTGGCATACAAATATGGACTTATAAAATGTCTGAAGACAATGAAGGTCATACATCAGACTGAACCAGGGAAATTCTATACACAACTAGAGAATCTCATCAGCAATACTAAACCACTGTTCAATGGCGCACTGATTTACAAAGTAGAAACTAACTATGAGAGCACATCCTACTCAGTTTATATAGTATTTGACATCAAACTATCAAACTTTTCTCAATTCCCTAGAGCTACTGGCCCTCTCTGTTTAGTCATTTCACACTTGGCACTTAAACTCCAGTATGAGAAAATCTTACCACTTTGTGCTATAATTTCTTACGTACGTAACTGTCTTCTCTACAGGACCCCATGCTCTGAATACCATTCTAGCTTTTTCAAGGAATTTGGTTCTCTTTAACCTCTTTTGCATCAATGACTATTCCTTTTTCTTTTAGATATAAACATACTCTGGTTCTAAAAAAGAACAAACAAACAGAACTCATTAAAAAACCCTCCATTCATTTATATCTTCCTTCTAGCGATGGCTCATTCACTTACCTTTTCTTTACAACTAAGCTACTTGAAAGATTATTCTAGTTATTGCTGCTACTCACTCAGTCTGAAATCTACAGTAATATGATTTCTATCCCTAATCACTCTGACTGTACTCACATACCAGTAACCTACATTGCTAATTTCAACACTTTTTAATCAATCTTCACCCTATATGATTTCTAATTGGCATGTTATGTTGCAAATGACTCTTTTCTTCTTCGAACTCTTCTCCCACTGCTTCCTGTATAACACACTCTTATTTTTCTCCTATTTGTTTAGCCATTCCTTCAGCCTTTGGTCCTCTTCTTGCTCTATAGGTTTTCCTAGTGATCTCAGTTTCAATGTTTCAACATTATACTGACATCTAAACCTACCTCTTTTAAATTCTAGGCCTGTATCTCAAATGGCTAAGGAGGGTATCTTCCTCTGGTGTGCCATAGGCAACTGACACTTAACACGTGTAAAACTGAATCCATAATCTTTTCCTCAAAATCTATTCCATTTCTTGTGTTCTGTATGTCAGTTGAGGGTACTCTACCCTGTCACTCAGGCTAAAACCATTCCCATCACATTCAATCCCTTCCCAAGCCCAGTGATTCTGTCCCCTCTTCTAAGTTCTCATTATTATTGTCTCAGTTAAAGCTCTTTTTTTGCCCTGATTACTCTAATAGTCCCCTACCCATCCTGCCTATCTCCAATCTGCTTCCACACAGCTGCCAGTGATCATTCTAAAATACAAATCTAATTATGCATGTCATTCCTTGTTTAAAATCATTCAAAGGGCTACCTACTGCCTGTAGGTAATTTCTATTTTTAAACTTCTCTATGCTTTTAAGCATAAATATCATGCTTATTTGCATGTTTTAACTTTAAATGTTTTACAGTAAGGATATTATTTTATTAGAAGAAACAATAAAACATGGTTTCATAATAGTGAATGACCACCCTTAAACCAGTTCTGGGATCAGAAAAAGGAATTTTTTTTTTTGAGACAGAGTTGCACTCTGTCACCCAGGGTACAGTGCAGTGGCATCATCATAGCTCACAGCAACCTCAAACTCCTGGGCTCAAGGGATCCTCCTGCCTCAGCCTCCTGAGTAGCTGGGAGTAGAGGTGCTTCCACCACACCCAGCTACTTTTTTCCTGTTTTTTGTAGAGATGGGGTCTCACTCTTGCTCAGGCCGAAAGCAAAATCTTAACATGTTTAAATGAAACAGAATATAAAAAGTTTCTGTTGGGTGTATACCTAGGAACAATATACTGAAAACAACTAAATGTTTTTTCTCACACTCCATTCACATTTTTGGTACCCTCTATTTGTTCTTGCATGGAATAACTTATAAATTTACCTCTTAGGGGAATATGATCCAGTTGGCTTGCTAATGAGACTATATATATATATATATATATATATATATATATATCGCTGATGTAAGTATAGAAAGATTGTAAAAAAATGCATCTACTTTTTGTCAGTGATGTTGCTGTTAGATAACACTGGGAAAACAAGAGAAGACACATAATTCTTAATAAGGCTGAAAGCTAGAAAGATGTAGTTGACCCAAGTCTTTCTTGGCACAATAAATAAATCTATATACTACCCTCAGTATCATGTATTGCTACAGAAAGATTTTAATTAAACTCCAGGGAGAAGAAATCTGTCAGTTAGAATTTTCCAAGTAGTTTGTTTCACCAGAAAATAAATGGTTAGCAGCTGACAATGTCTTTCTGACAAAATAAAGCTGCTCTTTCCCCTTTTAAGAAATAAACATAAAAACCACTTCATCACATTTATTTAATATTGTCCCTAAACTGGCAACTAGCTTGAGAAGACTTTTTACATATGGCAGAGTTCTCTGCACTTAAACCTCCCTTACACTCTCTATAACCAAGATACACCATATTTGTATAGCACTATAGAAGAACTTCAATGTTCCCTATATTCTTTCACTAACTCTAGAGTCAGTGATCTACATTTCAAAAACCCAAAGAAAGAGCCTGCAGTAGCAACCAGAGGATTATGAAATTTAGGAACTTATTTAGTCATACTGAGAAGGAGACATTTATAAACTCTTATGAGCTCTCAGTTTTATTGACCTGAGAACAGTTATGAAACTCTGGTAAATCTGCAAGTATCAATAAATAAATGAAGCTTTAAAAATTATTTCATTCAGAGAGAATAACAAATTTGCTAAAGGTAGAATACATAATAACTTGGCCTTTTCTAAGCATTCAAAATTTTCATTCTTCTTGTCCCTGCCCCCTTTCCCCATCAGGGTCCCAAGCCTGCTAATATGCATGTAAATATTCAGCATGTTTTCTCAGTTTATAGCAAGTTTCTAAGTCTGGTATCTAGACTTTAGGAATAAATAAGAATACCTCATTTACTATACATTAAGGAATATGATAAATCTCTAAAACATTTCCCCTTAAAATTTATCTGGTGGAAAATGTGTAGTAAACAGGCATTTTTTTCATGGGTTTTGAGAAATGCTAGTAGCCTAAAAGTTGTTTCAAATTGTTGGACTTACAATTTTCTACATACAATTAAGCATACAATTAAGCATCTCATTTTACTAAAATTAGCTTTAAAAAACAATAATTTAATTAAGAACTAGGTCTAAGATGAAGAAAGCAAACACAAGCTATCTAAAAACATGCAGAGTATCTTCTAATATCAAATCATAATAGATCTATATATCTTATAAAACATTTATGAATACATTAATATTGTGAAATGTGGTCATTTTTTGCACTATTCTGATTAAAAGACATGTCATATACTTACTATAGTAGCATTATAGCATATTTATGTGACTAAAATAGCTAATAATATCTACACAAACAATACTGTCAATCTCAGTAGCAAGCAAATGCAATTAGACTACCTTTCCTTTGTAAGGCCCTAATTTTTCTTTTTAATTACAATTGCAGAAAAGAAGACAAGTTGTTTAGCCAAGACTGCTCTTGAGAACTCTTTGCCTCTACTTTTCAAGAGTTCCAATCCAGGAAATGTGGGCAGGTGCATTCCTCTGTGGACGCTTAAATGAAATCTGCACACACTGTCAATTTAGCTTAGCACTCAGAAGAGTGGCTAATCATCAAAAACTGTCTCTAGGCCTTACAATGATTACTTGGTGCCTTTCTCAGAGAGCAAGTTTGAAGAAATAAAAGACCAAAGCAGAGGAAGCAAGCAACTCCTTCATTCTCTGAGGGTACAGGACACACCTACGAAACGGTTCCTGACCTACAGTTTACCTAGGGTAGCATGATAGATTTTCTTATTCATCATGTATTTTCTAAATATAGTATGTACCAGGTATACTGTAAAGACACCAGCATTACAATGGTGAACAAACTGTCTCTGCTATCATGACAAATTACAGTTTGAGGTGAAAGACATTGAGCAAATATACCAATAAACAAACTCTAAAATTGTGAGAAATGCCGTGAACCTACAGAATTAACGGTGGGAGATGTCATTTAGACAGTGGACCTCTCTGAAGAAGTAACACATAAACTGAGACCTGAATGTTAAGTGGGTGCATTGCATGCTGAGGAACTAGCTTATTAGGCCTTGAGGTGAGAAAAAACTTGGTGCTTTGGAGGAAGTGAAAGGCTAGTGGGTTGGAGAAAAATGAGCAGGGGAGAAGAGCAACAAAGACAGTCAGGAAGCAAATCCTACACAGATTTGGGGCTATGTTAGAAATCTGGGTATTTCCCAAAGTACAAGAGTAAACCTCTGAGAAATTTTAAGGAGCATGATGTGATATTTATGCTTTTAAAGGATCATTCTGACTTCTGTATAAATAATGGATACCGAAGAATGTGTAAGAATGGCTCATGAAAAGCCAGTAGGGAAGCTGCTGCAATAGTCCACCATAGCATGATGGTGGCTTAGAAAAGGGTAACAACGTGGAGATGTAGCAAAGAGGGTGGATTTGAGATATATTTAGGAGGTACAACCAATAGAATCTTGCGGTGGCCTGGATGTGTGTGTGGGGGGGCGGGGGGGAGGAGTAGTGAGAGGTCTCAAGGAATAATCCCAAGCTTTTTAACTGAGAAATTTAACTGAGAAATGCTATTTATGGAGATGAGGGCTGGAGATAGAGAATTAGGGAAAAGATCCAGTTTAGGATTACACATGTTCATTTTAAGATGCCTTTGAGACAAAATATCAAGTTGGATGCTACATACAGGAACTCAGAAGAGAAGTCTGGGATGGAGATAAGAGTTTAGGAGTTTTCGGTCAGCGTGGTAGATAGTATTTTAAATCACGAATGCAAGGCATAACCTCGGGAGATATGGTAGTGGTACACCCATATGTTGTTGAGACATTAAGTGAGAATGTGAAAGATGCACAAGTTTTCTGACAATGTGGAATTTATTAGTGATCTAGCAAGAGCCCTTTTGATGGCGTGGTGGGAGCAGAAGCATACCATTTACATGGTTTGTGTGTCGGGATGTTCGGACAAATAATATAGTCTTTAAAGTCATTTGGGGAGTTAGGGGCTTAAGTTAACTTAAATATAAAACAGAAATTATAAAAATTGTAAGCATATATCTTGATGACTTTTCACAAAATATACACATTTGTATCACCTGCAGACCCATCAGGATAAACAGAACATTACTACAAGCCAGAAGTCCCCTACCTTATGCCCCCTCCTATTCACTATCCCCACAAAACAACCGCTATGACTTCTAACACTATAGATTTGTTTTGCTTGTTTTTGAACTTTACTCATACACTATGTACTTATTTGTATCTGGCTTCTTCCGCTCAGTATTACCCTTGATGATCAACCATGTTGTTACAAGAAGCATTTATTTAACCGTTCTAGTTTGATGGACATTTAGGCTATTAAGAATAATGCTATCATGAACATTCTTGTTCATTTTTGTCTTTTCGTTGAACATATGTATCGATTTCTGTTGGGTGTATGTATACCTAGGAACAGCTGGGTTAGAGGATATCCATATGGTCATCTTTTAGAATACATGGTCAAACTGATTTCCAAAATGGTTGTAACAATTTACACACCTACCAAAAGCACACAAGTTTCAGCTGTTCCACATCAATACTTGATATTATAAGTCTTTTTAATTTTAGCCATTTCAGTGGGTATGTAGTGATATCTTACCGTGGTTTTAATTTGTATTTATCTGACATAAATATGATCATTGGATACACACTGGCCTTTGGATAGATCCTTTTGTGGGTCGCCTGTTCAAGTATTTTGTCCTTTATAAAATCTGATTATCATTTTTTCCCTATTGATTTCTAAGAGTTTTGCAAGTCCTATGTTGGATACATGTATTGCAAAATAAGTACTCTCATTCTGTGACTGGTCTTTTTACTCTCATAATGTCTTTTTTTTTTTTTTTTTTTGAGACAGAGTCTCGCTCTACTGCCAAGGGTAGAGTGCAGTGGCATCATTATAGCTCACAGCAACCTCCAACTCCTGGGCCCAAGCGATCCTCCTGTTTCAGCCTCCTGAGTAGCTGGCACTACAGGCATGCACACCACCATACCTGGCTACTTTTTCTATTTTTAGTAGAGATAGGTTCTCGCTCTTGCTCAGGCTGGTCTCGAACTCCTGAGCTCAAGCAATCCTCCGCCTCGGCCTCCCAGAGTGCTAGGAACAGGCGTGAGCCACTGCGCCTGCCCCCACATTGAAATCAATGTAGCATTGTAACAAATCCTGTTTTCTGATAATGAAAGTCTTTGAACTTTGTTATTCTTCAAGATTGTCTTGACTACCTTTTCATGTCCATGTGAATTTTATTATCAACTTGTTAGTCTTTCCTTCCACCATATATACAAATCATCTGGGATTTTTATTAGCATTTCATTTAATCTATAGATAATTTGGCAAGAAGTAACATCTTTACAATATTGAGTCTTCCAATCTATGACTATAGATTATCAGATCTTATTCCTCTTAATGTTTTATAGTTTTCTGTCTAAAGGTCTTGCAAGTCTTAATTTCATTTTTTTTAACTCTATTGTAACTGGTATTGTTTTATAAATTTCACTTGCTAATTTTTTTCTTGCTTGTCTACATGTATATAATTAATTTTGTATATGGATCCTGCATCAGGGTCTTGCGAGGTTCGTTTATTAATTCTAATAGTTTGTCTATAGATTCTTCTAGAGTTCCTATATTCCCAAGTAATACATTTAGGGTCATAAAAGAGAATGGTTTGTAAATGGCCAAGTTTTAACATCAGGGTTTAGCTGAGCTCATAAAACAAGCTGTATGCTATGGAAGACTGAGTAAGACTGGGTTATTTTTTCTTTAAGCATTTGTAAGAATTTACTGGTGAAGTCATCTAGGCTTGGTTTTCTTTGCAGAAAAATTTTAAATAATGAATTCAATTTATTTAACAGACAAAAACGGTATTCAGATATTCTATTTCTTCACATGCCAATTGTGGTAAAATGTGTTAACAATTTGTCCATTTCATTTAAAATATCAAATCTGCATAAGATTGTTCATAATATCCTCTTACCTTTTTAACATCTATAGAATCTGTAAAGAAATGTCCCTTTTTCATTCCTGATACCGGTCATTTATGCTGTCTTTTTTTCTTTATCAGTATTGCTAAAGGTCTATGCATTTTATTTATCTTTCAAAAGGACAAACTTTTGGCTTTATTAATACTTCCTACTGTACATTTGTTCTCTGTTTTATGAATTTCTACTTTTTATTATTTCCTTTTTTCTACTTATTTTGGGTTTAATATGCTGTTCTTTTCCTAACTTTAGATATTTAGATCACTGATTCTTTACTTTTTTCTTTTCTAATATATGCATTTACAGCTTTAACTGATTCACACAGATTTTGCTAAGGTACATTTTCATTATCATTCCATTGTAAATGTGCTCTAATTTCCATTGTAATTTCTAGATTGGCAATTCTTTTCTTTTTTCTTTCTTTTTTTTTTTGAGACAGGGTCTTGTTCTGTTGCCCGGGCTAGAATGCAGTGGCATCGTCATAGCTCACTGCAACCTCAAACTCCTGGATTCAAGCGATCCTCCAGCCTCAGACTTCCGACTAGCTGGCACTGCAGGCGTGTGCCACAATGCCTGGCTAATTTTTCTATTTTTTGTAGAGACAGGGTCTTGCTCTTGCTCAGGCTGCGGTTAGTTTCTTTAAGCACTTTTTAAAGGTTGTATTCCCTGAGAACACGTCCGAAGGAAATGAATCAGTATGTTGAAGGGCTATCTGCACTGCCATGTTCTCTGCAGCATTATTCACAATAGCCAAGATGGACACCTCAGTGTCCATCAATAGATTAATGAATACAGAAAATGTGTTATACACATACAATGGAATACTACTCAGATTTAAAAAAAGAAGAAAATCCTGGCATTTGCAACACAATGAACGAACCTGGAGGACATTGTGTTAAGTGAAATAAGGCAGGCACTGAGGGAAAAATACTGCATGATCTCACTTATATGTGGACTTTAAAAAAGCTGAACTCACAGAAGTACAGAGTAGAATGGTGGTTACCAGGGGCTAGGCTGGGGTTGGGGACATGTTGGTCAAAGGTTACAAAATGTCATTTAGATAGAAGGAATAAGTCCAAGAGCTCGATTGTACCACATTGTGATGATAGTTAGTAACAATATATTGTATTCTTGAAAATTGCTAAGAGAGTAGATGTTAAGTTTTCTTGACACAGAAAGTAAGTATGTGAGGTAGGTAATACATATGTAATTAGCTTGATTTAGCCATTCCACAATTAATACATATTTCAAAACATCGTGCTGTACATGACAAATATATACAATTTTTGTCAATTAAAAAAACTCCAAGTAGGTAAAAGAAAAAAAAAGTTTGCATTCTATTGTTTCCTGGCCTCCATTATTTTGTTAAGAAGTCAGATGTCTGGTTTTTTTTTTTTGTTTGTTTGTTTTCAGACAGCATCTTCCTCTGTTGCCCTGAGTAGAGTGCAGTGGTGTCACCATAGCTCACTGCAACCTCAAACTCCTGGGCTCAAGTGATTCTCCTGCCTCAGCCTCCTGAGTAGCTGGGACTACAGGTGTGCGCCAAGACACCTGGCTAATTTTTCTATTTTTAGTAGAGACAGGGTCTCACTCTTGCACTCCTGAGCTTAACTAATCCTCCTTCTCAGCCTCCCAAGAGTGGCAGGATTACAGGCTTGAGCTACTGAGCCCAGCCTCAGATGTCAGTCTTCTTTTTGCTCCTTTGAAGATGGTATGTCTTTTTTCTGCTGGCTACTTTCAGCAGTTTTACTATGAAGTGCCTAAGCATGGTACCCTTTGCATTTATTCTGCTTGAGGCTTCTTGCACTTTTCAAATCCATGGCTGCTTGTCTTTCATCAGTTTTGAAAAATTCTCAGTCACTATCTCTTCAAATATTTTGTCTCCTAATTTTCTCTTTTTCAATTACATGTATGTCAGACTTTTTCATCATTTCCCCTCTGTCTCTGTAATAGTGTAATATTGCTGCTATAATAAATTATCTAAAACTATTGGCTTAAAGCAATATAAATTTTCTTATATTGTGGAACCCTGTGCAGCAAATATCTTGAGGGGAAAATAAGTTTTAAAAAATGGTTTCTTGGTGCCATCCTTCTCTCTAGTATCTTGGCCCCTTAAGTCCTGGTTACCTGGGGATCCCTAAACTCCAATTTTTGTCTACCCAGCTCCATGAAAGTAATGGCTTCTCTGCTTTCAGCAGAAACCCTCTCCTAAGTTTCCCAGCCTTTTGTCGTGCTCTAAGAATTAGCAAATTCCTGGAGGGGAAAAGAGAAGCACAGAACATCAGCCCACTTCTTTGAAGTTCCTTTGGTTACATGATTTTGGTTTCTTAAGTCCTGGCTGCCTCAGCAGGTCTATGATACCTTCACTTTTCTATTCTTTTCTTTTCTTTTTTAAATCTGGCTTTCATGTTTTCAACGAAAGCATTAGTTTGCAGCAACCTAGTCTCTCAAGAGTCAGACGTGGAAGTCACAGTTTGGGTTCTGAAGCAAAAGTCTACTGCTTATTAGCTGAGTGACTCTGGCAAGTCTTCTTAGCCCAGGTATTTAAACATTCTGAGTTTCAATTTTCTCTTATTTAAAATGAAAAGAATACTACCTCACAAAGTTATTGTGAAGATGTGAAGATTAAATGAGATACATCTGTAAGACAGCTAATAAAAACACTTACTGAGGGCTTACTATGTGCCAAGCGCTTTATAGAGATTTAATAATTAAGTGTAGATATAATTATTATCCCCCATTTCCTTTCCAGATCACATACTAGTGAGCAGTACTAGGATTTGACTCTAGAGAACTATTTTTTAAAATAACTACTCAGTAATACTGTTTCTATAATACTGCTTTAGTATTGTTCCTAACACCACTGAGTGGTCAATAAATGTCAGTTATTAATATACAGAAAATAGAAGTGCTTCAAAAATATACACTAATCACATCAGGTTTTCTATTTTGTTTTCTTATGATTTATGTCTCTCCTTTTCATTTTTGCAAAAACATTCTTATAACATCTTTCAATGTATTTTAAAAGAAGCTATTGTGAAAAATTAATGTCTAATAGCCTACTGAGTAGATAGGTAATAATTTGCTTAAGCATTATTCTACTGTTGAATATTTAGAAGGTTTCAATTTTTTAGACAGTATAGATATAAGTGATATTAACATTTTGTGCCTTTAACTATTTTTCTTATTTGAAGTATTTTCTCAGAATAAAGTCCAAAAGTGGAATTATTGGCTCAAGAGTATGAACATTTTATTACTGTTGATATAACAGCTATGTTGTTTCCCCATATAGTTCTAGTAACTGATGCCATCAGCAACTCGCTGTTTCTCTCACCAGCAACAAAAATGAAAGGTGTCAAGAGAATAGGAATTAAAGCTATGGTATAGGAATAAAGGATGTGTGGAGATGGGAAAGAAAAAATGGAGTAGCTGGATACTATTTCTTGTGAAGCAGGGGTGTTATTTTCACTTAAAGAGGAAGAGATGGAAGAGCAGGACCGGATTTGCTGAAAATTCAAATACATACATAAGTCTACCTCATCACCTTTCAAGAAAAATGTTTCTATGACAGTTTTCAAAGATCTGTGTCCTCCCTACCTCCATCAGTGCAATCTTGCGTACGATAAAATATTACTTAGGTGTAGGTTACAGACTATCTGGTATATCAGGGCTCAACCTGATCTTCAGTGTCACTCGTTATTCTAACCTATCACCAAACATTTAGTAATATGGTATGTGAATCTTTATTATTGTTGTTTTAAGATACACAGAGAAATTATCTCCTTTAATAACATATTAAATTATAAAAAATTATACATATAAATTACAAAACCACATAGATTGTTGTTTTTATTTAGTTCAATTAAGTTAATAAAATATACTGGAAAGTAGCAGGCCTATGTTTTAGTGCCCATTCTGTCACTTCTTTGGTGTGTAATCTTGGGCCTTAACTGCCTTATCCATATAAATTAGGATCATATTTTATCTGACCAAAGTCAGAATTAGAACATGGCATCTCCTGTTTTATATTCCTGATATTAAATTTGTTTTGTCAGTATACTATATTTGAATAAAAATGAAGGAATCTCCCTTCTTTTGCTATCACATGCTATGCTTCGAATATCTTATCTTGTTATGAATATCTTGTTAGAAATCTTGTTATCATGTCAGACTTGAAGTAACAATTTTAACAGGTTACTTTGTGGGATTCTCTTAGGGCCAAACCATTTGTCTGCCCTTTTCACAATCAGAAATCTCACAGTGTATACCCAAAGGCGGTTGCTTTTCTGCCACTGTCTTCCTCCTCCTACTTTGTTCCCATCATAGATTTTGGGGCAGCACGATCATCAGAGAGAAACAGAGAAGGCCTGAAAATGTGAGCGTAACTCTACCAACACCTTCCTCTCTTTGTCTACGTACTACAGCCTCCTCAGTAAACAAATAAAACAAACATCTCTGCTAACTGCTTGATTATGTACATAGGTAAGTCAGTGCCTGATTGTCCAAGTTCATTTCAGATTTCTTTTCCAATTTCCATTATCTCCTAGGAGATTTTAGTAGTGATACTGAGAGATCATGCAGCATAAGAATGATCACTGGCCTGAGAGAATCTGCATTCAAATCCTACTTCTACCACTTACTGGTCAGGTGATTTGGGGCAAGTGACAATCTTTCTAAGCCTCAATTTTCTCCTATGCAAAATGCAAAATTGTTAGAATTAAGACAACCTGTCAAAGTGCTTAGCATAATACTAAACAAATGTTAGTCAAATGGTAATTGGAATTATGGTTAAGTGTGGTTTCAATGTATTATAAATATCCTTTATAAAATAAGGCAAGCACCACTGAATAAAAGTATTTTTTGAACTGACTGAAATTAGAGGATGGTTTCATTTCTAGGGTCCTTAAAAATCCATATCCTTTAAAGAAGCCATTTCAGATAGGGGAGCAAATATAGAGGCTCTGAATTCCTTCATGTTTCAACAGATGCATGTTCCATGTTATGGAAACACTTACCATATTAAAGGCAGGAAAAAGTGAAGAATAATTTTATGCCTATTGAGGTAGCCAAAAAATTTTGCTGGTAAAATTGTGGTGAAAACAACACCCTCATATACTGCTGGTGTCATCAAAAATTAGTACAACCTTTTAGGGAAATATAGCTATTGTATCAAGAACTATAAAATGTCCATACTCCTGGAAACATTAATGCCACTCATACGACTTTAAGCAAATAATTCAAATAAGGAAAATAGCTATAATTTCATTTAATAGTGCCTGGTACTCAAATATTTCTTCAAATGAATACCTACCTTTATTTGTACTGACTTCTTCACATCATTGCCCTTGGTTCCTTCCCATTAAGATTTATCTATCTTCATTATCTGCAGATAGTTTTAGAATCAAATTCTAGTATCTGCATCTAGTCTCTGTTCTCCCATTTTCTCTAGTAACTTCATGTTGGTTGCTCTTAGACTCCCTACCTTATGATACTTTCACCCTCTAAACTCAGTTGACCTTCAAATAGAAACTGTTCGACCATATACCATATCCTTGACGTAAGAAATCTGAAGCTTCCTTCAAGATCCTAAGGT
>RJWJ010000214.1:259825-317206 GCA_004363605.1 Indri indri
AGGTAAAAATATATATAGAGAAAAAAATCAGCCGGGCATGGTGGCGCATGCCTGTGGTCCCAGCTGCTCGGGAGGCTGAGACAGTGGGATTGCTCGAGCCCAGGAGTTTGAGGTTGCTGTGAGCTGGGCTGACGCCACGGCACTCACCCCAGGCAAGAGAGTGAGACTCTGTCTCAAAAAAAAAAAAAAAAAAAAAAGATCCTAAGGTGTATTTCTCCTTTGTTAACACCTCTGTAGTCTAACCATTCACCTCACTGCCCACTATATTAGGACAAAAGAGAACCAGAAGCTATCCTCCTATTCATCCTCACCTCATCCTTAACATACCTTTAGCCCAGTACCTAGCAGCATATATTTCCCTCTAGGACAGTGATGGGGAACCTGTGGCCTTAAGGCCACACGTGGCCTTCTAGGTCCTTGAGTGCAGCCTTTTGACTGAATCTGAGTTTTACAGAACAAATCCTTTAATCTTTTTTAATACATTTTTGTTCATCATTTATATTTTTATTTATTTTTAAAATGAATATATTTAAAATACCAAAGAATAAAATAAGTTTCAGTGAAATAATCCTTCCAGATTGGCTGGCATGATTAGAGCATTAGCAAGCCACAGGGGCTAAATTGACAGCTGCTATGCTCATGATTCAGTTCTAACTTCCCCTGCCTGACTGGCGCCACCACCCCACAAGGCTGGTTGGCCAAAGTTTATGGGGGTCGAGTACGCTAGTCTGTTATCAGCTTTTGACAACAGTGCACTGTGTTTCTGTTTGAAGTGGAATTTGTGAATAGTTGCACAGCCCAACAGTATTTTTTAACTCTGTCTGCTTAATAGCCCTGATGTCAAAGAAAACCAAGAGAATGCTGAAGGAAGAAAATAGATTTTTTAATGAGAATTGGGATTTGCAATATTATCTTGTTTCTGCTAAAGATAAGATGATTCGCTTACTTTGTGATACTGAAGTATCAACATTAAAGAAATTCAGTGCTCATCAGCATTATAACACTCATAAGGACCACAAATATTTTAAATTAGAGGGAGAGGCACAAAAGATTGTATTGCAGAAATTAAAAGAAGAAAAGCAAAAGCAAAGACAATTCTTTCAAGCAGCAATAAGACCTGAATATAATGCCACTGAAGCAACTTATAAAGTAGCTCATATACTCGAGAAATTGTGAAAGAATGCATTGTCAAAGTTACAGGATGCTTAGACCCCAATAACATTTCAAAGTACAAGTAACTGTCTCTTTCAAGGAGAACCATAACTGATCAGCAGCATGAATTAGCCTTCGACTTAACAGAACTTCATGTAATACTTCAAAAGGAAAATACATATTATATAATCGCTTTGGATCAATCAACTGACACTACTGACTCAGCGCAGGTTTTATACCTCATTCGGTTCATAACAGAAGATTTTCTTTGCCATGAAGAGTTACTCGCTTTGGGCACTCTTATGAATAGAACACAGGGAACAGATATCTTTAACAACTTTCAAGATATTAATAAATGTCATGAAGTTGGACCGAATTTGGTAAATTTAGTAAGTGTATGTACAGACGATGCACCTTCCATGACAGGAAAACATGAAGGTTTATTGCACAGATATCAATATTAAAAAGTATTAACAGATCCAGATGTTCTCATTTCTTTTCATTGTATCTTACATCAGTAGAATCTCTGTCCTAAAGCTACTATTTTAAGTGACATCTTGCAATACGTTGTAAGTATTGTTAACTATATCAGTGTAAATGTAACATGGCATCGTCAGTTTTGCAACATGTTAAAGTTGAACCATAAGATATTCAGTGTGGATTTGCCAAATTATTCTAGGTGTTAGCCAAAATTTTATCTCTGCAAGAACGTATAGTTAAATTTTATGAAGAACAGATTCAGCAATGTGATTTACTGAAAGATTTCTATAGGAATCAAAGCACATTTCTGTGTGATATCATGTCAAACCAAAATGACCTGAATACTTCTCTGCAAGGTAAAACTAAGCCTATACATGACGTGTGGCAAAAAATCCAAGCATTTTGAAAAAAGCTATCTTTTTTTTTTATTCATGTAAGTAGATTATATTATATAGACATAAACTAGTTCCATTTTTTTCTTTGCCAAGCAATCAAACAAAACACATGACCAATAGAATTAGTAGGGGCAAGCCTTGGGGACGGTGGCAAAAAGCACTTCTTCAAAAGGAAATTTCGGATGAACATTTTCCTGGGTTAGTAAAGGTCACTGATGAGCAGGATAATATATGCGAATCATTTGAAGAATACGCAGCTGTTATAGACCTATTAAGTGGAGAATACAATGAAAGGTTCACTGATTTTGAGAACCATGACATCACACTCAAATTAGCATTTCAGCCTCACCTAGTTGATATCACCAAGGCACCCAAAGAACTACAGATGGAATTGACTGAGCTCTCAGTAGATGATATTTTAAAAGTCATTGTTTAATGGTAAGAAAGATCAAACTGAAATATGGAAAAATGCAGAATACCCATGCCTTCAGCAACCCAAGCACTTTCTTGTTTTTTAACCACTTATTGCTGCAAATCTACATTCTCCTACCTAACCCAAATTAAGATGCCCTAAGGTCACAAATGACTGATACTCATCTAGAGGATCAACTGAAACTGTGGACCTCCATGCTGCAACCAAATATGCAAACGCTTTCCAACAAAAAGCAGACACAACAAAGTCATTAAAAGTTTAGTTAACTTTAAAATTAGCAAATAGTTTTCATTTTTTTGAAATTATTAAGTACACAGTAGCTAGATTTTTATAAAATAATGTATTTCTAAATATATCTAATTGAAATTTCTTATATGCAGCCTTATTTGATTATAGCTAAATTAATGTGGCCTTCCAACATGAAAAGGTTCCCCACCTCTGCTCTAGGATCTGAGAATTATCACTTCCTTGCTTTCCCATCTCTTGCTTCTCTCTTCTAGCCCCATCCAAATTTCTCCATTCTTCATGTATTTTTTCTCTCACCTTTTAGATATAACTCACATATCATAAAACTTATCCCTTTAGTATGCAATTCAGGGTTTTCAGTACAATTGACCCCTTGAACAACATGGGTTTGAATTGCACAGACCCAATTATAGGCAGATTTTCTTCTGCTTCCACTACTCATAAGACCACAAGACCACCCCCCTCTTTTCCTCTTCCTTTTCAGCTTACTCAATGTGCAGATGATGAGGATGAAAACCTTTATGATAATCTACTTCCACTTAATAAATAGTAAATATATTTTCTCTTCCTTATGATTTTCTTAATAACATTTTTTCCTCTAGCTTAGTTTATGGTAAGAATAGAGTACATAGTATACATAACATACAAAATATGTGTTTATCGACTGTTATGTTATCGGTAAGGGTTCTAGTCAACAGTAGACTATTAGTTAAGTTTCTGGGGAGTCAAATGTGATACATCGATTTTTAACTGCATGGGGTCCACACTTCTAACCCCTACGCTGTTCCAAGGTCAGCTATATATTAGTATATAAAGCATGTTAGTATACAAGGTGGTATAACCCCCACTACTATCCAACTCTAGAATACTTTCATCTACCAAAAGAAACCCTACACCCATTAGCGGTCACTCCCCATGCCCATTCACTAATGTACTTTCTGTCTCCATGGATTTGCCTATTCCAGACATATCATATAAATGAGACCACATAGTACATAGCCTTTTATGTTTGGCTTCTTTCACTTTAGTGCAATGTTTTTAAGGTCCATCCATGTTATAGCATGTATCTTTACTCTTTTTTTGATACAAAATAATATTCTATCATATGGCTGTCATATTTTGTTTATTCATTCATCAATCGACGGACATTTGAGTTTGGTTCTATCTTTAGCCTGTTACGAATAATGCTGCTATAAACCTTTCTGCATATAAATTTTTGTGTGAATATGTTTTCAGTTCTCTTGTGTATATAACTAGGAGTGGAAATACAAATTAAGTGTCCAAATACTTGAAATGAAAACCTATCTGGTTTCTGAGTTCAAGTAGCAGGGGATAGCTCTCCATAATGCACACAACTCTATAATGATCTCCCCACCCCATTCCTGCTCAAACACCTACAGTCTTCAGAGTCTACATTTTAGTTACAATTCATTTTTTTCCAATTAAATTGAGGACAGGGGTCAGTTCTCATAGCTCTGATCATACAGCAGGTTTTTAATATATGCTTATCTGACACCCTAAGATGCTCACGAATGACAGAACACTGACCTCTTATTTGCTCTTTCATTCTACAGGTATTTGAGTGCCTACTGTATACTGGCAACTGTGTTTGATGCTGGGCATAAATAGTGGACAAAAGTTATTGGTTAGTTTCATCATACTCCAAGTACTAGTTCAACTACACAAATATTTACTGAATACCTATTATGTGAATGGCATCGTGCCAGGTATGACAACAGACACAGAGAGGAATAAGATATAGTCTGTGGCCTCTTATAGGAGGACATAAACTCTACATCAGTGGCCTCCAACCCCCAGGCCACGACTGGTACCCGGCTGTGCATCACCGCCTGAACTCCACCCCCTGACCCCCCATCTGTGGAAAAATTGTCTTCCATGAAATCTAAGAACTGGGTGCACAGCAGGAGGTGAGCTGCTGGCAAGCCAGTGAAGCTTCAAAGTTTCATCTGTATTTACAGCTGCTCCCCATTGCTCTTGCATAGCTGCCTGAGCTCCACCCCCACCCTCCCACCCTCGTCTGTGGAAAAATTGTCTTCCATGAAACCATTGCCAAAAAGGTTGAGGACCGCTGCTCTACATACAATAACAACAACAAAAACAACAGGAACACTGGATATTAAATGCCATTAAGAAAGGTACAAAATGCTCCAGAGGGTTAATGGATAGAGCATGCATGGTTTGGGAAAGTGGACAAAGAAGAGGAAAGACATCAGAAAATACGTCTTAAAGATAGCATTTTGGCCAGGCTCAGTGGCTCGCACCTATAACCCTAGCACTCTGGGAGGCTGAGGAGGGGGGATCGCTTGAGCTCAGCCAAAACGAGCCTGAGCAAGAGTGAGGCCCCCCTCTACTAAAAATAGAAAAAATTAGCTGGGTGTGATGGCAGCGGCATGTAGTCCCAGCTACTAGGGAGGATGAGGCAGGAGTATCGCTTGAGCCCAGGAGTTTGAAGTTGCAATGAGTTATGATGATGTCACTGCACTCTACCTAGGGTGATATAGCAAGACTGTCTCCAAAAAAAAAAGCAGGTGGCATTTTGACAGATGGGGATTCTTAGGAAAAGATAAAAGTGTTTTAGGTAGAGGATAACATGAGCAAAGATGGAAAGCCTGAGTACAGCACAGAATTTTTTTTCAGAGACCACTGCATTTGAAATGTGTAATGTGTAATGACAGGTATGATCATAACATGAAGGGTCTTCAGTGTTAGGCTAAGTATTTAAATAGGTTTAGGAGACTGAGTTCAAAGTCTCCCTATAACAATTCAAATTACTTTAGTGATTCCTTAATCTTTTCTTGAAACTTTTCTATTATGTACATTTTCTAAAGGAATCATGGAAATTAGTGATTTCTCCTTCCCACAAGGAACAAAAAATAAAATCTTGAACACTAACTAAGCGTGCTGATGGGGTAGAAGGCAGAATCTCAATAAGCCTAGCACTGTATCCTGTACTTTGGGGAACACGTAAGACCTAAAACAGGCGGTGGGCAAATCCCAATAGTCAGAATAGCTGGAGCAAGATTAGGGGTAAAATAATAGCATTTATTAAGCCTTGGAATGGCTTAGAGATTGAGACCAACACAGATCAAGTTTAAGGCTGCTTCTTTTTATTTTTTTTTTAAGAGACACGGTCTCACTCTGTCACCCAGGCTGGAGTGCAATGGTGAGATCACAGCTCACTGTATCCTCAACGCCTGGGCTTCAAGTGATCCTCCTGCCCCAGGCTCTTGGGTAGCTGAGACTAAGATGCACACCACCACGCCTGGCTAATTTTTTTTATAGAGATGGGGTCTTGTTACACTGCCCAGGTTGGTCTTGAACTCTTGGCCTTAAGCGATTCTCCCACCCTGGCCTCCCATAATGTTGAGATTACAGGCATGAGCCACTGTTCCTGGCCCTAGGGATTCTTCGTGATTCAGTTTGAACAATGATCATAACGTAGATCTAATTTAGGAATACCAAGGGAGCAAAATTGTAGTTTTAATTTGTAAACTAGAGAGTAAACTCCAAGAGAATATGGACATTTGTTTGTAATCATTGTATTTGAAGTCCTGAGAACAGTGATGGGCATATGGTAGGCACTGTAAACTTTTGTTGAAATAATGAAAAGTCATGTAAGAGGTACTCTCATTTGAATACCCTTGAAGGCTCTGAAATAAAGACAGTAGAGCAATAAGTTTACAAACCATTCAAGTAGTTAGGATACTTTCTTTAACCCTCAACCCCAAGGAAACAACAAAAACAACAAACCACCACCACCACCAAAACAACAAACAAAACAGTAGTAAAACATTAGCATGATTTTACAAAGGTAGATAAAAGAATGAAAAGATGCTTTTACATTATTTATATCTCTGTGGATACTCAAATTTCAGTGAGATGGAATCCAGAATTTTGACCTGGTGTTTTAATATTTCAAACTGCTGTGAGCAGTGTATCCAATGACTGCTTTTGGAAAAGCAAATGGTTATCTAATCCAAGTACTCTAAAAAAAAAAAAATTCTTTATTATAGCTGGCTAGTAATGGAACGAAAACCTCAAATTCATTAACTCAAAGAGTAACAGAGTATACTTACAAAAGTATTTTTCTAATTTTCACACTATGTTTCTATTAGAACTCACCTTTGTGTGTCTTTACAACTGCACAAAGGGTATTAAAAAAAAAAAACCTTTGGAAGACAGCAAGCCACTCCACAGAAACACTTTTAAAAAGAATAAAAACAAGTTCCATGGACTTTTGCTTTCTATTTTTCACAAGCTTTTCTATGATAAGACCAATGAATAAACTGCCACTTACCACAAAACATCTTCTCTCAGATATGTACTTAAAATATAGCTTTCTTCTACACAGACGGCTCTTCAAGCTGCTCAAGTCTTTCAGCTACAGCAATTTTTCTTATTTCTATTATACCGCATTTCTTCCATGGAATATCATAAAGACCAATTTAATAAACTCCTTTGTTTTCCAAAGACAATTTGCAAAAGGCAGTACTACTGTATCTCAATCAATATCTTAACATCATTTTCTTTTTTTTCATTTAGTTCTACAATATTTCCATTCTTTAATAATTCCCAATACTATAGTTTGTCAGGGGACCATATCACATTTTCTTCCATATTACACTAAAATAGAAGATAGTGAATATTTTCTCTTTCACCAATTAATTAATACTTACTTGGGGCAGTCTGCATATCCCTAAGGTTCTATTAATAACAACACAGACATTTTATCTTGCCTTTTCAGTCAACTACTGCAGCAATTTTGGGGTCTTTCAAAAGATAACTCGTAATTAATTTTAGGGTCTTAGACTGATTTTTAAAAACATGTCTACAGAAGGTTAAAACACATTTTTTTCCTTTCGTGCAACATTTGGTTTAAAACAGATTTTCTGGCCAGGCGCGGTGGCTCACGCCTGTAATTCTAGCACTCTGGGAGGCCGAGGCAGGTGGATCGCTCAAGGTCAGGAGTTCGAGACCAGCCTGAGTAAGAGGGAGACCCCGTCTCTACTAAAAAATAGAAAGAAATGATCTAGACAACTAAAAATATATACATATAGAAAAAAAATTAGCCAGGCATGGTGGCGCATGCCTGTAGTCCCAGCTACTCCAGAGGCTGAGGCAGAAGGATTGCTTGAGCCCAGGAGTTTGAGGTTGCTGTGAGCTAGGCTGACGCCACGGCACTCACTCTAGCCGGGGCAACAGAGTGAGACTCTGTCTCAAAAAAAACCCAGATTTTCTAATGAACTCTAAAGCAAACAGCTTCCTGAACTAGAACTAAAATAAGTGCAGATTTGGAGGCCAGATTAAGTAATAATCCAAAAGGAAAAAATACATGGGCCTTATTATTTTAAAAATTCTTGAAAGACATTAGTTTTAGGTTCACTTGATAGACATTTAAAATTACTAAAATTGTTGAGATTTCACAAAATAAGCTCCAAAGAGAGCGGTTCCTTCAGTACACAGACCCCTCCCCCAAGTATTGTGTTACTGCATTGCCAATATAAGATAAGGAATGAAAATTACGGAGTATTTATTACCACTTCACATACAGTTTCTTATACAAAATTGAAAACACAGAAAAACAGAAAGTTCTTTCTTACTGATCTTCAGTCCTTTGTGAGCCAGTTTTTTACTGTACTTAAAATCTGAGCTGAGTCTCATACCCCTTGCACCATGCTTTAAATCCACAAAGAACAGATACTATTTTTAAATCAGTGCTGAATTTAATTATAAAAAGGGAACTATGTACCCAAATACAACTGTCACAAATGCTACACGTAAGAATTTTTAAGGCTTGAGGAAGTTGTTTCCAGGCCCAGGTCAAAACCTGTAGTCCAAAATCAACGGGTCTAAGAATTTAGAGTACCAATTATATCGGGTAAGGTAACATCAAATTTGAGTACTTCAGTATGATACTTTCACTCTGATAAGATAAAAATGCCGCGTAATTTATGTAAAATGGTCCCCTAATAAACCACCTCCTTAACAGAGTTCCTGTTGCATGTCAAGGCAGAGAGCACTTTACCTCATTCAGTCAAGGCTGGACTTGAGAAGAGGGACAATCCATGAGTCACAACAAAATATGTCACCTTGTGGAGATGAGTAGAGAATTTTAACATGGGGGTTCGAATTCTTTGAAGAAAGCATGAAAGAAAACTTTGTTGGGGAGGAAATTTTCCATCTTACACGTGGAAACTCACATAAATTGACCAGAAGCTGGTGATGAGCACGACTGAGTGGAATAACCTAACTTTTCCAGAAAACACAGTCCCAAAGCTGTAAGATGCGATCTCTGCGAATGGTACCACGGACCGCATTTTCAAGCACTGAAAGCGGTGTGGACACCCCCAAAACCATTCCCCTTCCCTCTACAGGAAGTGAGTATGTTTTCCCCTCCCCCATGACGGCCTCCCTCTCCCCCAACCGGAAGTGAGGCGCCCCCATTCAGTCGTCCTCAAACAGAGACAAACCAGTACAGCAGCAGCGAAAGAGAGATGATCTTCAAGGGGTGAAGGGCATTTCGACCGTGGCCGCCCCCAAGCTCGCCTTGCTTACTGACCTGCAGACGACAGGGGCAGGCAGGGTCCTCGGCCTAAAGCAAGCCCCCTGCACAGAGGACAATTCCCTCAGCCCCTCTCAATCGCCTTAGCTCTCCGTCCCGTCGTCTCACAGCGTGACAAAAATTCCTCCGCAGCACTTCATTTTCATGTCCTTTCTTTCTCTTTACCCAGTCGCTTAGCCACTTTCCCATAGGTAACTTCTCTTATCGCAGTAACATTTAAAATTGTTCCGGTGTGGAGAAGAATAAAATATTATTCCCAGTACCTTCAGGAAAATGAAGGGATTACTTTGCCCCAATGCGGCGAAGGACTACGTGATTACGCGAGGGGAGACTTATTTTCGTGGAGGTTTCTGGGAGATGTAGTTTTCTTTTTCACTGCTAACGCCCGCAGAAAGAGATAGGACTTACATTGGTAATTACTATACACTGGCGTCCTTGAAAATACGTATTCCGCGTTCGACCACGGCTCGGCACCCAAGTAGGCCAAGATTGCCTTGTCCTTTTCCTTCGGCGTTTGGTCGAGCCCCCTTTCCCTTTCCGCGGGCCTGCTGTCCTGGTCGCCCCGCCCTCTCGCTTTGGCCCCGCCCCTCAGCCAATCGGGCGCCCTCTAGGTCTCGTCCTCCGGAGGTGGGAGCGTGGAGAGGCGGGGCCTCGTGCGACTCCTCCCGCGGGACGGAGGGAGGCCCGGGAGAGGACGGAAGGAGGCCCGGGAGAGGGCTGAGGGCCCGTGCGCGCGCGCTCGTTCTCGCTCGTCAGGGAGCGCGGCGGCCGGTGTGCGCGCGGAGGGGCGGCGCGCGGGGCTGGAAGGAGGCGGGCGGGCTGGTGGGCCGGGCGGGCGGCGGGCGGCCGGGAGCGCGCGGTGGACTCCGCGGCGGCGAGTAGTTAGTTGTTGTTAGTCAGTGTCAGTTGCTCGGCGGCGGTGGCTTAGGTCACCAGGAAGGGGACAGGACAGGCGGCGGCGGTGGTCACCGCGGCGGCGTGGGCGCCCCTCAGGTAACAGGGGCACGGCTGCCGCGTCCCCTCCATTCCCTTCTCCTCACGCGCGGGGTTGTGGGACCGGGGTCGCCGCGGGGCGAGCGCGCTGACTCGGGGAATCCCGGCGGGGCGGCGGCGCGCCGGGGCCGGGCGGCCGGTGCGTCCTGCTCTGCGCTGGCTCTCGTGCCGGGCCACTCGCGCGACCCGCCCGCGCCGCGCGCCCCGTCGCGCCCCCCGCCGCCCTGCCCCTCCCTCTGCGGCGGCCCCAGTGGCGCGGCGCCCCCCAGAGGAAGGAAAGTTGGGACCTGGAGGGAGGGACGCCCCCGGGCGCGGCTGTGAGGCTGCAGGGAAGAGTGGAGCCTGGAGGACCTGGACGCGGGGCGGCGGGGACAGGAGGGGCTTCTCTCGCCCCTGCGGAGTCTGCACTGTCGTCCCGCTCTCAAGCCGGGGTGGATCGGTGCATCCTCGCCAGCAGTTCGGGACGGAACCTGGCGGCTCGCTGCCTGCCCACTTCGCGCTGCGGCTGGTGAGCCCTGACGTGCGGGCTTGCTTGATTGTTCGGGCGTTTTGGGTGGTTGGGCTGGTCAGTGCGTTTCTTCTTTGCCCTTTGACTCATCCGTTCTTGCAACTTTTCTTTCCTCGCTCGGTGGGGACTTGCCGTCTGAACCGCCTCTACCCCTTCCCCCCCCCCCCCATGGGATGCACCATCCGTCTGAGAGCTTGATTTCGTTTTTTTCCTCCTTTGACTATGTTAAAGACTGCTGAGAGCAACAGGAAAGAGCCCTCCGTCCTTTAAATGTTACTTTTTGCAATCAGTTTTTAAAGATCCAAGTTCAGGAATTTGAGAGCCGTGGAATGGAGTTATTGGAGGGCTGGCGTTGAGCGGGTAGTGATGAGTTAGAGGAAAACTATGATTTCATCTTTATTGGCCTTGCTATAGAAAACCTAATATATTTCTCTTCTGTCTCTGTTGAATGTGGTAAGATTACACGTTGAATTAAATACTTGGAGACTTACATAAAATACTATTTTTAGGTCA
The DNA here is from genome assembly GCA_004363605.1 of Indri indri. NCBI lineage: Eukaryota > Metazoa > Chordata > Mammalia > Primates > Indriidae > Indri > Indri indri. Next base: position 271,129 of record RJWJ010000214.1, read on the forward strand.
TTGGATGATGTACATGAACAGCTTTTCACCTGAATTGGGATTGCCTTGAGGATTCTATTTTGGGGCCTACCTACTGATTTTTATTCAGCCACAGCGTCCGTTTTTTCCCTAATAAATGAAGTGATGTAGTAATGTGTGTACTCAGAGAACCCATATTTGCTCTCTGTAGTGTGGAATTGAAAAACGTGAATTATCCACAGGGGTAAAACTTTCCATGAGCAATCTTGGATACTCACTTCGTGATGGCTTCTCCGGTAATCTCAGAGCATTTCTAGATAGCTCAACTCACTGACTACCCTAATTACTTTCTGAGGTGCCTGGCACTTCTCTTTGGTGACTTGTTTAGTAAACTATAATGGCAGGTATGGTACATTTTCTTGGCTTCAAAGATGAGAGTTATAGCCTCAGCCCAGAGATGAACAGTTAATGGAAGCAAAATTCATACCATTGCTAGTGAGTTTTGGCTATGACCAACTCACAAACTATGTGAAAAAACAAACGTCCCCTTTCCATAGCTGTCAGAAGGAAGAAGGAGAAATATTTTGTCATGTCTTTATTTTGGAGACTCTAACATGACTATGTTATGTGGGAAAAAATGTCAAATTGTTTTCTCTAAGGCTTTTTAATGTGTGGCCCTCCTCCCTCTCGCTCCTTGTTTCGGGGCTGAAATTTATGTTTGGCTAGCCCAGCCAACCTTCTAGGGTTGGAAGAGAAGTGCTTTGGTGAAAGGAAAAGATAAGATTGCTTTGAACTATTATGATACAATGGCTATTCATTTTATCCAATGATAGTATAGAGAAATTTCCATGATAATGTTTGTACCCCATTAACATTCTGTCAGAATTTATTTTAAGAGTCTACCCTGAGGCCCATAAAGAAATAATGCTACTTCATAACTGTTTTCTGACAATCACATTAAAAAATGTGTTCCTGGAATGTGTTATATGTGTATGCATATAAACATTTATCTTTGTACGTTTATGGTAATGTAAATATTTAAGTCTGAGAGCTTAAAAACTTTTATTTGCTTATTTGCATACATGTTTTTCGACATCTAACAGTGCCAACCATATTTGCCAAATAAGCATCAGCCATAAATTCATGCTTTGGCACATTTCATATAATAACTCTTCTGAATTGCTCCATGGTAAAGCATCACGAGATTAGCATTTGCTTCATGAGAGAGATTTGTTGTTGTTTTTAACTATACTGATGTGCCGTTTAAGTGGAACAGGTGCTGGGCTCTAGCTGTTTGTGTTGAAACCTGCCAAATCATACTCTTTTGTTGAATGGGTTGTTTAAGTAATTTAGGAACCAAACTGTGGCCCATGGCATGCCAAGTGTGAGTTCGAGGCTCCATATCACTATTGCAAATCCCTATTTTCACTGTAAGGGGCAGGTGTGTATGACCTTTATTTTCTTTGCTGATCTCTTTACTGTGCTTCCTACTCCCCCACCCTCCACCTTAGTCCTTTCATTACTAGAACTCTTGGTAAAGTCTAGGCTCCTTTGTGGCTGGTTTGTTTTCCTTGGAGAACTAGACATTCTAGTAACCTTCAGGAATAGGTCATTCACATTTGTTTGACAAATATTTGAGTGCCTTCTAAGTGCCAGGCGTGTGGCACGTAGGATATGAGTATATATAGAATGAAATCCTTTTGCCAGGAGCTTACAGTTGAGAGAATTACCAATAGTTATAATACAATATTACCATATTGATGTATGTCATATTGATGTATGACAGGTGTATGCACAAGTTTTTATGGATGGAAGTGGAGGCGGGGTTGCTGACTCAAACTTAGGGAGAGGGTGTCTTGGACTGCATCTTTGTGGGTTACCTGAGCTAATCTTGAATAGAAGCTGTGAGTTAACTAGGTTCAGAAAGAGGGAAAGTATATTTTATACTAGCACTGTCCACAAATGTCACATATATAATTTAAAATTTTCTAGTAATCACATTTTAAAAAGTAAAATGTGAATTTAATTTTAATAATGTAACTTAATCCAATATATCCAAAATATTATCATTTCAACATGCAATCAATATAAAAAGTAGTATCGATGTATTTGACATTCTCTTTTTCATACTGTCTTCAGAATCTGGTGTGTAATTTACACTTACAGCACGTCTCGCTTTCAGCTAACCTCATTCGTATACTCAGTAGCCACAAGTAGACAGTGCAGCTTTAGAATAGGAGCAGATGAAGTGATAAGAAGCCGAATCACTGATTGCCTTGTAAACCAAGCTAAGAAGAAAAAATTGAGCTATGCTGTGATGGAATCAGATTTGTGTTTCAGACCTATCATTTTGACAATAAGTGAATGTTGAATTAGAGCAGGGCAAAACTGAAAGCAAAGACCAGTTAGGAAGCTGTCCTGGTGAGAAATAATAAGGGATGTAGAGAAGGGAATAGCTATTAATATAGGAGAGATTTAGAAAGCATTACCAACAAGATAGGATAAATAATCAGATTATAGAATTGAACAAGATTGAAGATTTAGGATGATTCCCACATACCTATCGTGAGCTGTTGGGTGGATTGGGCAAGCAGTTGAAGAGAAGCCAACCATCTGTGCCAGACGGACCAAAGATGAAAAAAGGAAACTGTGAGAGATTTGTCACGGAAGCTGAGGGAGAATATTTCAAGGACTAGGAGTGGTTAACACTGGATCCTGCCCTGGAAAGGACAAGTGAGATAAGGACTGAATAAAGTCTCTGAGACTTGGTGATTAAGATGTCTTTTTTTAACTCCAGCTGGAGCAGTTAGCTACATTGTAATGCATTGAGGGGGCTGAAGAGTGAATGACAGCTAGAAGTGTAGCTAATTGAGAGGGATACAGTGTTTTCAACACAGGACTCTGAAGGAAAAAGTGTAAGTAGAGGGAGATGATGAGGAATTAGAGAAGTTTACCTTTAAAAAAAAAATCTTGGGCATGTTTATGTGTGGCTAGAAAGAACCAGTAGAGAGAAGAAATTGAGGAAGAGAGTATATGCCTGTGTATGGTGGCGGTGGGGAAGTGGATGGTGGATGGTAGATGGAGGCAAGCATTTGGAGACAATAGTTAGGCATAGGATCCTAGGCCTAGGTAGAGCAGTTGGCCTTGAGTAGACGGTCATCTTACTTTTCCAGGGAGCAGAAAGGAAGGAGATAAAGATGGGTGGTAGTGTAAATAAGTTTATAACTGACAGAGACAGGAAGGAAAAGGAGTTGATGACTCTATTCTGTCATTTTTGATCATCTACTAAGAGTGAAGGGAAGGTGGTGGAATAGGGGTTCTTAAAAATAATGTGATTTTATAACAGCTTCCAGGGGAATGTGAGAGAGGGAGGCAAACGGACACATGACCAGGAAATTGAAGAAAGATTGTTAGGCAGCATTGATCACCTATTGGTTGTACACTTGGGATTTGTAGTGGTACCGATTTGGTTTGATTTTTCTCTAGCAGTGAGTAATCTGAGTATATCTGAAGAAACTGTTTAACACAAAAGAACGCTATGAGATGTGTACTGTTACTGTTACTCTCCTTGTTTGTAAGATGAACATCTAGAGTTTAAATCCTGGTAGTTCTGTTCCACAGCCTAGGCTGCTACCTGCTGCTTTGCAGATGTCTGGTGGTGATACCTGAAGGACAGTTGAGAGAATTAATGATGTTGAGAATCGTGACTCTAACTGAAGAACTGTGGAGTCCAAGCTGGATCATGAGCAGAAAGCGTCAAAGGGGTGATCCAACTGGGAGTAAATGAAGAGCATGAAAGGCTAGAGGTGTGAAGCTGAAGAGCTAGCTAGTAAGGAGGGAGTAAAAATAACAGCCCCTATTTATGGAGTATCTACTATGTATTAGTCACTTTACACTAACTCTACAATGTGTTATTATCCTTGTTTTCTTCCCTTTGTTATTCTCCATCAGATGAAACTGAGGATTAGAGAGGTTGAGTAACATGTCCAGAGAGACATACTATCAAAGTGATGGAACCAGGATTCAAATCCCATTCTTTCTGATCCAAACCATATTCTTCTTAAGTCAGGGGGTAAGATAGAAAATACAGTAATGAAGGGAAGTGGCAGAAAGACACTGAGGTATTTAGGATTTCAGAGATGTATCATTCATTCAACAAATGTTCATTCAGCATCAGGTATGTGCCAGACATTGTTGTACATGCAGAGGTTATAGTGGCGAACCAAACAGACAAAAATCTGTTCTTGTTATAGCATAGTGGAAGGCAATGGTGCTGTAGAGAAAAAGAAAGCAGTGCAAGTGGGACAGGAATGCAAAGGGCTGTGTACATTCTTAAAGACGGTATCTGGGGCAGACTTGGGGAGAGGAAAGACTTGAAGGAGGTAAGGGAGCACGGAGGGTAGAAAAAACATTTCGCATAGGCCCTGAAGCAGAAGCGTGCTTGGTGTATTCCCAGAAGTCTAGGGGGCCAGTGTGCCTGGACCAGACTGAGTAGGAGAAGAGTAGAACAAGGTCAAGTCGGGGATAACTGGGTTCAAAACACGTAGAGGCTGTAGGCCATTGCAAGGACTTGGGTTTTTACTTTGTGAGATGGGAACCGTTGTAGGGTTTTGAGCAAAGGAGTGACTTGATCAGATTTATGCTTTTGAAAACTTAACCATGGCTGCTGGGTTGAAAGTAGTCTAAGGAGGTTTTTAAAAGTAGAAGTAAAAAGACCAGTTGCGGGGCTCTCTTAAAAAATCCAATTGTGGCCTGATCGATGTGGTGATATCAAAAGAAAAAAAAAAATCCAGTCGAGAGATGGTAGTGTCTTGGACCAGGGAATTGGTTAAGAAGTGATTGGATCTGGATATTTTTAACTTTTTATTTTGAAATAGTTTTATTTTTATTTATTTATTTATTTTATTTTATTTTTTATTTTTTTTGAGACAGAGTCTCACTATGTTGCCCGGGCTAGAGTGCCATGGCGTCATCCTAGCTCACAGCAACCTCAAACTCCTGGGCTCAAGCGATCCTCCTGCCTCAGCCTCCCGAGTACCTGGGACTACAGGCATGTGCCACCATACCCGGCTAATTTTTTCTATATATTTTTAGTTGTCCAATTAATTTCTTTCTATTTTTAGTAGAGACGGGGTCTCGCTCTTGCTCAGGCTGGTTTCGAACTTCTGAGCTCAAACAATCCGCCTGCCTTGGCCTCCCAGAGAGCTGGGATTACAGGCGTGAGCCACCGCGCCTGGCCATTTTTGAAATAATTTTAGATTTACAGAAGAGTTGCACAGATTGTGCATAGAGTTCCTTTATACTAGTATTTCTCAACTGCAGTACTGTTGACATTTTGGACTGGATAATCCTTTGTTGTGGAGGTTGTCTTGTACATTATAGGATGTTAAGCAGCATCCCTGGCCTCTATCCGCTAGAGGCCTGTACCACCCCCTCATTTGTGACAATCAGAAATGTCTCCAGACATTACCAAATGCCTCTGGGGGCAAAATTTCTCCCATTAAGAACTCCTGCTGTGTATCCTACACTTAGCTTCCTCTAACGTTAACATCTTAACATAACCATGGTACATTGATCAAGCTATGAAATTAATATTGTCATCGTGCTTCAACCAAACTTCAGACTTCGTTTTTATTTTACCAGTTTTTCTACTAATATCCTTTTTCCATTCTGTTCTCCAAGCCAGGATACAATATTGCTTTAGTTATCAGTTGTTAGTTGTTTCTTCCAATGCATGATAGTTTCTTGGTCTTTACTTATCTTTTATGACCTTGACACTTTTAAAGAGTACTGGTCATGTTTTTTGTAGAATGTTCCTCAATTTAGGTTTGTCTGATGTTTTCCCATGATTAGACTGGGGTTATGGATTTTGGGGGAAAATATCGCAGAAGTGAAGTGCCTTTCTTATATACAGGAAGTACATGATATCAAATAACTTATCACTTGTGATCACTTTGTTAAGGTGGTTTCTGCAGGGTTTCTCCACTGTAAAGTTACAATTTTTCCCATTCCATTATATATTCACTAGAAGCAAGTTACTAAGTTTAACCCACACTCAAGGGGAGGAGAAATAAATTTCACTTCCTGGAGGGGGGAGTACAAAGAATTTGTGGACATATATTAAAACCACCACAGTAATTGGTAAATATTTGCAGGGAGATACTTTGAGGCTTTGCCAATATCCTGTTTCTGCCTACTAATTTTAGCATTCATTAGTAGATGTCGTCTGCAGCAATTATTGCAATGGTGTTCTGAAGGCACTTTTTGATTTTCCACATTCTTTCTACATTTATTAACTGGAATTCTGTAAGGAGGGTTTGTCCCCTCTCATCTATGTAATCATTTGTATCAGTTCAAATACACAGATATTTATTTTATTCTTATAGTTATAATTCAATGCTGTCATTATTTTGTTGCTCACATTATTCCAGCTTTGGGCGTAGGTAACTCTTTTGGATTTACGTCTGTGTCCTTTTGGCCTGCTCCTGTTCTTTCTGTGTGTGTGCGTGTGCATGCACACTTCTTTACTCGCAGGCACTACTAGATGCTTCAGGTTCATCTTCTATTTCTCCTACCCTAGCCCTCATTTCTGTAAGAAGCACCAGTTCCTTTTACTGGAGGATGGTATTTTGGATCTGGATGCTAGGTGTGCTCATTGCTCCTGGAGTGTCACTGTTCCTAGGCTCTCTCAGTGGACACAGCTAGGAAATATCTGTGTGTATACTAATCCATGTATCTATGTATGATTTTGTAAATCTGTATTTCTGTATATAGAAAACAGAAATGTATTCATAATGATATCTGTGACTCTCATTGGATACGCTTTGATCCAAATGAGTTTGCTGATAGATTGTATATGAAATATGAAAAGAGAGGAGTCTCCAAAGTTTTTGGCTTGAGCAACTGGAAGGATGGAGTTTTCATTAACAGAGATGGGGAAGACTTCAGGACAGAGCAGAGCAGGGTTCTGGGGAGAGTTCAGGAGTTCTGTTCCAGACTAATTAAGTTTTTGAGATTTCTAATAGACATGCTAGTAGAGATGTCAAGTCAGCAATTGAATATATGAATCAAGAGTTCAGAGAAGAATGGTCCAGGCTGGATACATTTGGGAGTTGTCAGTGTAGATTAGATCACCCAAAGAGTGAGGAGTGAGTATAACGAGAGAAGAGAAGAGGTTCAAGGACTGGACCCATGGGGCCTTCCAGTCAGAGATAAGGGTGGAGCAGTTGTGCATAATGATAAGGGCTGGGTTATGCTTATAGGGTGGATTTCATATCCATCATTAATAAATATTTAATACCTATTATTTGCAAGACACCAAGCTGTGTTTGGGGTTAACATTGCTCCCTTCCTCCACACATTTATAATGTAGAATGAGACAAATTACAGACTTAAAAGGAGAATAGCAAGGCGGAGGCGGGCGGATTGTTTGACCTCAGGAGTTCGAGACCAGCCTGAGCAAGAGCGAGACCCCATCTCTACTAAAAATAGAAAGAAATTAATCGGCCAACTAAAAATATATGTAGAAAAAAAAAATTAGCTGGGCATGGTGGCACATGTCTGTAATCCCAGCTACTCGGGAAGCTGAGGCAGAAGGATCACCTGAGCCCAGGAGTTTGAGGTTGCTGTGAGCTAGGCTGATGCCATGGCACTCTAGCCCAGGCGACAGAGTGAGACTCTGTCTCGAGAAAAAAAAAAAAAAAAAGGAGAATAGCACTAGAAGGCAAATACTAGCTAATGGTAAAGCTATAAAGTACTAGTAAAGCTTGTTAGAAGATTTGGACATAAGCAATGAACTCATGTGTGCCAGCTACATTTAAACACCAGTGTAAGCATGTGTCAGTCAAGAAACTTGTCAAGGTTTTATGCACACACTAGTAATTATCAACCAGCAGAAGTTTCTCTATATTTTGACCTTGGTTTCTTAGGTTGTTTCTGCTCTTGTTCCCTTTCATTATGAGGTTCGGGGTTGCTAATTGTGCCTGTGATCATTGGCCATCAATTAAGACACTCAGCAAACTGGTTAGGAGTGTTTCTGCTGCACTTGACTTTTTAACTTTTGGCTCTCTGCCACAGTTCCCAATCAATAGGATTTGACTTAAGACTGCATACAATCAGATGTTTCTGTGTAAAATCAAGCACAGGTGTCCTTATCATCTTCCATGAATGTGCCTCCCTCCCTCCGTCCCTCTCTCTCTCTCTCTCTCTCTCTCTATATATATATATATATATACACATATATATGTGTGTGTGTGTGTATAAATTTTTTTTTTTTGCTGCTTTTTTCACAGGTGGTCCTAGACATTCACATTTATCATTTGGTTTTTAAAGTCAAACACAAAATACAGTTTTAGAATTTTAAAAGTAATTTAAACATATAGCCTAGTAAACCAAACTTTTAGTAAAACATTTTAATTTTTCAACTCCTTTGCACTAAAAATGAGTAGGCTTTCATTGCCAACTGATAAGAGGTGGTGGTATAGCATGAGGCAGGCAAATAGCACCTATCCAGAAATTATTTAGGTGTCAGTCACCCTTTAGGAACTGTAAGAAAAATAAGGGGGTTTATCTACTTTTTAGGATAGGGGCAGATAATTGCAGGACTCCATTCTTAGGTCTACCACTGAATGGTTGATAAACCTGTTATCCATTTTTATGTACCAGTGTGTTGTATTTGTTAGTTGCGAGAAACCTGACCATATTTATATGCTGAATGGAAAGAGTAGTGCAAGGACTATGTCTTATTAGCATTGTCCCTACAAGTAGTGGATGCTCAAATGTTTGTTGAATGAAGGAATTACATACGATTCTTGACCCTTATAAAATATTAATAAAACATGAATATTTGTTTAGCTTATTCAAGAAAGCTTAAGATACTAAAAACTTTAGTTGTCTAAGTCAAAGTTAGGGCAAAATAATCTGTATGGTAACATCCTCATTTTAAGCTAAGCCAAACAAATAATACTGCTCTGTGAAAACATGATCACTGTCTTTCAAGTAGCTCATAAACCTACACCCTCCGTGCATAGGCAAGAAGTTTCTAATTCAGAAGTCAAACTGCCTGAATTTGAATCCTGGCTCAGTTACTTACTAGCCATGTGACTTTAAGTTAGTTTTTAAACTATGCTTCAGTTTCCTTATGTATAAAGTGAGGATAATACTTATACCTACTTTACAGGGTTGTCAGGTGAAATTAAGAATATATGTCCTGCACATAAGTGTTTGACATACAAGTGTTTGATTAATTTTAACTGTTATTCTGAAAATGCTGAGAGACTATTAATAGTATCTTAACATTAAAGTTTTTTATTTTCTAAAAAATCATGTATATTGAGTGTTAAAGGAAAAGAAACCCCTTTGTGAATAAGAAAAAAACACTGACAGAAGGTATACCAGTATACTCATGGTGATGTATTGGGACTGTGAATAATGGGTTTTCTATTTTTTGCCATCTCCATTTTTTTCTCTATTTGTTTAACATATTCTTATTAAATGCTTAACGATAAGCCAGACACTGGACTTTCGTGAGCATATTACTTTCTGAGGGTAAGCATAGCATGGTGATTAAGAGTGGATTCTGGACCCAGAGTGCCTGGAATTAAATGTTATCTCTGCCACTTACTAGCTGTGTGACCTTGGGAAAATTATTTTCTTTATCTGTGCCTCAGTTTTCTCATCTATAAAATGGGGATAATGATAGCACATATCTTAGAGAGTTTTTAATGAGTTAATATTTGAAAAGAACTTACAATAATGCCTGAAGCATAGTATCATGTTTGTTAAATAATATTGAAGAAGGGCAGAAATATTTTTTAAAAAATGAAAGATTTTAGTTCTTCAGTGTATGCACACTTTAATCCACATTAGGGTGATAGGAGTACTTTTCATTGTTTAGAGTTAGGATCCCCCCTTAATTTTCAAAGTAGATTTAGTTACTTTCGTTATTACACGGGAAGATGCCATGGTATAACTCTCAAATATTTTGGAAAAATGAGTTAAATATTTCAAATGCTGAAAACTGCCTTCTTTTCAGGTGTGCAACAGTATTTATGGATTTTCTTTGGGTATGAAGTAGGTGTAATTGTGGGAGTTTGTGTGAAAGAAGATTGAAGGCCTTGGAAAAGCAGTAGAAAGTATTTTACTAATGTCAGTCCTTTCCTTGACTTGAAAACTTGTTTTGCAGTAGTATGCCTAGACTAGTTTTCATCATTTGCCTTTTGGGGACTGGGTGCATCCACAATTCTAAACCTCACAGCTAAATATTTCAGTTAAACAGCAAGATTTTAATACAACTGTTGGTCCTGAAGTTAAAAGAGCTTCTTGGTTTCTAGATTCAATGAGGAAGTTAGTATAATCTAAGAGCGATGAGAGGGAGAGAGGAGAAACCTGTAGTTTGATAACCTTTTTTCTTCTATGCAGTATAAGCAAATTTACATGGTTTCTTATATACTCTTTCCCATACAAATGCAGCTTGTGGAATGATAGCATCAGTGAATATGTAAATCACACCATCAGCAGCATAGAAATAATTTACAGATACAGTAGTTTCTAAGTTAGGGAGTTAAACTGAGTTCTTTAATTATTAATTTAGATTTTATTTCACATTTTTAAATTAAACATATACAAATAAAATTTGAATCTTGTTACAAATGCAACTTGTGGTTTTATTGTCTGTTTTGCATTCCAAATGTCCAGCAAAAATCTTGTCATCTAGGAAAGGGTATGTTTAGTATTCCTTTGTAAAAGGCAACTACAGGGTTTTACAAATGTGTGAATGCTGATCCTCTCTTATCTCCATTGGTCCACATGATCTGGACTTTTACGGACTTGATGTCTGACTAGGAAACTGAGTTCTGCTGTACAGAATGACTTCCTTCTAATTTTCTCTGCCCTTTTTGGTAGAAGATCTGAAGTGGAGAGTTTGCTATTACATATTATACCACATATCTTTAAAAAATTAATGGCTTTTGTAATAGGAAAAAAGTTCATTTTTATCATAGAAAAATTAGAAAAATATAGAGTAAGTATAAAGGAGAAAATCTGTCATTCTACCATCCAGAGTTATCTAATGCTAATAATTTAGTGTCCTTTCACCCAGTCTTTGTGTGTGTATGCACATCTTTAAAATAGCTAATTGACCTCAAAATATATACAGTAGGGATACAGTGTATGTATGTATCAGTTATAATCAGTACAGTGAACTGGTCACAGTGTGAGAGGCTTGCAGGAGTGGAGACTGGCTGAGGAGATAGCAGATTCATACTTACTGCAGGAGGTGCTTTTTATTTAGAGGAATTGTTTTTTTCGTATTGCTAAATTACATTTGATAAATTAAATGCATATTTGAAGCAGCTCCACCTTTTAGTAATCGGATAACCTTTTTTTTCCTGATAATATATCATGGACTTTTCTTATATCATTAAAAAATCCTACCTCCTCCCTGCTCCATGATCACTTTCTGATATAGTGAGAACTGGCAATCATAAAGGATATATTAGTAGAGTAGACCCTTGATAGTCTCAAAGAATATGCTCAAATCTCTTGGGCATATTTTACAGCAGTGCTGTCCAATAGAAATAATGTAAGCCACATATGTAATTTAAAATTTTCTAGTAGCCACATCTTCAAAAGTATGAAGGAACAGGCGAAGTTAATTTTAACGATATATTTTATTTAATTCAATGTAAATGTTATTGCAACATGTAATCATTATCATTTTTCGAGATGTTTTATGTTTTTTTTTTCTTACTAAGTCTTCTAAATCCAATGTATATTTTCCACTTACAGCACATCTCAATTCAAACTAGCCCCATTTCAGGTGCTCAGTAGCCATGTGCGGCTCCTATTATTACAGTCCTAGAACATAATTTTCCCCCTAAGATGAAATAAAGTATCACTTTGCAGGTACTTTGGAGGGGTATATGAGAAGAAAACAGCAAAGCCAAGTTACACTGTGGATGCTGAGCACTGATTTTGGTGTCTCATGATATTTTAAACCTTTTCCTCAATAAAATTACATATTTCTGTATTTATGAAACTTCGTATCACACAACAGTGTTAAATTTGTAGTTGCCTACTGGATATACTACTGGTAGTAACTCTCAGAATAGTCAGTAAGATCAGTGCTGCATTCCACGGATTTTAGGTAACTAAGTGTTTGCAAGTACAGCTATGTTTTAGGACCTGAGGACAAATACGTGTTATCATTCCTTGGAGAGAATACCTTTATGGAACAAGTAATAGACACACACACATATATTACATATGTATATCTAAGTTATAGATAACATATACATTTATCATAATCCTTATCATCACACCTAAACAGTAGCAATTAAAATTATTTTCTTTTTAAAATGAGTTTATGGCATTATAAGAAATATGTGGCATGGATCATAAAGATCCCTAAGGTGAGTGATCTAAACTGTGTATATATTGTATAATAGAGTATTAAACAAGCTTTGCTTTTAATTTAGTCTATAGTCGTGAAAAAATTTTCTTAATATCTCTAAGCTTTATTTTGTTCTGTAAGATGGAAATAATCCTGTCCTTTTAAAATATGGTTTTGATTATCAAATGACATGAATGGAAACTAAAGGGATGTGTGTTATTCATCTTTATGTCCACAAGGCTTAGTATAGGGTCTGACTATGGAAACCCAATAAATACTGAATTCAGAGACCGAGTATATGTAAAAGAACTTTCTAAACTAAGTATGCCAGTGAAAGCTGTCATTATGTTTACTTGATTTTTACTGTTTCTTATTTAAATTCTTTACTGGAATATGGGGACTCATTGATCTGCCAGTAAATCAATAAGTAGGATATCCTATAATGATTATAATTTGACTTACCATTAATATATTTTATTCATCAGATCGTGGGTATAAATAAGTATATTTCTAAAAGTGTGTTATATTTAAAAGATGTTTAGAACTTAAATGTCTCTATTTCTATTTAAACAGTTAAAATCTTTTTGTTGGTACAGAGAGATAGAGTTGGCTGCTTTCAATGTACCCGATGTTTAGCAGCTTAAAAATCATATTTGAGAGGAAGAAAAAGCTCATTGAAGGCTAAAATTGTGGAGGCAAAGTAGCAATATTTATAGGAATGTGGGTCTGATAACCAGGAAAAGCCCCAAATAAGAAAGGCTTTCTTGTTTCTATAAGGATGAGAGAAACTCCATCTTTTTTCTCTGCAAAGGATGCAACACTACATAAATGCTTAGAGTGAAAGTTAAAACAAAATCATAATGCAAGAGCAAATGATGTACACCCAGAACAGTGTTTCAAAGTGATCTTCATGAATACTATAGCTTTTTGTAGCATCAGCTATGAGTTTCTGTAACTGCCCACTCACTGAGTCATCAGTAGCAATTGAATATTTGGATATTTCCCATTAGTTAGGGTATCTTTTTTATATATAAAGTAGCTTGTTTTTATCTCTCCTGAATGAAGTAAGCAAGCCTCACATAAAATAGTGTGCAGTGTGAAAGTCTGCTTTATTGTTTCCTGGGAGTAAATAAGGAACTTTAGGAAGCGGTTCAATGTTATCAGTGTAATAGGACACCATTAACTAAATGATACACTCTGGGAGTAGCTGGTACAGTTTTCTGTTTTCATTATATTCCCCTACTTCTGCCTTTACTCAAAACCCGTATCTTTCAATATTTAGTGACAGATAATCAGATTAAACTTGATTTTTTTCTTTTTCTCTTTATGACAGTAAATATTAAAATTGTTAGTATGAGGAAATATAGCATGTATTATTAAAGGACATATATGCAGTGACAATGTAGACCACTTGGCCAAATGAAAAATGAATGACTTATTGATTGAATGAAATGATTGGCCTTATTTAAAGGCAGAGAAGAAGAAACTTGCTTCTTTTCTTCCCTTGTTGATTTCTTATCTCGTTGATTTCCTTTTGTCCCTGATGGCTGGATAGGCATTTTTAAGCAATTCTATTACTGAAAATCTTCTAGTTTCTATTCCATTCTGAACTTTACTGTTGTTTGTTGTGCTCAGGCACAAGGGAAAGAAGATAGAAATTTTGTCCTTTTTCTTTCATTCTGTAGCTTATATATCTTGTATCTGTTCATTCTTAGCATAGAAAATACTAATAATAATTGGTTAAAGTAAGATGTTCCTGATGACTACTTGTTGTACTCTAGTTCCAAATAATTTTTATTATTAAGCCTTTAAAATTCCAATCCAAATCAGGAAAAGCTCCCTAGGAAAGTAAAACTGACACCATTAATGTATGCATACAATTTGGTAAATGTAGCTCATGCATTTGGCAATATGCTCTGCTAATGTCTGGTTCTTTTATGTCAATGTCTGACTTACGAAGTTCAAATGGATAATCTGTGAAAAATAAAAAGATTTGTTAATAGCTGATTTGGGAATTTGCTTGAGACATAAGGTACAATTTTTGTGTTGAGTTTTTTAAGAAACAGAAGAAATGTGATTTTAGTTACATAGGTACTACTCATACACTTAATTATATTATGACTAGTGCAGATTGGCTGTCATGGTGTCTGGTCCTTGGGTATCATTTCTAGGAAGATATTAAGAGAGCAAGAAGAATATATTCTTAATTTTTAGTGCTAAAATTGAATCACTACTTGAATTGCCAGCAAATTGAACTTTAGGAGGAAAGGAAATAGTATGCATAGCAAAACCAGAGAAGAAAAAAGAGTTGCTCATTTATACAGTGATTATTTTGGAGCTTGTAGTTTGCAGTTTGAGGATGTTGTGAACTATTAATCTGTAAAACACATTTATTATAAATGAGTTACAGGGTATTATGAAAGCAGTTTTACAGCATCTAGCCTAGTCGTAGTGGCTTAGAATGTGAGTTTGAAAGTATGAGATTCTTTTCTTCCGACCTACTTTTTTTGAATTTAAACATCCTGAGTTCATTCCATTTATTGTATAATATAAGTGTTTTGTTGGAGCTAAATGCTATGTTAGTTATTCTGACATAAACAATAAACAAGATTGTTTATTCTGTAATGCTTGGAATATTAAAAACCGAATGCTAAATCTGGTTTTAGAGACAGTTTCTTTAAAAATGTTTTTAATTAAACAAGTGATAGATGGATAATATTTCAGAAGAATTTGCCAATATATAGAAAAAGACAAATTCTTCCTTCAGTATCTCTCCATTTACCGCCCAGCAGTAATCACTGCAATCAGCTGGATATCTTTCCAAGCATTGTAGTGTGTGTGTGTGTGTGTATAGTTTTATTTTGTGTCTATATTTTTAACATATTACATATGTTTTTCTGCATTCTACTTCCTACCCCAATATGAAATACAGATGCTCCTCACCTTACACTGGGGTTATGTTCCGATAAACCCATCGTAAGTTAAAAATATTGTAAGTTGAAATACATTTAGTACATCTCATCTACTGAACATCGTATCTTAGCCTAGCCTTCCTTAAATGTGTTCAGAACACTTATATTAGCCTACACTTGGGCAAAGTCATCTGGCAACACAGTACACTGTAGGGTATTGGTTGTTTACCCTAGTGATCTCGTTGCTGACTGAGAGCTGTGGCTTCTGCCACTGCCCAGCATTGTAAGAGACGATGGTACAGCGTATTTGCTAGCCTGGGAGAAGATCAAAATTCAAAAGTATGGTTTCTACTGAATGCATATCACTTTCACACCATTGTAAAGTAAAAAAATTGTAAGTCGAACCATTGGGGACTGTCTTTATGTCTTTCCATGTCAGTACTTATATAGTTCTAACTCATTCTCTAACTGTTATATAGTATTCCATAGTATAGAATTATCATGGTTTGTATTTATTCTTTTTTTTTTTTTGAAACAGGTGTCTTGCTCTGTTACTTTGGAGTACAGTGGCATACAGTGGCAACATTATAGCTCACTGCAGCCTCAAACTCCTGGGATCAAGCGATCCTGCTGCCTCGGTCTCCCAAGTAGCTGGGGACTACCAGCGTGTGCCAACACACCTGGCTAATTTTTTAATTTTTTGTAGAGATAGAGTCTTGCTATGTTGCTCAGGCTGGTCTCAAACTCCTGGCCTCAAGCATTCCTCCCGCCTTGGCCTCTCAAAGTACTAGGACTACAGATGTGAGCCACTGCACCTTGCCTGTTTATTCCATTTTTAAAAAGAATTTTAAACAGTGCTATAGCAGTTGACCCATTGTGCCCAAGTTTACCAGTGTCTTAATTTGGAAATGGAAAACATTTGGTTTCAAGTTTGTTTTCTAAGTAGTTAAAACACATTAAATTCTTTATCAAAACCATGTGGGAGGAAGCAAAAATCAGTTAACTTTTAAAAATGCCCAATCATGTTGTACTGTTCTAGGTACGTGATTTAATGCAACTGACACCAAGTTATGGTTGCCTTGCCAAGTTCCCACTTTGGGAAGAACAAAAATGATTCCAGTTTTTCTGCAGTGGGACAGGATGGCTAAAAGCATCTTGTATTTAGGCTATATGGATCCTCTTTGATGAATGAGACCAGAAAAGAAGACCATCCATGAGGGTAGGAGCCCTGTGTTTTCCTGTTCAAGGTTAGACCCCCTGCACCTTCCATTGTGTGTAGTATGACACAGACATGAAGATGTATGAATGAGTACATAAATGACATATATATGTGAGGCACGTCCATCTTTTGGCCATGAGTTGGAAATAACTCAGCGGTTAAATCTATAGAGATTGCCTTGACTTGCATTGATATTACTAAATCTGTAATTCTGAGCAGTTAAACTCTTTGATAAATTATCAGAAATTTGAGTTGTTTTCTTGTTATGTTTTTACTTTCTTTTATAAGTGGTGGTCATTTTTTTTTCATGTGGATTAACATTATCTAAGTGATTGTCTAAGCTGCTTAGGTAACTTTGGCCAAACCATTCAAAATGAACACCTACAATGACTATTTTTTAGTGTGTCTCCCACCAGAGGTTCCTGTCTTTATTATTTCCATATTGAGGATGCTTGTTTTTATTTCAGCTTAGGAAACATTTTCTGAGTGCCTACTTTGTGGCAGGCCTAATGCTAGATGCCAGGGGTACAAAAATGAATGATTTGCAGTCTGGGCCTTCCTGCATCTCAATGCCGAGAGAAGAATAAAGGAGTATGTAAGAGAATGTCAGTGTTACATGTCAAATGCAATTGTAGAGGTAAATGCAGGACCATAATTTTGTACTTTGGTATTAATTTGGCCATTCTGGGATTGAGGCAGTTTGTAGGCCAAGAGCTTAAAGTATCTCTAATGTATTACCATGCTTCACATTCTGGTATTACCACTTTAGGAGAACCTATGGGTGAATAACCAGATTTTAGTATATGTGTGGTGTTCTTCCCTCCCTTGTAAAATTTCTTGGTCTGTGGACTGCTCTGTTGGAGCAAAGGACTATAAACCATTTTTGGCCTCAGCTTCCAAATGCTACTGGAAGAAGAACTGTCTTCCCATGATCATTAACTTTTTTGTTGTTGTTTGTTACCCTCTTTCCTTGTATTCATTTGAACACCGATACTAACAATTTCAAGAGGTGGCAGAATTTAGGGTCCTCTGCTAGTGATTTCTTTTCCCTTTTTTGGGATGGGAGACTATAAAAAGGTAAATGATGCAAGCTTCTGAATCTTTGTCCTTTATACTTACTCTCCGTTTGGGTACTTGCTGATGGGCATTGTTACCTTAGCCTGAGCCAGAAACAGTGCCATCTAGCCATATGGCTTTTCATTTCAAGTGGGCAGCAGCTTTGGCAGCAGTGCAATAGTTTGGCTTGGTATTCTCAAGTTGTAGTTAAAAAGGTTGCAGCATTTATGCCATTCAGTGCCCCTTTTCCCTCATATCTCCTTTTTTTTTGCCCCGAATTTGGAATGGCGCCAGCATTCTCTTGCCTCATATTTGAAATTGACCTTTATATTTCTGTTCCACTAGAATTTAAGCTTCATGAGTAAGGGAACTCTTGTTCACAGGTTGTATTCTAGCAGTTAGAATAGTGCCTAGTATGTAGCAAACTTACACTAAATATTGTTGAATGAACGGTATGTGAACAGCCTTACCCAGAAGACTGAGTGAATCTTTAATGCACAGGTCTTGTTTCAGAGCAAGGGATTGTACTCCTATTCTTTATGTGAATTATGTTTATTCTGGGTAGCCCAGCAGTAGAACTACAGGTCTGGGCTGCCTCATAACCAGTATCATTTGCTAGTGTTACTGAGAAGATTTCTACTGCTGAGCTTACCCAGGTATAAGGAGAGTCATAAATGAAGTCTTCTGGGCCTGTGGGGCTGGGGTACAAGGTCCCTGCAACATTAAACTGAAATCCTGGTGAAGACAGTAAACCTTCGTAGTCCTAGGGAGCCTTTTGAGCATATCCTATGGAGATAAAAGTTCTTATCTTTTTGGTTGTGGCATCTTGGAAGGAGTTCCTGGAATTCCCAGGGCATTTGTCTACTTGGTCATGCCCCGGGGAAAGCCAATAGTCACTTTATTGTCCTGTGTAAGAGCTGGGCTCTGTAACCAGATTTCCTTTTTGGGAATCTTGGCACTGCTATTTTCCTTATGTGTGATCTTCAGCACATTACTTATTTTGTTTCTCAATTACGTCATCTTTAAAAGGAAAATAAAATAGTATTAATACCTAATTTATAGTGTCATTTGTGGGTTAATATAGGCAAAGGGCTTAGAATATGCCTGGTACATAGTACAAGTATTCAATAAATGATAACATTTACATGTTTGGTAAAGAGAAAATTCATTCCTCTTTTACTCACTGTCATTCTAAAATGCTTCCCCAAGAAAGGTTGGCACAGAAGTGCAGCTGATGTTCTGGGAATTTTGTATAGGCCTACCTATGCTGGTGGAGTATGTGAGTGTATGATGGCACATAGCATCAGCTTTTAATGCTCTCATCCATCACCATGTGTCAGGTGGAAAACAGGTGGAGAGCCTTTGCTCTGGAGAGCTCAAATTATCCCCAAAGCAGGCCATGCTCCATTTGACAGTGTCATGATTTTTAATATTTGGAAATTCCAGAATGCTACTGTGGGATGTAACCCTCTCTTCTTCTACCTGCTTCCTGCTTTTACTTATACAGTTGAGTGAGTACGATGCTCCACTTCCCACACAGATACCTAAATAGCTCTGACTGCTGAAATATGAGGTATCTTATGTTCTGTCGGCACATAACTTGTTGGATGTTTGAAATTTACACTGTTAATCTGGATTTGATTCCCAGTTCTGCCAAGCTTCAGTTTTTTTCATTTGTCAAATGGGATGAAAGTATCCACTTCCCAGCGTTGCTATGAAGATTAATAATGAGAACAAAACACTCAGCATCATGTCTCATATGTAATAAGTCTAACATATTGGTTTTAAAGTTAACATATCTGTTGTCATCATCATCATGGTTGTCATGCTATGTTTCAAATCAGCAATGGAATACAAACTACACTAATCTTCATTTCTGCTCAGAACTATGAGTCTAAAGGGAATGTAGCAGCTCCCTGCTTGAAGTGTACTGTAAACCTACCTGTTGCAGTCAAGATTTTACTACCTTCTAGGGTATCCAGGGATGCTGGGACACATAAACCTTGAGACTGGGCTTTCTTGGCCTTGTATTCCAGCCTCTCTGCCCAAATGTTGTAGCCCAGGTTTCTGTTTTACCCCTTGGTGCCTCCTCCAATAAAACTGCTGTAATGTCATTTGTACTCTGTCTTTGAATTGAGGGCAGAATTAGGAAGTACATCCGGTACTTTTGGTAGCAAAGTTCTGAAATGGCCTATGAGATAATTACTTTCATAATATGACAGAAAATTTATGCATAACTACCAGTTATCAGATACTATTTTCCAGTTATCCTGGATTTGTTACATTTTTTCCCTTTAATTTGAAAAATATCCCTGCATGATACGTGGTATTATCTCCCATTTACAAGTGAGGAAACTAAGGCTCAGAAAGGTTCAGTAATTTGCCTAAGGTCGCATACCTCTTTAGTGACACATGCAGTTAATTCACTCCACAGCTTTTTCCTTTTTGCTCAAAATTAGTTGAATCAAAAAATTAGATAAAAAATTTTCCTGGAAAAACTTATAAATGGTATGACTAAATGAAGAGAATAAGCAAAAGAAGGTAAACAGGTAGAAAGAAGGTGCGAAGAAAGTTAAGCTGATAAATGTGGACCCGCTGTAAAAGATGCATGGAAACAGCAGAATATATCGTTCACACACCTCTGGTATTGAAACAATTCATAGAAGGCCTATCTGATGCTGGATTTTCTTTTTTTTCCTGATAATGTGAAATTTTAACTTGGAGACTCAGAATTCAAACTGAAACTATTAATATGTCTAGAAGAGAGGGTAAAGAGAATATTAGCAGTGGAAAGGAAAATGTAGCAATAGAAATGTTATGTGTATTTAACAGAAAACCAATCAAGATGAAGTGTTAAAGATATATGTGTTAAGTGGTAGTTTAATGCAGATATGGTTCAGAGAAGGCTAATTATAAGTATTCTTTGATGCAGAGAGAGAAGATTCAGATTTCTGGAGTTTGTTGCCATAGTATTAAATTATATCTTTCTAGAAATGAGATCCCAATGTGAAGCTTCTGTCTTTTATTTGGAATGTTTAAGCATGGGGCAAGGAGGCAAACACTGAGTAACTATCTGAGGAAGTGTTTATATACACTAAGAGTTCAGAAATGAATTTCGTTAGCTGCATGCTAGCATGTCATATCTGTCACCCCGAGGCTTTAGCTTTTCACATGTTTAAACCCCCACAAGAGGCTCAAATTCTGTGCCTTCCGTTTACCTGTAATCCAGCTTCATATCCTTATACATACTAAATATACCCACTTGCTAACATTCACTTCAATAGGATAAAACTGACCTCACCACCCCTTCCCTCAACTAGTTGTCCTCTAACTTCTGGGTTTGTCAGGGAAGCCATTTTCCACATAGTTGCCCAGACACCAAAATGCTGAAGTCACTTTTGATTCATTGACTGTGTCATCTTTATATCTAGCCAAGTCTAGCCAAAGTCTTCCTTTAGAATGTATAGTTTGTTCCTTTCGCTTCATTACCACTGTTTTATGTTTTTTATTTTAATTTTTTTTTGCTATGGAGGAAAAGATAATTGTTGTTTGTTTTGGGAGATATCCATAAGCCTCCCTAAGTAATTTTTTAAAGACATTTTCCTGGGTAGTGCCTTTTCATTTTTGCTTAATTTAGTTATTTAACCTTAATTTTGCTGCTAGGTATGTCACTGGAGAGTTACCTCTCCATAGGAACCATAAGTCTCAGTTTGGCTAAAAGAGGAGATCATATGTATTAGTCAGCATTAGTATAAAAGGAGTTGGAAACATCACCTGTTAACAGGTTATAAAGTCACTTTCCTTATGTCAGTGGTCCCCAACCTTTTTGGGGACCAGTTTCATGGGAGACAATTTTTCTGTGGACTGGGGTTGCAGGGGGTGTGAAGCTCAGGTGGTGATGTGCGGCCTGTTTTCCTAACAGGCCACAGTCTGGTACTGGGCAGCGCCTGAGGGTTGGGGACCGCAGCCTTATGTGATTGTTTTGAATTTGAGCAACAAATCCTTCTGTTTTGCCTTAAACAAAAGGTACGATATGTTCAAAGACAAATACTTGTAACCTACTTTGAAGGAATTCTTACCCTATAAAATTATTTTAGAAGCAAGCTAATTATGTTTACACCTGGGCAATGAACATCCAGTCTTTTGGGAGGGTAGTAAAGTATCTGATAATTTACCATTTTAAAAGTGGGTTGATACGTTTGTTTGTTTTCCCCTTCTATTGAAGAATACTAGAAGGAGGGAGATAATTTCTGTTGGAAACTTATTCTATGTTGAGAACACAGAAATAGTTGGGAAGAGCATTAGGAAGGGCTACAAACTTATATGTCTGCATTTTGTTTAGAGTTAACAAGTTTACTATGTGTTGTTTAAGTAGATTCTTTAAAGATCTTTGGTAAGAGGCTCCCTCTCCATCTGCTGATTTCCAATATATTGTGCAACAAGCTGTATATGCCTTTCGATTGAGGTATTATCATACATTAATGAGGCATGATTTTGCAGTTCAATAGGAACTTAGACAGAAGGTGTGGTGGAAGGGTCCTCTTGCACAAGGTCTGACTTGATGGATGAACTAGCTGTGGGACACAGGGAAAGCCACACACTTCCCACTCTGTAAAATAAGGGAGTTAAACTGAGGGCCCTTCCAGATCTGAGTCTCTAATTTGATGCCAGCAAACTCCCTTCTGAGCTGTTTTTTTGGAAAAGAGATGTTTGTTTCATAGCCCTTTCTCTTTTCCTAGTCCCTCTTCTGATGGGTGTGGACAAAGCCAGCCTCAGTGTTCTGGGGCTTTGGAAAATATTTTTCCTCTGATTAAATTAAGTGACCTAAACAGATATTGAACTTATTACCATAGTGTTATTCACTTTGTGCTACCAACAGCGTTTTAACAACAGCAGGATTATTTCCAAACTAGAAGCCTTTTAAGATTCAAATGTTGATGAAGGTGGCTTTAAACACTTTGTTTTACATAGAGCCATTCTTAGGAATACCTGGTATGCCCATTCGAATAATAACTGCAGCACAATGAGGTAGTTAGGAGCATGGATGCTGGAGCTGGACTACCTGGGTGAACATCTGGCTCTGCCACTTGCTAATTTTGTGACCTTGGGCAAGTTATAATAATAACATCTGCCAAATAGGTTTTCTGAGGAATAAATGCTGAGAAATATATGGCTGGCCTATAGTTTTTTATATGTTTAGCTACTGTTACTAATTATTTTTATATTCCAGGAGTTAGACCTTCCTGTGATAGCTCCTTTAATGCTCATAATAATTCTATGGAAGTAGTACCATTTTTATCCTCTTGAAGACACTGAGGCTCAGGTTAAATAACTGGCCCAAGATCATGTATGAAATGGGTGCTAGAGTCATGATTCAAACTAGTTCTGTCTGACTCATTTGAAAACCCAGGCTCCTTTCTTCTTCATATATACTACTCTAAGCCTAGTCCTTTGGAAATCCTAGGTGCTATTAACTAGTCAGGAGGCAGTTGGTGTTAAACGACCAAAGGGCTCAGCATCTAAATTAATGCCTCTGCTGTCACCATGATAAAATGGTGTGACTCCTCTTCCTTTGTCTTACAGTTGTGCCTTTTAGGCCTTAGGGTTTTTCATGCATTATTTTCATACAGTGTGACTTTTTTTTGTCCATCTTCTCAGCAGAATGAGGCAGCCTTGGTACCCAGTCCTCAAATAGCCTTCCTTATGACCATGGTCTTGGGAGGTATCTGGGCTGGGTTAGAAAATAGACTCCTTTGCCAGATCTATATCCTTAACTTTGGAGAGTAAAAATTGTAACACACAAATAATTGCAATGAAGATAACAACCTGATATCCACACAACTCCCTTTATTCGTTTGATATTTATTGAATATCTAGGTATCTGACATTTTAATATGGAGTTTAGTCCTTGGATTTTTCACTTGAAAAATTTAAAAATAGCTTTGCAGTGAAACCACATCATTGAAAATATAACACCAATTGTTTTCTATTTACAAAACTTGAAACTACAATTGTTTGAATCACTTCTAGCCATTTTTGTTTTTTCACTTGAAAATCCTTTAGCAGAAACAATGGTATACAAATAGGCTTCTGTCATTACTCAGCCTCCTTATGACAATACTATACTTACTGCTGAGTTATAGTAATTAGAGTAGTGCTTGGTGTAGACATACTGCATTTTGAGTCTGAGAAGATTTGAGCTTCACCTGAGTTGCTGAGTCAATTCTGCTTTGTTTAGTATTTTGGGAAAGTATTGTATACATGGATTCCATGTCATATAAATATTAAAAAGTTAATTGCATGTAAGAAGTTCTGAGAAATTCCATAAGTGCTCTGTCATCTTCATTTCATACATGAACAGTGAAGACAACAGTGGGGTAATTTTTCCAGTTTATTTTGAAAAACTCCTGGGATTGGCAGACTTTTTCTTTCAAGAGCCAGATGGTCTCTGTCACAACTACTCAACTCTGTCGATAGAGAGCAAAAGCAGCTATAGGCAACTTAGGTAACTTGTAACCAAATGGTTGTGACTGTTTAAATAAAACTTTATTTATGCAGGCCTAGTTTAAGAACCCTAAATGGATCTGGTGGAGGGTCCAGCAAAGCCAGTTGGCACACATATTGATGAAACCGTTATTCAAGCTTCTGGCAAAGTTGGATGCTAACTTATAAAGGAGTCACAATAGTGGTTATATAAAAATAAAAGTGGTAGGAAATATCACAAATACTAAGGACTCTTCTCACTAGGAGTTGTTCTGTTTCCAAAATGGCATAATTTTGCTCTCAGTGTATGCTTTAAAGTGTCTTGCATAATGTATTATTTATTCGGAAGCTATTATTTGGCTACATGTGCAGATTTTTAGCTTTCTTTGTACATTTAAAATGATAAATGGTAAATGCAGTATCATTCAAGGTAGGAACTACTTAATACTTAAGTAGTTATTTGCTAAATCACAGTTTTGGTTGAATTTCTATTTTTAACTGACATACTGACTTAAGTTTGCCAAAACCTGATTGCGTTTGGAAGGAAAAGGGCATTGTTATTTTCTCTGCATGAGAACATCTGAAACAGGTGGCTGGCAGCAGGGGAAGACTGAAGGAACAGGACAAAAATATAATCGTTTTGTGAGTTTGTATTTTTTTGGTACTAAATTTCAAATCTAGTTAGGTGGTTTTCTTTCACTCTTTAGAATAACCTAATTTATTTTCCACCTTCCATACCCTCCCTCAAGTGAATAAGGGAAATCCCATTGTATTGTAATTAGTATTCAATGACATATTTTTATTATTGAGGTACAATTGTACATAATTTTGTTAGAATTTAACCATCTGATTCAAATTGACTAGTGTTTTTATTTACAATCTATATTTTATAATGTTTAATTCTAAGTATGTTCCTGTGAATGGGTAGTTTGATTTTAGAGCTGGAGTAACTGAGTTAAGGTGCCCCAAGTGGCTTAGAAAACATTTTAAAATTGCCACATCTTAGAACTTAAGAAGTAAACAAAAAGTGACCAAAAGTGACCAAAGTCACTCTAAAAAACAAAGCAAGACCCACATGAGTATCTTATATTAGAGCACATTTCTGTGCCTTTATTAGAACAATCGATTTGGTAGAATCCTTCAACGTAGTAAGTGTTATTATGAAAACTGTGTTGTATATGGGGTTGCAGCCAGTTGGAGGCTGTAGCTGGGTGTAGTCTTGGATGGTGTTTGCTCAAAGCTTCCTTTTTGTTTTTTACACTAATGGCATGAGGATGTCATGTAAGACCCAATCTGAATCCCTAATAGGAAAATTTTGAACAGGGTTCTGAAAAGTATGGTTATCAGATTTTTATGTATCCTTTAACAGATATCCTTCCTAAAAAGATCTAGGGAACATGAAATCATATGTTGTAAATTTTAACTCTGAAATTTCTTCTCCAGGCAGATTTCCTATTGCAGTGTGGATATAATTCTCTGTTTAAGATAATGATATAAACTGATTTCATATTTCACCATCTTGATCATTCAGAAGCTGGTGTGTGAATACATTTTCCAAATAGATACAATGAACATTTTAAGAGTTCTTTTTTTCCCCCTTTATTTTAGCAGCATTATTAATAATCATAAAAATTGCATAGATGGTGGCAGGCAGCCTCTGAAGGAAGTTTGGGTTCTTCTCCTCTTTGGTTTATTAGTTGTTTCTGTTAATCACTCTTGCTCCACTAAAGTAAAAAAAGAGAGAGAGAGAAGGATGGAATATACTTTGAAATTTTTCTATGATTTTGTTTTTTAAATTCTATAAGGAATTTTTTATTTTGTATAATGTGTCTAAAGGCATAGAAACAACAAAGATTATCGTAGAACTCTGACATTGGGAGTTTAAAACTCTTGACTCTGATTCTGGTTTTATTCCTAATTTTGGCAAAGCATCTAATTTCTTTTAGTCTCACTTTCCAGTCAGATAAAAATTGGGTTCTTAGATCCTTGTTTTTGCCCTGGTCCTTTTTATCAAGGCTGGGTTCCGGGGCTATGGTTGGGTGGGTTGGCGGGCAGGGGTGGAGGTGGGGGCTCCTGGAGAAGGCAAGCGGGCAAACTAATTGCCATCAAAGCAGCCATAATGACTAAATGAGTGCTTCTGAAATTGCCCCTTCTAGGGCATTTTGGAAGAAAATGCTGGGAGAGTAGAGTGTTGTAATTGAAAAGGACCAATTATCATCTCATGTCGAGTTAGTTCCATTGTCTCCCAACCATAGCCCTAGATTGTTTTGTCATGTGATTAATCTTCTTAAAACATGATTTTCATCATGTTACTCCCTTATCTAAAAATCCATAGTGGCATTTTGCTGTTTGGGTTCCAATGAACCTCTGGGATAGTCTCTGTGAATAGGGAGAGGAGAGAAGGCTTGGGATGTGCTGGGAGACTGAGGCTAATAAGGCAAATCATATGATTAATTTGTATTGTCTAAATAAGCCATTTTTTACTTGGGAAATATTCTTCACTCTGAAATTACCTAAGGAACAAGTCCCTCACAAAAAATTGTGAGATTAAAAGTAGATAGTCTTGGGTTAGTTAAAGTAGTATACCAGGGTTTCTAGCAACACACTTACCCATCTGCCATTTGGAAGAGTAAGAGGATGCTTGTCTTTGAAGGGCAAACAGTTGTTATGTAATAATTGATTTTCTTTTACCTCTTTGACAGCAGACCACATACATGATAAACAGAAAGAAGAATAAAAAGGAATCTTGCCTTTAAAGATCAATTATGTCCTACCTCCCAACATGGCACTGGTCAGCACCACCATTCAGAGTGCTCACAGGGTTACTGTTTTTATTGAAGTGATGATTCTGATTGACAGATTTTCAGGTACACCAGTGGCATGAGCTAACCATCAGTCAGTGAGATGTATGTGCCATCCCAGCCTGTATTGCTGATTGTTGAGGCAGACCATGCTATTGACTAATACTAACTCCCAGGCCAGTATTGATTTGCTTTTGGTGGAGGAAAAGGGGATGAGAGTATTCTTAAACTCACTATGTCAAAGAATATAACAAAGATCAGTGGAGCTAAAAAAATCAGACAAAAAAAAAAAAAAAACTGTTTATTTGCCAGGCAAGAAAATGTAGTAAAGAAATTCACTGAGTAATTGTCTAGGAAGAAAAGTCCAGTTTTTGGTAGTATTAATAGAAAAGAGCAGGGTGGCAGTAGGGGGTGTAAATTGTGGTTATGCTAATTAAGAATTAAAAACTAGCATTTTGGATAGAATGGCATGAGTTCACATATCTGTATATGACTGGTTAGAAATAGGTCCCATTATAGTGAAACAGCATCTAGTTTTGATTTTTGGAGGCAAGTGCCTCTGTAAATGGGAAAGTTCCCTTTTCTGAGAGTTTCTAGCCCCTTTTCCAAAGCTGATTAAATCTCTTATGAAGGTCCCGGACCTCACTAACCCTCTCAAGGGTCCCTGTTGATGTGGTCTAATGTTGGACAGGCTCCTAGGTTGGCAGAAAACAGTTCTGACTCTAGACATACATTCCTAGAATATTCACAGTAAACCCCTGGGTCTGTATGTGGTGGGTTATGGGGAACTCCAGCCTGCTCTGGCCTACTATGTCCAGTTAGAATATGGCTTCCCTCCACATATGCTGTTCTTTCCAGAGAGTGCAAAACTGTAATATGAGGGCGTTTGATAGGTATTATTTTTGTTAAGTTATATACAACTTGGGATATGTATGTATTTCTAGATAGTTTCTTTAGAGATAATTTCTCCTTATTACTTGAAGTCTTTTTCATTTTATTCTTCAATGAGCTCTTTCAGAAGTGACTCACATTCTCTTACAACGTTTAGTTCCAGGGAGAATGCTTAATTCAGGGACCTCTCACAAGGACTGCTAGATAATTTTGCTCCTTATTGGGAACGTCTTGCTGTGGACACTCCCAAATCTTTGAGTTTCCATTTAAAATACGTGGTTCTCAACTGCTTTTCTTTCATTGGAGAAAATATTTGTATTGCCTTGGATTTTCAGCACTATTGTAGGTTTCCTTTTTCTTCTTTCTTGTTACCTAACTGAACACATTTGTTATCAATATAATTTGTAATCCCACTGGAGAGGACTGCAATACTTTTAGGCAAGTCCGATTTAAGCAAATATAGCTCTTTAAAAACAAATCAGTTAAAGAGTCTCAGCGCAGCTACAGTTGCTTGCAGACCAGGGAAAGGTGGAAGGTGCAGAGCAAAACCCTTGGACTTACACAGTCCATCTCAGCAAATGTGTCTGTTCTTGGCTAAGGACATGCCGATTACCTCTTTTCTGTAAATGATACGTGAATGAATCCATGAATTTTCCTTGGTAGCAGAGATTGAGGGTCTTTTTGTAGTTTGGCCCAGATTTGGTCTTCAGGATCATTTAATAACATTTCAAATGTATCTTGATTTATTTGGTTTGCAGTTGAGTTTTTGACAAGTCTATTTTCTGGGTCCAAAGAGAATTGGCATTGTGAATTTTAAAAGGATTTATTTATTTCAACAAATAAGTATGCAATGGTATTGGCATTCCAAAAACCGCTAAGACATAAAATGTTATAAATTTTTAGTGCATAGTGAATTAAAAATATATTAGAATATCAGCAAAAGGAATGATTTCGTTATTTTCTAGTAACTTTAAAGTGTAACAAATAACAAAATCTAATTAAATGTGATTTGTAATCTGTAAATAATAGCTTGAAATAACAAGATTCCTGGCAGACTATTGAATCCATACCAACAAGAAGCAAGAATTTCTGATGATCTCCCTTCATTTAGCCTTTGCTTATGACTTACACTGTTTATATTTGTCAAAGAAAGGGAGATCATCTTTTAATAGTTTGCTAAGTAAATGAAATGCTTTATAAAACTATTACATGGCTGGCCTTTTCACAAGTGAAATAAGAATTACAGATTGCTTGCTTGCTTTATTTTTATGGGATATAGATAGCATTGCTGTACAGAATCAGTACAGTCCTTAGAAACTTACAGTTTTAGGAAATATAACAGGCAGGCATGTTTTTCTTTTTAAACTCATGTAAAATAATAGCATATTCAAATTATAGAAGAGTTGTTTGGTATAATGGGGAGAGGAGGTCACCCTTGGTCTCTACTTTCCTCGTCTCATAGGCATTGTTGTGCTAGAAGAAAATACACCATGTATGGTCTTTATGCGTCAAAGCTCAGTAAATTTTATTAGGTCAAGTAAAGGAGTTGGGCTGTAAGGTGATTTTTGAATCAGCAGGTCATATAGTAGATGAGATGTAGGAGGTTTACTCCAGGCATTCACAAATAAGGTAAGAGTTGTAAATACAGTCATGTACTGCATACCAAAGTTTTGGTCAATAAGGGCAACATATATGATGGTGGTCCCATAAGATTATAATACTATATTTTTACTGTATCTTTTCTGTGTTTAGATATGTTTAGATACCCAAATAGTTATTGTGTTACAGTCACCTACAGTATTCAGTACAGTAAAATACTATACAAATTTGTAACCTATGAACAATAGGCTATACCATATAGTCTAGGCGTGTGGTAGATTATACCATGTAGGTTTGTGTAAGTACACTCTGTCATGTTCACACAAGGATGAAATTGCCTAACAATGCATTTCTCAGAATGTATCCCTGTTTTAAGCAATGCATAACTGTAAAGCAGTTTTTGTTAAAGGTATGGCTTCTTTAAAATAAAAGAGTAGAAAACAACTCATGTAAAAAAGCCTTTGAAAAAAATTATTTTCAAATGGCTCCATCTTTGAGAAGGATGCCTGTGCTTTTAAAAGTGAGAATTATATTTGCTCTATAAGGTATCCTTATTGTGTCAGGGTTCCTGTGTATCATAAACTCTTAAAATTTTTTATTATGCTGATTAAACAATAAAATATTCAATTCACAACCAGTAGAAAAAGAAAGGTTGGTCCTCAAGATATGCTATGGGATGTAGAGGGATTGAAAATATTTTCAGAAAGAGGCTGTTCAGGATAAGGGAGTATGTTGCTTTGGATGTAAGACTTTCTCTTAGGAGAAAGGTGATTTCTTTTTGCACAATACAAGGGGGAGATTTCTCCCAGGGAAGGTATATTTCTGCAACACTGTTTGTTTTTAATAAAGACTTTCATGAGCAGGTACTTTTTTTTGTGTTAACCAACTTCCTTAGAAGTGTGAGAGCAGGCAATATATGAGAAGGAACTTAGAGAAAGGTCACCACTTCCCTTAGTTTTCCCTTCTCCGTTTTCACTTTCATCTTCGTTTAGCCACATCGTTAACTTGTTTGTCAAACTTTTGTTGTGTGCCTTTGTTAGGTGTGTTGTGATTTTTTACATGTATTTATTTATGCTCATTTGTTTGGAAGAGAGAGATTCAAGATGCTTGACTTTTTAAAATGAACAGTAAACTTTCTTTTTTGTTGTATGTGTTCACAAAAGTTGGAGAAAGGTTATTTTTCAATACTTTTGTTTCAGTCAAACTCTCATTTATTTTTATCATTTTATGTATTTTAACTTATATTTGTCCTGATTGAATTCTACTTCTGCATGTGTTTAGTTTTTTTGTTTGTTTGTTTGTTTTGAGACAAGTCTTGCTCTGTTGCTCCAGGTAGAGCTCACTGCAACCTCAAACTCCTGGGCCCAAGTGATCCTCCTGCCTCAGGCTCCTGAGTAGCTTGGACTACAGGTGTGTGCCATGATGCCTGGCTAATTTTTCTATTTTTAGTAGAGATAGGGTCTCGCTCTTGCTCAGGCTGGTCTCGAACTCCTGGGCTAAAGCAGTCCTCCCACCTTGGCCTTCCAGAGTGCTAGGTGTTTAATATTTTTTTTATCATTTAGATCAAAGTGGAGTTTAATGAAGATAGAATTTTGTGAAAGCCCTTAAGCTACCTAGGCAACATCCTTGATTTCTTGAATCAGGGTCAGAAGTATAATTACTAAGTTATGTTGTTTTCCTTAGATATTTAGATGGTCACATTCATTGAGATAGTAGATCATAGCCTTAATTTCATCCATTTAGAATATCTAGTACACCGTGGAACTTCAGTGCTAAAGTGGCTTACTTTAATGCCATTGAAACCATCTGGTTAGTCAGTGGGGTGTAGTTGCCAGCACAGAAGCTGTGGAGTAGTCAACTATGGGTTTGCATCTTTTCCACTTACTAACTGACACTGGCAAGGTTATTTCTAGCATCAGTTCATCATAGGTAAAGTAGGGATGGTATTATCTGCCTAGTGAGGTGGTTGTCAATTTATGTAAAACACCATGCATTCTGTCTGGCATAGTATATAGTTATTCAATAAATGGTAGCTACTGTTACTTACCTTTTCTTTGCATACGTTTTCTGTTTAAATCGATATGTTAGTGCCAATAACCAAGATAATTTACATAATTGTTCTAAATAAAGATTAGTGAGACTTTAAAAGCTTATGTTAAAATTAAAATATATTGTGGTCTTTATTTTTCTCCTTTATTCTAACTTTCTATTTTAATAAATACAAAAAGTCAGGAAGGGCTTCCTTAATTTGTCCCAAGTAAATATATTATGCTTCTCATTTGAGATTTTGTCACCTTCTAGAATTTTTCATTAGCATAGTATGCAGCACAGCACTGTTTTACTAAAGATTGCTGTTAAATTAATGGGACAGTGTTGAAATTAGATAAGCTTCTCTTGCTACTATTCTTACTCTTCCCTTCCATCATTATTTTTAATATTTTAATCTGTGGCTCTCTGAAACTCCCTACAGCATGACTGAAAGACGATTTTTCTACCAGAAAGTAGCCTAAAAATGTTGTTATATCACCATTTGTAAGTTCAAAATTCTTTTTTTTTTTTTTGAGATAAGAGTCTCATGTTGTCACCCCATGTAGAGTGCAGTGGTGTCATTGTAGCTCACAGCAGCCTCAAACTCCTGGGCTCAAGTGATTCTCCTGCCTCAGCCTCCCTAGTAGCTGGGATCATAGGTGCGTACCACAAAGTCTGGCTAATTTTTCTGTATTTAGTAGAGATGGTGTCTTGCTCTTGCTCAGGCTGGTCTCAAACTCCTGATTTCAAGCAATTCTCCCGCCTTGGCCTCCCAGAGTGCTAGGATGACAGGCGTGAGCCATGGTGCCTGGCTTACAATTCTTGTTATTGAAGCTACATATTCATCCTTCTTTCAGCTACACACTTGATCCCTTGTGGATTTTTTTAAAGATGCTCTCACCACCTTAGTAATATTCTGAATAACTCGATTTTAATGTGATATATATTTTATTGATAACTTTCAAAATTATCATATGTTATTAAACAATTATTAAATTTTAAAGATAAACTCTGATTTTACATTCTCAGTAAATTCCTGGGATTAGAAAATTCTCTCATGGTGTTCTATTTATAATTAATGTACCAAGTAAAACTAATTAGAAACATCTGAAGCCCTAGCAAAATCTATAATTAGACATGCCATTTTTAATTAACTGACGCTTCACATTCTTGCCTTTTCCTCTCCATTCAAATTAATCACTTGTGTTCGTCTTTTAGTGATACCTGTCTTTTTGTCCAAGACACTGACTAGAGTTCAGTGATCACTGTTTGTGGTATTGTTATGGAGACTTATAGGAACTTTGTTTTTAAACTTTATTTAAAAAACATTAAAAAATACTTAGATCATATGCTCTATAAAGTAACACCTTGAAGATTTTCTCCCACATTATCAAATTAAGTATTTATTTTATCAGAGGCTGAAGGCAAACATAGAAAATAGGCAGACTTGACCATTTTTCCTCTCCAGTACCTAAGGACTAGGATTTTTCTTGTCAATCAGATCATCGTCCGTGTAGTTTTGACAGCATGCCCATTGACCTTGGGCCATTGATAGGGCTGGTATGTCTTCATTCATTATTTCAACAAAGAATTAAAGCTCTGCTGTAAGGTAGGCAGTGTCCTGTGCTTTGGATACAAAGAGGCAGGAGTAGGAGCTCCAGTGGCGCAATAGGTTAGTGCAAGGGACTTATACAAAGAGGCAGGAGTGATATTCAAAGTGTTAATATTTACCAGTCAGTACAACACAGGCACCAACCAATCAAGATGGCCATAGTGCTGGATTAGGGTTTTCAGGATCCCTCCATCCTTTATGCTGTGTCAGGCTTTACTGCTTTAGCTGCTCTTTTATGGTGGTGGTGGGGAGATTGGGCCATCAGCAGCCACCTTAGGGTTGGTGGAATTCAGGGTGGTGACACTTTACCAGCCTACATTACAGAAGTATTTCAGTACTTCAGCACAACTCTTCAGGCTGTATTGTATGTACTAGATGAATATTAGCTCTGCCAATATCAATCATTGCCCAAGAGAGCTCATGGTTCTCTGACTCTAAGAGACAGAATTAAAACCCAGTTTGAGAAGTACTTAAATTAAGTATGTAAGAGGTGCGTAAGGGAAGGATTGCATGAGCCTTTTTTTTGGGGCAGGAGGGCGGGAACCAGGTAAGACTTATATAATGGGTAGAAATTTGCCAGACAGATTTGAGGAGGAGATTCTAAACAAGCAGTGGGGAAAATAACATTTACAAAGGCATAGGAGCATGAGAGAGCATAGTGGACTCAGAGATTAAAAACTAGGAGCAGTAGAGATGAAGTTGGATAAATATATATTAAGATCATATTTGTATTTTTGAAATTGCTCCATTTTTGGTAGAGAACTGGTATCTGATGCTTAGTTTCTTCAACTATATCTAAATTATTTTAAACATGAAGGAAAAAGGGGGAATAGGAATTTGTTATGGTTTAGGGCTATACCAAACATTGATAGAGCAAGAGTGCAATTAAAACCTCGCTCCTGATTCACTGAGAGGCTTCTAATGAGCAAACATAGATTCAAACAGATTGAGGATGGTAGTTTTTTTAACGACATAAAGCTATTGCCCATGAGGCTTTTGGCTGACATCACGAAACTAATTTTGTTTAATGGCTGTGGAGGCCTACAAATTCAAATGTGTGGAAAATGCAGTAAATTACTGGCCTGTCAGATTCCTGTTGCCTGTCATTTTTTATCTGAATAGCAGCTTTTGTATCCAGACTGTCAGGAGCAAGTATGTGGACCCTTTCAAGGTTATATTTGTACATGCTCAAACAATTCAATTCAGAGCCATTTAAATATAGCAAATTGACAACAGTGAAACAATGCATCTTCTTATACTTGTGTAATTAGGGAACACATCTATGGATATCTCTTCTCATTTCAGAGAGCTCTTGAAATATGTCAAGCTTTCATAGTAGTGTTAAATTCTGCTTTTACTGCCAGCATTGATGACTCACACCTTTGAAATATAGTGAAGTCATATGGAAAGCAGAGAAAACATTTTCTCTATGACTATTCAATTCAATGAATATTTGAAAAAACCCACTATGTGCTAGGACTTGTATGGAATACAAACGTGAACAAGTGGCATTTTTCCGGATATCAAATAATGTGATTTTTTCCCTCAAGCCATATTCGGTAAAAATAATTGTCTTGTGGTGGTGGTGGTGGTGGTGTGTGTGTGTGTGCGTGTGTGTGTGTGTAGTGTTACAACAAAGACTACAATAAAGGTTTGAATTACTTGTGAACAGATTATTTGTTTCAAAGATGGTTTTGAAATAATTTTTTTGATGGATTCACTTTTATAACACTTTCAATTATTGTCACTTCTTTCTACTTCCTAATGCTCTGAATAATTAGAAAGAAGGAATATTTTCAGTGAAATGTATATCACATTCCAATATTAATTCAAAAAGTATTTAGGTAGTATCTACACTCTAGGTTTGGAGTGAACAGAATATCAAAGGTTGCTATCTGTAGAATATAATTACTCTGTAAAAAGGAAACAAATAATGAACAAGTGAAAACTTTCAGCCCTTTTGGTATGCTTAATGTTATGAAAGTAACAGAATAAAGCCTCAGATGCACAGACTGTATGTATTTGATTTTGCAGGTGTTTTATTTTTATGTTCACAAAGGCTATCTGAAAACTTACACAGTAGACTTGTTTACTTAAAATATTATCTTATTAGCATATTAAATTTGTGGGTTTTTGTAATTTCTTATTCAATGTCATGAGTGGGCAATGGACTTTAGAAATTCAGAGCATTCTCTATGTCATCATTTTCATTAGAGCCAAATCTAGGGAAATAAAAAGATGGTGAGAATCCCTACCATAACAAATTGTCCCTTTAGTACTTTGCTCATTGCATTTCCACTGCCTAGAATACTCCCTTTTCTTCTCTCTTTTCATTGACTACTCATAGGTTATATTTTCTAAGGGCTGAGAAGCTAACACTTACTGAGAACTTTCCATTGTCTTTCCTGCAGTCCTGATAATTTTGTTTCAGATTTTGTCCTTCATTTCTAAGTGTCTTGAAAAACTCCCTGACGTCTGAGACTATTTTACTCATCTTTACTAGCTCTGCCCGGATTTAGCACACATTGTTTTTTTTTTTTTTTCAAGACAGAGTCTCGCTTTGTTGCCCGGGCTAGAGTGAGTGCTGTGGCGTCAGCCTAGCTCACAGCAACCTCAAACTCCTGGGCTCAAGCAATCCTTCTGCCTCAGCCTCCCGAGTAGCTGGGACTACAGGCATGCGCCACCATGCCCGGCTAATTTTTTCTATATGTATATATATTTTTTAGTTGTCCAGATCATTTCTTTCTATTTTTTAGTAGAGACGGGGTCTCGCTCTTGCTCAGGCTGGTCTCGAACTCCTGACCTTGAGCGATCCACCCACCTTGGCCTCCCAGAGTGCTAGGATTACAGGCGTGAGCCACTGTGCCCGGCCAGCACACATTGTTTTAACACTTCTTAATGGTTGTTAGTATAAATAATGTGCTTTCTGTATTTTATTGTAAGTTATGAATAATTTTATGGTTTTTGAAAATAACATATAATACATCCAAACATCAAACTTGACAAAGCAACAAATGTCATACTTGAGAAAGCAACATATTATATACATAGTGATTTAATCTTAGTGTTTGTTGTTTTAAAATCATTTCAGGATTAGAATCATCTAGGTGTTCCTTCTTGGTTTTGCTTCACATGTATTTCCTGAAATAGAGTAGATATCTCAGATTTTTCTGTCATGAGATGTTAGCAAATATCTTGAATTGCTATGCTTGCTGCTGAACACAAATATTTTTGTGCTATATCCGTCCTCATTGATTAGTTTGTTAATTATATATATCTGGTATTTCTATTTGATTAATCAAATACTTCATGCTTTTCTGTTAATGCTCTGCCTTCACTGTCATGTTCATTGCTGTGTTTCATTTGTATTTTTCTACATTTCCTTAGAGTTTTAAACACCAGTCATTTTTACAGTTGTAAAAACTTTTAATCCTTTAAGTAAAAAAATGCTCGTACTCATAAAATTTTTAAGTGAATAGTTATCAGTACGTGTAATTCTTATAAACATATTCACACATAATACATTCAAAATATGTGATGTATATTCAGTATTAAACACTAGAAATTTTAAGCTTATTTTCAGAAAGATTAGGTAAACAATCATTAATGCAAATAGTTCTTACAGTCACAACCTACCTGTCATTTGCTAGTATAAAGACCATAAACAGATGTGGTTTGCAGATGATTATTGATGCTTGCACATTCACTGGCTACAGCGACCACTTAAAAGGCATATCTAGTTGAACCTTGGGGAAACACACCCAAGTGTAGAAACATTCCTTTACCACTTAGAGTGCTGTTTGTACATGGTGGCCTGCAATAAATGTTGAATAAATTATTGAATTATTATCTACTTATTCTAGGCTTCAAGCTCTGGTTCTCAATAAAATACCACCAAATAAACATAAAAATGCATACTTATTTAGAGCATTTTGAAAGTATAGAATCAATGGAAAACTTAAAATTACCTATATAATCTTAATGCAAAGTAAGTACTATTAACATTGTATGTATTTTTATTATTTTTCTATGCAAATGTATGTATTTTACATAATTCAGATTACTCAGTAGATGGGCATTTTATGGTCATTAAGCAATTTTATTTTACTTTTAAAATCAACTTTAGTAAGACATGATTTGTGTACAGTACAGTTGATAACTTTTGACTGTCTACATCCTGTTGACAACCACCATAATCAAGATATAGAATGTTTCAATCACTCTTAAAACCTTCTCTTAAGCTACTTTATAGTTAATTCTTCCATATAACCTTTGGCTCCTGCAAAAACTGATCTGCTTTCTGTCACTATAGATTAGTTTTAGCTACTCTAGAATTACATACATGGAAAAATTGATGGTATTGATAGCAGATAGTACAGAGAGTTCCCATGTATGCCCTTTACACAATTTCCCCTATTAGTCATCAAGCATTTTTGATAATTTTAATGATTGCTTAATATTTTAACTTATTTAATGAATGATTTGTACATTTAGTTTGTTTCTAGTTCTTTACAGTTATAAATGAGCTATGATATAAATCTGTTTGAACTTTTGGTGATTTAGGACAGATTGCTTGAAGGTACTGGGTTAAAGTATTTGAACTTTTTACAGCTCTTGTTGCACATTACAATATTGCTTTCTGGAAAGATTTTTACCAATTTATACTCCCATAAGCAGTGTGCAAAGATGCATGTTATCTTGAATTATTGTAATATTATA
The DNA here is from genome assembly GCA_004363605.1 of Indri indri. Classification (NCBI taxonomy): domain Eukaryota; kingdom Metazoa; phylum Chordata; class Mammalia; order Primates; family Indriidae; genus Indri; species Indri indri. The sequence goes on from RJWJ010000214.1 coordinate 308,798, forward strand.
ATATGTATTATTATATTACATTATCACTGATAGCTGACAGTATAACTTAGATTATGCTATAATAACAAACCCCAAAATCTCAGTGGCTTAATACAGCAGAGCTTATTTCTTGCTCGTGCTACATGTCTAATACATATCAGCAGGACTTTTTTCCTCTTTAAACTCATTTAGTGAACCAGCCTGACCAGAAGTTCCATCTGGTCACTTGCTTCCATAATGACTGCAACAGTACGTAGGTCTTTCAGCTGTGTATTTGTTCCTGAAGCTTATGCCTAGAGATGTTTCACATCACATCTATGTACATTTCAGTGGCTAAAACAAGTTATGTAGCCACACTTGGGTTGAAAGGGGGCAGTGATTTGCAAACCTACTATGAATCTGCTAAGGAGAAGAGCTGGAACAGCACTAATGACTATTATTTTATTTTTAAAACAATTCTAATTTCATAGGTTAAAGATGATATATCGTTTTAATTTGATTTTCTTTGCCAATGTAGAGAAACATTTTTCATATTTATTAAACATTTGTTTTATTTAATTTTCTCTTTTACTGAGGCTTTATAAACATGTGATATTGGTTTACTTTTATGTTTCCAGATTTTTAAATTCCGTATTTTCTGAAATGGTTAGGCAGTCATGATGGTGATATTATAAGGAGTATAAACTTTCAAAAAGTACCTTTCTTTTGAAGAATTGAGCTGGTAAAGGAAATTGATATTTTTCTTCCTATTAATGTGGTATATGTTTTGATAAATTTTTGATTTCAAGAGTTGTCATCAATATTAAATAATCAAAGATAATAGCCCAACAAAGTTCTTAATTCTTAACATTCTACAGATTTCTAAAGAACAACTTGAACACAAAAATTAGGGGTGTGAATGATCAAGTTAGGGTTTTCCTATTGAAAGAATTAAATTTCCTACTTAGATTTAGTCATATCGACTGTATCTTTTTCTTTTTCTTTTTTCAATTCAGGTGTCTACCTAAACTGGAACTTATGCCATAGATGTTTCTTTGTGGTTTACCTAAAAGCTTAAGGTGAGATATTTTTATGAATGCATTTGCCTTTTAAAATATATTTTACAGTGAGAATTGTTTCTGAAAAATTTAAGGCAATACCAAATGTCTTTTCTTCTGAGTGTTTTAATAGGAAGCAAATATTCATTATAAAGCTGCACATGCATAGTATGCTTGCTTTTAATTTGTAGGACTTTCGAAAGAAATGAAGCTGGTTCTAGCAATAAAATACTATTGAGTGAATTTTTCCATTGTCTTTTACACTCTAAGATGAAATTCACACTACTGTTCTCTGACACACACTTGAGAATGATGTTGGCATTATAATCTCATATTCTTGAAGACAAATTCTTGATTAGTTAAGTAATAGAGTAATACAACCGCTAACTGTTTTAATAGGACAATTATTAAGAGCTTTCTACCACTCTACTTTCTTGAACTTAATTACTTTCTGTAGTTCCTTCTGTTTGGGGGGCTTATGTAATAAGGATATATCTAGTATGTTAATAGTTGGTTTCTGTAGAAAGCTTTTCTTTTATAGGAAGCTCTTATAGATAGCATTCCACTCAGAAAGTAGGATGATACCCGTTCCCTTTTTTTGCCTTTCTTGGCTCAAGTCCTCTTCATTTTTTTATTTTTTAAATGGACCACTGTAAGTCTCTCGTCTGGTCTTTCCACCTTGAATTCAGCTGCTCTCTAAGCCGTTTTGTCATTGTCAACAGGGTATTTTTTTCTAAAAGATAAGTGTCAGCATGTCAGTCTGCTACTCAGAATCCTTCATATCTCTACATTGCTTAAGGATATTGTATAAACTCCTTCACACAGCAGCAGTATCAGTAGTAGTAGTACTCCTTCACGCAGCAGCAGTATCAGTAGTAGTAGTACTCCTTCACGCAGCAGCAGTGTCAGTAGTAGTAGTACTCCTTCATGCAGCAGCAGTGTCAGTAGTAGTAGTACTCCTTCACGCAGCAGCAGTGTCAGTAATAGTAGTACTCCTTTACACAGCAGTAGTGTCAGTTCTTTACCTGTTTTCCATCTCATTAGTGCTCTAGGTGTGATATGAACTAACATTGTGTATTAGTGTCATATCTTTACTGAGAAATACTTTACATGCCATAAAATTCACCCATTTAAAATATACAATTCAGTGGTTTTTATTATATTTACAGAGATGTGCAACCAACACCACCATCTAATTTTGGAATATTTTCATCATTCTTTAAAGTACTCATTAGCAGTCACTACTCATTCCCCCTCCCCTCAGTCTCCGTCAACTCCTAATTTACTTTCCGTCTCTGTAGATATGCCTATTCTGGACATTTCATTTAAATGGAATCATATAACGTGTGGTCTTCTGTGACTTAATTTCTTTCACTTGGCATAAAGTTTTTAAGGTTTGTCCATGTTGTAGCATGTATCAGTACTTTATTCCCTTTTATGGCTGAATCATATTTTATTCTCTGTATCAGGAACCGAGCTGGAGAGAGAGCTGAGCTTCCAGGTGTCTGAGTGGCCGATTAAAAACAGTAAGCCAAAGTAAAAATAACAGTGAAGCCCTTTAATCACTCACTGAATTAAGATTAGTAAGAGGCTAAATCTGAGACAGTGCAGGCTCCCCCATCTGATGGATCAGCACAGAAATGTGGATTATCTTAGTGCTGAGGGAGCCCCCAACAAAAGGTTCCTGCAGATTTATGGATGCCGGGTGGGCTGGAGGGCAAGGTACAAGTGCCAGGAGTGGGAAAGTACTGAGTCAGAGTGGAGGAAAGTGTCTTCAGGGTTTCCCCCTGTTCAGGGGGCCTCCTTCCACAGAGGCACTGGAGAAAAGACCTCAGCTGAAGGCCACGGAGACTTCTGAATGAAGGCATCTGATAGAAAGGTAAATCTGCTTAGGAGCGTGGGCAGCCAGGGGAGGCCTGAGGCTTGACGGCACCTCCCCTTAGAGATTACCGTGCATTGGCTGTGGACCAAGTCTGGTGTGAGGAGGGCAGCTTTCCTCTGTGAGGCCTGCCAGGGAAAGCCTTTGTAATTGTTTATGGTCGGGCTGAAAAAAGTCACACATAGGTTATTTTGGCCAGCAGCTGGACTTCTCAATATCTATATGTCATATTTTATTTATCCATTCATCAGTTGTGTACATTTAAGTTGTTTCCACTTTTTGGCTATTATGAATAGTCTGCTATGAACATTTACTTGTGTATAAGTTTTTGCGTGGATGTATGTTTTCATTTCTCTTGGGTGTATACCTAAGAGTGGAATTGCTGGGTCATTTAGTAACTCCACATTGAAAATTTTGTGGAACTGCCAAACTATTTTCCAAACAGATTGCACCATTTTACCTTTCTCCCAGCAATGTATTATGGTTTAAATTTCTCCATATCCTCGCCAATACTTGTTATCGTCTGGGTTTGTTTTGTTCTGTTTTTTATAGCTACCTCAGTGGATGTGAAGTGGTGTTCATGATTTCGATTTGTATTTTCCTAGTGACTAATTATGTTGAACATTTTTTCATGTGGTTATTGGCCACTTGAACATTTCCTTTGGAGAAATATTTATTCAAATCTTTTGCCCATTTCAAAATCAGGTTATTTTCCCATATATATTTTATATATATTTATTTTTGTTACATATAATAAATATATAAATATAAATATATTTACATTAAATATAAATACAGCTATCCTTTGGTATATGCAGGGATTGGTTTCAGAACCTCCTTCTTATACCAAAATTTGTGCATACTCAAGTCCCCCAGTCCTGCCAAACACACACATGTATGAAAAGTCAGCCCTCTGCATAGGTGGATATTGTATCCCGTGAATACTGTATTTTTGATTTGCTTTTGATTGAAAAAATTGTGCATGTAAGTGGACCCATATTGTTCAAGGGTCAACTGTATATAAATGCATATATATTCTGGATACAAGTCTTTTATGAGATATATGATTTGCAGATGTTTTCTCTTTTCTGAAAAGAAAGTCTTTTCACTTTCTTGTTATTGTCCTTTGAAGCACAAGAGTTTTTGATTTTATCTGTCTGGTTGCTTTTGTTTTGGTGTTGAATCTAAGAAACAATTGCCTAATTCGAAGTCATGAAGAATTACTCATATTTTCTGCTAAGAGATTTATTGTTTTAGCTCTTAAATTTAGGTCTATGACCTATTCGGAGTTAATTTTTGTAAATGGTGTTATGTAGGGGTTCAACTTCATTCATTTGTGTGTGGATATGCAGTTGTTCCAGACCATTGAATTATCTTGGCACCCTCGAAGAATACCCATTGATCATAAACGTAAGAGTTTATTTCTGGACATTTGGTTCTATTCCATTGATTTATATGTTTATCCTTGTGCTAGTACCACATTGTCTTGATTACTGTAGTTTTATAACATGTTTTGAAATTAGGAAGTGTGAGTTCTCCCAATTTTATTAAGAATTGTTTTGGCTTTTCTGGGTCCCTCGCATTTCCATATAAATTTTTGGATCGGCTTGCCAATTTCTACAAAAGATCTAGCTGGATTTTGTGTTGAATCTGAATCATAAATCTTTAAGTCATTTTGGGGACCCTTACAATAGTAAATCCTTCAATCCGTGAACACTGGATGTCTTTCCATTGATTTAGGTCTTTTTAAATTTCTTTCAATGATGTTTTGTCATTTTCAGCATATGTTTTATAGTTCTTTTGCTAAGTTTACTCCTAAGTACTTTATTCTTTTTCATAGTATTATCAATGAAATTGTTTTTCTAATTTCATTTTTGGATTGTTCATTGCTGGTGTATAGAAATAAAATTGATTTGTGTGTCATGCAATCTTGCTAAACTCATTAGTTCTAATTGTTAATCGATTACTTAGGATTTTTTTTATGTGTAAAATCATGTCATCTGCGAATAGTCACAGTTTTACTTCTTTCTTTCCAATCCAGATGCCTTTTATGTCTTTTTCTTACCGAATTGCCCCGGCTAAAATCTTTAGCACAGTGTTGAATAGAAGTGGTGAGTGCAGACATCCTTATCTTGTTTCTGATCTTAGGGGGAAAGGGAAAGCATTCAGTCTTTCAGCATTAACTATGATATTAGCTGTGGGTTTTTCATAACTGCCCTTTATCAGATTGAGGAAGTTCTCTTTTATTCCTAGTTTGTAGAGTGTTTTTGTCATGAAAGTGTATGAGATAACATTTATTGAGATCTTTTTTCATATGCCAGGCCCTATGCCAAGTGTTTTGTTTTTGGCATTTCATTTAATCTTCGCAATAGCCCTATGAGGTAAAAATTGTTATTTTATCTTCAGATAGAATAGGTAGAATCAAATTGTTTGATTTCAGAAGTTGTGTACTCAACCATTATCCATTAAAATCCCTGTACAAACCATGCTGTTTTATATTTGTGCCTTTGTACATGCTAGTTTCCTCCTCCTACGTTGCTCCCTCCTTCCCTATGTAGAGTTGGTCACAAAGCTACCACAACACTTCGTATTTTTCACTGTGTTGTGATTATTTGTATATATTTATTTCATTTTATAATCTGTGCTTCTTGAAGTCAGGGACTTTGTCATATTCATTTTTGAATCCCCGGTGCTTAGTGGAGAGCCAGAGGAGAGAAGTATCACAGAAACAAAGGGATTAGAGCATTTCAAGAAGGATGGCAGTGGTCAGTAGTGTAGAAATCAAGTAAAATAAGGTTTACAAAATGACTTCTGTCTTGGCCTTTTAGTAACCTTAGCAAGAGTGAGAGTTTTTTTTTTTTTTTTTTTTTTTAGTAGCAATGGAGATAGCAGCCAGATTCTGGTAGTGATTAGATGATTAAGAGATTAGTGATTAAGTGATAAGAATCTTGTTTTCAGGTGTTTGCTGTTTTCAACAGTGCTGCAAGAAACATTCCTATATATGATTCTTGCCACTCTCTCATACATGTGCAAGAGATTCTCTTGGGTATATACCTATGAATGTAATTGGTGGGTCATAGGGTAATGAATGTTAAACTTAAAGAGATAATACAAAGCTTATTTCCAAAAGGATTTTACAACTTTACCGTCTACTGTCAATGTATAGGAGATCCTGTTGTTTTACAGTCTCTCCTAAATTATCTAAAGTATCTACTGTGATCTTTTAAGAAAAACTTCTAAAAGTTGAGGAATAATTTCCAATTTTAGAATAAAATGCACAGATCTTAAATGTATAGTTCAATGAAACTTGACAAACGTATATACTCGTGTAATACACTCCCCTATAAAAATTTAGAACATTTTATTTTCCCTTAAGTTCCTTCAGATTTCTTTCTTGATATTCTTATCACTCACCAGAGGGAAACACTATTCTGATTTCTATCACTTTTAAAATTGGGTTATTTGTTTATATACTAAAAAGAGTCCTTTATACATTCTGGATACAAGTCATGTGTTAGATATATGTATTGTGAATATTTTCTCCTAGTTTGTAATTTTTGCCTATTCATTTTCTTCATGGTATCTTTTGATGAACAGCAATTTTAAATTTTGATGAATTAGTTTTTTTCTTTAATGTTTTTTTCTTGAGTCCTATTTAAGAAATCTTTAGTACTTGGTTGCAAAGATAAGCTTATGACTTTTTCTAGAAGTTTTATTGTTTTAACTTTTGAAATATGGGTGTATGACCCATCTGACATTAATTCTTGTGTATGATGTGAAGTTAGAGCCAGGGCTCATACTTTTCCTATGCATATCTAGTTGCTATAGCACCATTTGTTTAACTTCCTTTCCCTTGTCAAATTGCTTTGATAATTATCAAAAGTCATTGACTATATATATTGGTGTGAGTCTGAATTCTGTCTTCTGTTTGATTATTTTTTTCTTTTTGACAGTACCACACTATCCTGATTATGGTAGCTTTTTAATAAATTTTTAAGTCAGGTGGTGTAAGTTCTCTAATTTTATTATTTTTAAGGATTTGTTTTGGATATTCTTTTGTGTTTTCATATACATTTTAGAATCAACTTTTCCATATAAATTTTAGGATCAGCTTTTCATTTTCTACAACAAGCATCTTACAATTTTGCTTGGTACTGTGTTGGCTCTACAGATCGATTTGTAGAGAGTAGACATCTTAAAAATCTATGAACAAGGTATCTCTCTTAATTTTTTAGATTGTCTTTAATTTCTCAGAGCTGTATATTTTTAGTTTGCAGTGTACAGATCTTATACTACTTTTTTGATGCTATTATAATGGCATTTTAAAAGTGTTTCATTTCTAGTTGTTCTTTACTAGTATGTGAAAATAGAATAGAATATTGTATATTGGCCCTTATTAGTTCTAGAGTGCTAGAGTTCTAGTAGTTTTGTTCCCCCTGTGTACCTATGATGTGCGTGTAAGTTAAGACAGTTTTACTTCTATTAATCTGTATGGCTAATTTCTGTTCCTTATTTTACTGACTAGAACCTCCAGTACAATATTGAATAGCAGTGGTGAAAACAGACACCCTTGGCTTGTTCCTGATTTTAGGGGGAAAGTTTTTAGTCTTTCACCATGAAGAATGATGTTATCTTATTAATAGTCCAGCTACTTGGGAGGCTGAAACAGAGGATCACTTGAGCTGAGGAGTTTTAGACCTGCCTGGGCAACACAGCAGCATAGCAAGACTCTGTCTCACAGAAAAAAAAAAAAAAAAAAAGGAACAATATTATCCTCAGATTAAAGAAGCCCCATCTATTGCTTGTTTGCTGAGCATTTTTTCATCAAAAATGGGTAATGTTGAATTCTAATTGTGATATTAAAGGAGAATTTTTCAGAGAGAGCATAATTATGACTCATAACTGTCTTTACAGATATAAAATGAACATTTTCATCTACCTTATTTAACTCATTAATTAATGAGGAGCCTGGTAAGACGTTAAAACCATTTCATAGGAAAATTCACATAGTTATTTATGTGCAGTAAAGGAATGCTGAAATAAATTTTTCAGATCTGTAGATGTAAAACTGGTCTATTATTTGCATTATACTGGACAAAACTAGTTTACTTTTCTGTAGGCAAGAATAATTCACATTATTATCAGTTTTCTACAGCTTAAAGAATTTAAAACTTGAAAGATGGAGTTAATGGATGCAGTCACTAGACTTTTTTTTTTGGGTCCACTTCAAAGTCTTTCACTCTTTTTCCTGAGAAGTGTGGTCTTGCTCTGAATTTCCCTGATCCGCACTAATGTTGAACAGTTTTCCATACATTTATTGGTTATATGTATGTGTCCCGTGATATGCCTTTTCATTGTTTTTTGCCCATTTTTCTGGCCATGTATTTTTTTTCCTTAGTGTGTATGTTTTATGTGTTTTCAATAAAAATTCATTATAAGTTTGTATGTATTTTGAATACCTTTTCCCGTTCATGACTTGTATTTTCACTTTCCTTAAGTTTCTTTTTAATGAAC
>RJWJ010000214.1:317306-330453 GCA_004363605.1 Indri indri
TTTTTTTTTTTTTTTTTTTGAGACAGAGTCTCACTCTCTTGCCTGGGGCGAGTGCCGTGGTGTCAGCCTAGCTCACAGCAACCTCAAACTCCTGGGCTCGAGCAATCCTACTGTCTCAGCCTCCTGAGTAGCTGGGACTACAGGCATGCGCCACCATGCCCGGTTGATTTTTTCTATATATATATATTTTTAGCTGTCCAATTAATTTTCTTTCTATTTTTGGTAGAGATGGGGTCTCGCTCTTGCTCAGGCTGGTCTCGAACTCCTGAGCTCAGAACGATCCGCCCACCTCGGCCTCCCAGAGTGCTAGGATTACAGGCGTGAGCCACCGCGCCCGGCCCCAGCTAAGTTTTCTATCTTTTGTAGAGATGGGGTCTCACTCTTGCTCATGCTGGTCTTGAACTCTTGAGCTCAAGCAATTCTCCTGCCTAGGCCTCCCTGAGTGCTAGGATTATAGGGATGAGCCACAGTGCCCGGCCTCCATTAAGTTTTTTAAAGTTGTTTTGACATTAAAGTTCTTAATCCATCTGGTGTTGGCTTTTCAAATGGCATGATGTTAGGATCAAATTTCACTTTTTAAAAATAACATGGATGTTATGGACTGAATGTTGGTGTCCCCCTAATTCTGTATGTTGGAGCCCTAACCCCCAATGTGATGGTATTTGGAGATGGGGCTTTGGAAGTTAATTGAGGTTTGATGAGGTCGTGAAGGTAGGGCCCTAGTCTGGTGAGATTAGTGTTCTTATCAGAAGAGACACCAGAAAGCTTGTCTTCCTCTCTTTCTGCCGTGTGAGCATACAGTGAGAAGGGATGTCTGCAAACCAAAAAGAGAGCCCTTATAAGATCTTAGACTTCTATCCTTCAGAACTGTGGGAAAATACATTTCTTTTCTTTAAGGTACCCAGTCTATGGTATTTTGTTACGGTAATCTGAGCAGACGAATGTATTAATATCTTGTTTTACATTTACTCTTTAGTACTTGATATTTTGTTCTGCCGGATACTGCTTATGTGGGGAGTATCAGGTTTTTGTCAGTCCCATCGATATCACAGACAAAAGCTGGAGAGCCCTGGGCATCAGAGAGCCTGAGTCAGTCACTCCTCACTGGACACAATGACAGTGTAACCTCAGGCCACTTTTTTTTTTTTTTAACCTGTTTCTCTTAAGAAAGTAGCTGCCCTAGGAGGAGGCACTCCTCAGATTATAGTTGCTCAGTCCTGGGGTTTGTGCTGAAGAAGGGGATGTGAAGCAGCAGCCAGGGAAGGTTTTTCTCCTAATTATTGTCCCGAGGATGGAGACCAATGTCTGAGAAATGCATGTTTGGGGCCAGGTGTGTGCATGTGGTGCTGGGATACAAGAGAAGCAAAACAGAATTTCAGTAGTTCTTTTTCTGGTTTGTTATCCCACAGTTTTGCTGGGCTGCCTCTTAACACAAAGCCACAGTTCCACCCATAGCAGTTCAAATGGGTCCTAGCCATCCCAGGGGTTTTTCATAGCTCTCTCCATTTTTCCTGTGTCACTTCTCCAGGGCCGTTATTCTGGGAGGGGATCAGCAAGTTTTCTAATTCAGCGTCTTTGCAGAATTAGAACCGGTATAAACTTCTCAGCCTTCTTAGACTTCCTTACATAATTATAGGTACCTTTACTCTGTCCCCCCAAAATGGGTATGTTCAAGACTCCTGGGTCATCAGGAAGACTAATTCCATGCCAGGTCTGAAGCCTACCATAGAGGCGGTATAAAAGTGTGGGCCGGCTGTAGCACAGGGCCCTACAGAATCTTTCAGATTGTTCAGTGGCCCTTCACTCAAGGATTGGCTTTTGGATAGGTAGAACCCAAAGCTCCTTTAGTTAGTGTGATTTGCTCAGTTATAAAAGGTTCTCTGACTTAAAGTGGCTCCTCTTCTGCTTAGTATTATTTAAATTCTAACTTGGAACAATCATTCTTGCTCAAAATGGCCCATGGATTTTTAAGAGCTGTTTATTGCATCTTTCATGTAAATTTATATTCTACTTATAATAAGTGTATTAGTATTAAAGTGTTTTAAATTTCTTACATCAAGGAAACTTGCCGCTACAGGAGAATATACTGTATTTATTCTGTTGTTTCGCTTGCTGCCTGTCATCTCTCTGCCCCCTCCAGAGAATCAGTCTGCCACACCATGCTATCTTCCATTGTAAATCACTGTGTTGCATACTTATTTTTTTTTCTTTCTAGGATATGTACTTCCAGAGGAAAGGCAGGTCCTGTGTCTTATTTATTCTTGTATGCCTAGCCCTGGTACAGGGCCTGCCAAATTTGCCACAGAGTAGGTACTCTATAATTGTTGAATTAAATTAATGCACAAAAAAGTACTTAGTATTCATAACAACAGACAGTGCATTCTAGGCAGAGAGAAAAGTATGTACTCATAACCACTGTGGGTATAAGTCCTATGTTTTTTGGCATGGTTGGAATAAATGGTATGTGGGACAGTTAGTAGGGAAGGACTAGATCACAAAGTACCTACTTGTAAGGTACGTCAAAGGGTTTTGATAGGCAGCTGTTGGAGGATTTTAGGTAATGGGGATTAACATGGCTAATACTTTAAGAAGATGGTTTTGAGAGTGGCATGAAAGATATTTTGGAGTAGAGAGACCACTTAGAAGGCTATGTAGTCCAGATAGTAGATAACTTGAAAAGCGGTGGACTCCAGAGAAGTTTAGCAGGTAGAATCTATAGAAGTTGATGACTGATTAGATATTGGTATTGGGGGGAAGGGGAGGGAGAAATCAGGGATACTCTCAATTTGGGCAATTAAATGGGTAGTGGTGTAATTTATTTCCGGTGCATGTTCAGGTGTAGAAGGAACTTGTGGGGTGGGAGAGAAGATTTTGAAATAGTTAATGAGGTTTCTCTGAGATAGTCTAGTGGAAATGTACAGATCTGTCTGCAATTCTTGGAGAAGTGGGAGCCTGAGAGAGATTTTGAGGTTAATAGACTTGAGGGAGTGGTTGAAGAAGGAATCACTGAGGATTGAGGATAAAATCCATGAGGACATCTAGATTTAGACGACAAGTGCAGAAAAAGGCACTGAGAAGATGAAGAAGGAGAAACCAGGAGAAAAACTTAACAAAGGATTTTGCAGTAACACCCTTGGCTTCCTCTCTACCTTGAGACCAGGTTTTCCTTTTCTATACCCTGTATTTGATCTTGGTCCTCAGACCTTTTCTTACTTTGAACATTCTCTGCTGGGAGAAATTGTGGATGAGAAATAGTTTTATTTTTGAACCCAGCAATTTCTGGCTTCTTTTTATTTCCTCTAAATTCTGCTTGAAAACAAGTACTTTCTTCTTTCACTCATCTTTTCCTGCACCTTATACAGAACATGTGAAAGAAACCAGTTGACACTTTGAACATTTTGCTTGGCAATTACCTTAGGAAGAAATAATAGTTCATTACCAACATTTTCTGTTTTTTATCTTTTTTGTCACAGGCAACAGTTTTGCTAAATTTTCTGGCATTTCATAACTGGAATCTTCTTTCTTCCAGCTTCTGATAACATTTTACTTACTGTCCTTTAATGCCTTTTCAATGGCCTCTGCAAGGCTCATCAGGCTTTTGCTAGTGAGCCTCCTCCAGGCCCTTCCAGCTTGTGCCTATCACCCAGTCTTGAAACCAACGTCACATGCTTTAAAGGTTTTTGTTATTTCAGCACTCCAGTTTCAGGTACCAAATTCTGTCTACCAACTATTGGTACGTAGCAACCACCCCAAACCTAGTCCTAGAAACTGCATGGCTTTTCTTGACCTTACTTTGGAAATCAATGTCACTTCCATCACATTCTGTTGGTTACAAGCAAGTTAAATGCCAGCCTGGATTTCAGAAGTTAACTTTTTCTAATGTCTTGTTTAGCATACATGATTGATAATTGGAATGCCTTTGCCACAAAATAGCTGAGGAGCTTCTTTTTCATGGTTATTTGGGGTTGATATTGAAAAGCAGTTATGCGTTTGCTGCTTCCATGCTTACAGCTGGGTGGAAATTGGCCTCAGAGGGTTCATGGTTTTCTTTGTCATTAGCCAGCAGATGCTTGCTATGGTGTTTTGCTCACTGAGTCTTTATTTAATATGAGGGTAATGCATCTCTGTATGCTAATGAGAAGAGCAGTACAATACGATAGCTCATTTGTGTATAACAAATATCTGCCTTTAGTCCACATGTTGATCCTTCACTCTCTCTCTCTCTATATATATATGTAGTGCTACTCGGGAGGCTGAGGCAGGAGGATCGCTTGAACCCAGGAGTTTGAGGTTGCAGTGCTAGCACTCTACCCTTGGCAACAGAGTGAGACTCTGTCTCAAAAAAAAAAAAAAACAATTACTTCAAATATTCTTAAAACATTAACATTTTTAAAATTTCAGGTCAGAACTATATATCAAAAACAACTTTTAAGTTTCTAGGCACAAATATTCAATTATGCATGAGTATGGTATGAAATTGCTAATTCTTAATTTAAAATTATGTACATATCTAAAATAAATATAAATGTATTTAAATTATGTATCTTTAACATTGGCAAAATGTCCAAGCTCTCTCCATAGCCCCCATCTCCCCTTTGGCCTAGTAGTGCACACCTGTACTTGGATCTATCCTGGAAGTGGGCGGAGGGCCATTTGAGCTGGGAGTTCCGGGGTTTCAGATGGGTACAAGTGGTTTCTGGAGGTGAGACTCAGGAAGGCACTTTTGTTTGGCCCTCTGCACTGCTCACTTGTTAGGGGAGAGGTGTGGCTATAGGAGGGCCCAATCTTACTGCCTTGATCTAAGGGTAGTGGTGATTTTAATAATCTTTCAATAGGTCTGCCAGACTCGATTGCCTCCAGACTTTATTCTTTCCAGTCTATCCTTTTGTAGTTTGGCCAGAAAGAGTTCTCTAAAATTCAAACTGTTATCACACACCCCTGCTCAAAACCTTTCAGTGCTTCACATTTTCATCAAGGTAAAGTCCAAACTTCCTAATGTGGCCTGTTGAAGACCCTTTGTTTCCTGTTCTGATAACACTCACTTTTTCATCCTTACCTATTATCGAGTTCTGTTGTCATGCCAAGCAAGTATTTTTTACCTTCACAAATTTGCGCAGGCTGTGGGTCTGTCATATCCCGTCTTCATGAACAACCTTTTTCTGCCAAACTCCTACTGACCCTTTAAGACTCAGTTAAAATATAGGTATCTGACAAGCCTTTCTTCACTGCCCCAGGAAGAATTAAGTCCTTCCCTTGTGTATTTCCATTGTGATTTTTACACATCTCTGTTATGGTACTTGAATCATCATGTAATGTTTGCATATCTGTAGGCCGTGCCCTCTGCACCCAAAGGCAAGGACTAATGTGATTCAGCATGGTATTTCAAACACCAGTACTGCCTGGCACACAGTAAGTGCTTAATACATGTGTATTGAATGATGAGTGTAATTAATGGAATGCTTTATGTGTGAATTGTTCTAAATAGAGGACCATGTTACAGTAAACTGCACATTCAAGGTGATTGAGGAATGGAATATTCCAGAAATTATGCAGCTTAACAACCAATTACAAATTATCAATTTTAGATAATTTGAATAAAACCCAGAATGGGCTGTACAGAATTGATCTGTCTTTATTAATCCATAAGATGCTTCAGTGTGATCATTCTTGATTCTGTGGCTTGTTTAGAACTAAGGCTGAGGGAGCTGTAGAGGATTGAGCTATAGGGGATCTGCAGTGATGCTTTGTCAAAAGCTGGACCTTGTTTTTTCAGAAATCCACTTATATACCTACTATTGTGCCTATCTAAAGAATATGCTATAAATTTAACACCAGATTAAAGAGATTCGTAGTTTTTTTCAAATGTAGTTAAAAAAAAATCTCAGAAGACAGGCAAGCAGCAAACCTCAAGCTGTATTCACTATCTCAGTTCATGAGAAAACTTGCTACATTCAGCCTGTGCCCTAGACAATGACAATCCTTGCTGAGCCCAAGTGAACTCTTGTGAATTGAGTTAAGCAGTTAATTTGACGATACTCTCTGGCCATGCATGACTATCTCAAGAGTGCTTGATCCCAACCCAAATTATATATCGATTCTTCTCTCATTCATTTGAAATTAGTGAGTGGTTGCTGCTTATTTGAGTATTGATTTATGGTTCTTTTGTGTTCTCACTTGCCCAACAACAGTGTTGCCAATTATTAGTTGCAAAACTCAGAGATGACTTTTATGCATCTGGGCCTGCATTTTCACATCTTTGAAAGTAGCTTTGGGGAGAGGCTTGTTTGGGCGCATGCTCTTACTATATTTGCACAAATGATCTGAAAACCATCATGGTGGCTGAGCTCTGACTTCCTACATCACTGTCCCATGTTGTTAAACCTAGAAATCTTCCTGCAATGCTTTATCCTTTTTGAAGCAAGAATTTGGGGTATCAACCAGATGTATGTTTTCTTATTGACATTCAGACACATGTATTGTAAATGTGTCTATTTTTTTTTTTATGCTGTATTGTTCCATCTTCACTTGAATCCTTTTCTTTTCATCAGTTTCCCAGTCTGGCTGTCCCTTTAGCTGCGTAATAATATAGTATTTGTAACGTAATTATTTTGTGAAAGTGAATCATCTTGACTTAAGTACAAGAACTGATTGATCTATTTACAGAGCGGTTAGCTCGAAAAACCTATCTGAAAGAAAGGACAATTTAAAGGATTAAGTAATTTTTAAGTATGTGAACATTAGAGTCATTATGATGGAAACCATGGACTGCTTGAGTATAACAAAACACTCAGCAACTCACTAACCCAGCCATCCAGTTGATATAATCTATGAACAAACAGAATAAAAGTAATTCTTGCTGCCTTCTACTAAGCCAGCATCAATTGAGGTTTGGGAGTTATGTCAAAAAACTCATCTTTGGAAACTTAATTTACCCTTATGAGCATTTTTATGTTAAGCTGATTGATTCCGTTAAATACAGCATGGAAACATTTTTGTCTTTATAATATGACTTTAAAAAATAATTATTGACTAATAAAAGAATGATTACCTGCTAAAGCATTTGTGTGTGTCAGTCAAGTTATGAATAAGAAAGGCTTTCTTTCAATCTCTGTTTTAAAGACACAGTATTTAGTGTCATGGGTTTTTGTTTTTTTGTTTTTTTTTTGAGACAGAGTCTCATTCTCTCGCCTGGGGCAAGTGCCGTGGCGTCAGCTTAGCTCACAGCAACCTCAAACTCCTGGGCTCAAGCGATCCTTCTGCCTCAGCCTCTCGAGTAGCTGGGACTACAGGCATGCGCCACCATGCCCGGCTAAATTTTTCTATATATTTTTAGCTGTCCAATTAATTTCTTTCTATTTTTGGTAGAGATGGGGGTCTCGCTCTTGCTCAGGCTGGTCTCAAACTCCTGAGCTCAGAATGATCCGCCCGCCTCGGTCTCTCAGAGTGGTAGGATTACAGGTGTGAGCCACCGCGCCCGGCCGTGTCATAGGTTTTAATCATGGTTTCACCACTAAGTAGCTGGCTGTCTTTGGTGCCTTGGGTTTTTCATGAGTCGAATTAACTATCTTATCACGAAAATCAAATGTATCTTATATGTGAACATGCTCTATAAAATATATACACATTTAAGAATTAAGCAAGATTTAAGCCCTTTTCCTGCCTGCTTTTTAACTCCGGGTTGGTCACTTAAGCTCTCTAAGCTTTTTTTTTCTTCATAGGTAAAACAAAGGAGTTAGCTTGTGTAATCAACTCAAGGAGTATTGTTTATGTTTTAGTCTTCCTCTCTTACAACCTATGATTTATTATTTTCCTTTTTTAAAAAATCATATGCTTGTCCCCATTCTCTTTGTTTATATTATGATTACCAAATAATAAGAATGGATTCCTTTAATCTTAACTTATTTTATTTCATATTCCTATCAGTCTTGTAAGGGTAGGTGGTATCAGCTTTGTTTTATTGATGAGAAAAACTGAGGCTCAGGGAGGCTGCAGAACTAATTAGCACTAGAAGTGGGGTTCCAGTACAAGTTTCTGATGCAAAAGCATGTGGCTTAAGTGAAGACACATTGCTGTATACCTCGTCTAAAGCAAGATTTTGATCTCCATTGTTTTCCCTTCCTTATTTCTCAAAATGAATAGTCTTACCAAAATGCTTTTGTAGAAAAATGCGTATATTTGGTAGCTGTAAGCATAGTTGGGAATTTTAACATTATAGCATTATTATAAAATGTCTTATTAGCATTATGTAACATGCACAGTATATCTAGAAATCTTTCAACTCTGAGAAATATAGTTTACCCTTAAAATAAGATGAGCTAATTATTTTTTCATAGATCTATTTTTAAAATGTCGCATTATTTAATGTTATAGATGCTTTTAAAGTTAAAGGCTGTTTTAAGCTTGCTATAGAAGGAAAACAGATGACTTATGTATATACTAATTTTTTTCCCATTTAAACATTCCTGATTTATTTTGTAATTCTAGGCAGAATTTTAAACATGGAATTTTTTCTGTAATTTCTATAAATTTCTATTTTAGGAGGGTGTTGTTTTATAGTATCCATTTTTTGCATTAAAAATTTTTTTAAAAAGTCTCTGGGCCATCTGAAATGTGTAGGTGAAGCAAGGATTAGAACACATGCATCCAGAAACATTCATTTCTGTCTAGAGTTCATTTGCAAGTGCTGCACTTTAACATTTCCCGTTATAAGCCTCAGATATCCCCTTGCCCAGGCATCCCAGCCCTAGATATTGATCTTATTTACAATTTACTATTTCTTTTGGGGTGACTGACAGCACTGATTTGCCAAAACTCTAATGTTGATCCTTTCTGATTCAGAAACATCTGACCTTGTAGCATTTCTTAACCATGTTTCCCTTTTTTCTATTGAAAGTTTCCTGGTGGTCATCACTAGTCCAAAAGTGAATTCCTGTGAGTAGTTCATTGGTCACAGTTTTATTTTTATCTTCTCAACCCATGACTTTGAAATGACTGTGTCACTTTGGGGAGATCTTATCTACTGCCATTGTTAACTTTATTCATAAAACTCCAGCCACACTGGCCTTCTTTTCTGTCCTATGAATATATCAAGTTTCCAACTTCAGGGTCTTCTACTACTTGTTCCTCTGCAAGGAATGATCTTCTCCCAGACTAGTGGTTTGCTGGATCCTTCCTGTCATTTAAGTCTCAGCTTAAGTGTCCCTGCTTCAATGACAACTCACTATAAATCAGTGCTCCCCCATCACTCTTTATTATATGGCTGTGTTTGGTTTTCTTCTTAGCACCTAATCACTAATTGATAGCATTTATTTCTGCTTCATTCCCTCTGATGGGCACAAGGAACATACTGTCTTGTTTATCGCTGTATCCTCAGCACCTAGAACAGTGTCTGCCACAACAGGCATGCCAGTAAATATTTGTTGAGTGACCAAATGAATGAATACTTTTTCTACTGGCTATTTATAAAGGTGTCTTTTCATTTTCTCATTTTTTTTTGGTAGTCAAAGTATAATTAATGTTTTTATAATTAATGTTTATGTGTTTTTGACATTTTTCTCTTTCTTTGCTGTTCTGTCTCCTGGTCAAATTCTTTTGAAGGAAGGGATAAACTTTCTAATTCTCAAACTCTTGAAATGTGATTGTTTCCATCTGTCTTCTGCTTGCCAGCCAGGTGGGTGTCTGAGCTGGTGCAGGCTAGTCACAAAAGCAATTAGCAGGTAGGAAAATTGGCTTCTAACAGCTGCTTCAGCCCTGCTTGAGTTGTCCTCTCCCCGCAAGAGACTGTCAATGTCAACCCAGCAAAATGAAATTGCCTTCTCATAAACATTTTTTTCTGGGATTATGGAACAGAAAAAAATTCTAGGTTTATAAAATAAGTTAAAATGTGTCAACAGAATAGAACAGACTAATGACCTGCTGCTGCAATTTGAATTCAGAGTCAAGGCAGCAACGTTAATTTTCAGAAGAGATGACATTGAAACTGTGGCACTTTTAGTTCTATTGAAATGACTTTATCATGCCAAAAGGGTAGATTGAATAACTTATTTATTGGTATTGGTGAGGAAAGTGACAATTCTGTAAAATATAATTTTGACCCTCAGAGGTTTGGTTTATGGCATAGTCCTTGAGTCCTTATACCTTCAATTAACTCCATGGGAAGGGGCAGGCATTTTTGAATGAATGCTACTTGATTTCTTTTCCATTTGATTTCCCCAGCTGTTAATTCATTCCATATGGATTCCTTTTGACCAGGATAGACCATAACCATTTTTATGTGCCATAATCAATGTATAAATACAGACTTTAAAAAATGGATTAAAAAGTTTTCAAATTTTTTATTGATATGTAAAAGTTGTACATATTTTGGGGTACATGTAATATCTTGATACCTGTATACAGTGTGTAATGATCAAATCGGGATACTTGGGATGTTCATCACCTCAAACTTATATCTTTTCTTTGTTAGGAACATTAGAATTCTTATCCTCTATTTCAAAATATACAGTAAATTTTTGTTAACTATAATTTCCCTGTTATACTACTGATAAATGGACTTTATGTTAACAGTACACCAGTTCTGAGTTGTGTATTGATGTATGCCTCAACGACATCAAATGTGGTAGTAGTCTGCCTTGATTCCTTTTGGCGTGTTTTATTTGGTGTGATTCTTAGTCTGAGTTAGTTGTGAAATGTGCTCCCTTTGAAAGTCACCTTCTAATAAATACCCCTTTCTTTTCATCCCTTTGGAACCTCTGGTCTTTCATAAAACTCAAAGAGTTTGTGTCATTAAATTCTGCTTTAAGTATTTTGTTACAAGAATTAAGAGAAGCTCCATGCAAAATGAGAGCATTAATTTAGTTTTTGAATGAATGAGATGTGCCTTAAAGAGCTATCTAGTTGTCAAATGAAGGACAAAAACCACGTGATGATCTCAATTGATGCAGAAAAAGCATTTGGCAAGATTTAATACTCTTTCATGATAAGAACACTAAACAACCTAGAAATAGAAGAAAACTACCTCAGCACAACATAGACCATATATGAACAGCCACAGCTAACATCTTACTCAATGGTATAGAACTGCAAGCTTTTCCTCTAAGATCTGGGACAAGGCAAGGATGCCCACTCTTGCCACTTCTATCTACCATAACATTGGAAATCTTCGCCAGAGGAATTAGAAAAAGAAAATAAAAGGTATCCAAACTGGAAGGGAAGAAATAAAATTATCTCTGTTTCAGATGATATGATCTTATATGTAGAAAACCCTAAAGATGCCACACAAAAATTGTTAGAACTAATAAACAAATTCAGCAGTTGTTGGATATGAAATCAGCACACAAAAATCAGTTGTATTTTTGTACACTAACAATAAATAATCCAAAAAGGTAAAATTAAGAAAAAAATTTCATCAAAAGAATAAAATACTTCTGAATAAATTAACCAAGGAGGTAAAAGACTTAAACACTGAAAACTACAAAACACTGCTAAAAGAAATTAAAGACATAAATAAATAAAAACAGATGTGTTCATGAATTGGCAGACGTAACATTGTTATGATGTCAACACTACCCAAAGCAGTTTACAGATTTGTTGCAATTCCTATCAAAATCCCAATGACTTCTTTGCAGAAGTAGAAACATTTATTCTAAAATTTATATAGAATCTTAAGGGACTGCAAATAGCCAAAACAGTCTTAAAAAAGAAAAACAAAGTCAGAGGTCTCACACTGTCTGATTTCAAAACTTATTGCAGAGCTGTGGTAATCAAAATAGTGTGGTACGGGCATAAAGACAGACATAAAGACCGATGGAATAAAATAGAAAGCCCAGAAATAAATCCTCACATATATGGTCAAATGATTTTCGATAAGGGTGGGGAGACCATTCAGTGGAGAAAGGGCAGTGTTTTCAACAATTGGTGTTTGGAAAACCGGATATCGACAGGCAAAAAAATGAAGTTGGAGTCTTACCTTACACTGTGTACAAAAATTAACTCAACATGGATCAAAGACTTAAACATAAGAGCTAAAACTATAAAACTCTTGCAAGAAAACATAGGAGAAAAGCCTCATGGCATTGAATTTCATAATGATTTCTTAGATATGACACCTAAAGCACAGGCAACAAAAGAAAAAATTAAAATCTTTTGTGCATCAAAGGACACTATCAACAGAGTGAAAAGGCAACCTATAGAATGGGAGAAAATGTTTGCAAATCATGTATCTGATAAGGGATTGATATCTAGAATACTCTTTATATACAAGTTAACAGCTACAAAAAAACAAATAATTAAAAAGTGGCCAAAGGATTTGAACAGACATTTCTCCAAAGATACAAATGGCCATAAGCACATGAAAAGATGTCCAACATCACTAACCATTAGGGAAATCCAAATCAAAACCATAGTGAGATATTACTTTATACCTGTTATGATGGCTTTTATTAAGAAAAACGTAAAAGTAAACAAAACAGATATTGGCAAGGATGTGGCAAAATTGGAACCTTTGTACATTGTTGTTGATGGGAATATAAAATGCTGTGGCTGCTATGGAAAACAGTATGGCATTTCTTCAAAAAAGTAAAAATAAAATTACCATATGATCCAACAATCCATTTCTGGGTATGTATCCAAAAGCATTGAAAGCAGATACTCAAAGACACATATGTGCACACCCATGTTCATAGCAACACTGTTCACAACAGTCAAGAGGTGGAGCCGGGCGCGGTGGCTCACGCCTGTAATCCTAGCACTCTGGGAGGCCGAGGCGGGCGGATCATCCTGAGCTCAGGAGTTCGAGACCAGCCTGAGCAAGAGCGAGACCCCGTCTCTACCAAAAATAGAAAGAAATTAACTGGACAGCTAAAAATATATATAGAAAAAAAATTAGCCGGGCATGGTGGCGCATGCCTGTAGTCCCAGCTACTCGGGAGGCTGAGAGAGTAGGATTGCTCGAGCCCAGGAGTTTGAGGTTGCTGTGAGCTAGGCTGACACCACGGCACTCGCCCCAGGCAAGAGAGTGAGACTCTGTCTCAAAAAAAAAAAAAAAAAAAAAAAAAAAAAGAGGTGGAAGCTACCGATGTCCATCAGAGATGAATGGATAAACAAAAGGAGTTATATACATATTATACAATAAATATTATTTAGCCTT